>JACBWW010000010.1:1266402-1556517 GCA_020086605.1 Lanius collurio | reverse complement strand
CCTTCCTTCCTTCCTTCCTTCCTTCCTTCCTTCCTTCCTTCCTCTCTCTTTTCCTGGTTTTAGTGGGCACCCACAGCCAGTGGCTCTGCAATCCAGCTGCAGATAGGCAGGATAACTCGATAACTGCAGGGCTCTGGCTTTTGCTCATGGAGCTGGGGTGAAGGACAGTGTCTTGGAAACTCTGTCTAAATGAGGCAAACTCAGGGCTGGCAGGATCAGGGCTCTGTAGGCTGTCAGGTTGATCACATCATAAAAGAGTGGATAAGTCTGGATGGCCGCACACTGCAAGTTTTGTGGGGTTTTGAGATGTGGCAAAGCATTTTTAAGCTCCTCACTTGTTATTTCAACTCTGACAGAGAATTCTGCCTTGGATTTTGTGAGCAAAAATCTTGGCAAAAGTACAACCCCCATATGTAAATAGTTTTGAGATGAGGGCAGAGAGAGGCTGGTGGGCAGTTGAACACTCATGCTAATGGGGTGTCACTGACTTTGTAGGATGCTTTTGTGGTGGTCCCAGAGGGTGGCAGGAGCAGAGGAGGGACCTTCCCCTGCTGTGGGGCACAGCCTGAGCCCGGGATGTGCTCCCTGCCTGCTCTGCATGCACACCGCGGCTCGGGACAGAGATCACCTTCCTGCTTCATCAATAAGTAAAGCTGGCACGGGGAGGAACAAAGTGTCTCCTCCACCCCTCAAATTGCCGAGAGAGGGGGCAGGAGAGGCAGGGAGTTGTGTTTCCCCCGCCCTTCGCTAGCTCCGGGATCACATTCCCTTCGTCCCCTCATTCCATAGCAGAGACGCTTCCCCTCGCTCCCTGTGTTGCACACGGGCGTGTACACGCGTGCGGGAGGAGGCAAAGGAGCAGTCCCCAGAATGACATCAGGAGCAAGGAAAGGGCGACGTGTCACTATAGCAACCAGGATGCTCTGAGTTTTCGGGGAATAAAGGCATCTGCTGCTGGTTTTATGCCCTCAGTTCAAGTTGATGATGTGGCACTGACCAGGTCAGGCTTCAGTTTAAAAAAGCCTCCACTGGTTTTTCCTCTGTTATCAGCAGGGCAGCATCTGCCTAGGACATTGGCATGATAAAAAGCATTATCCCATCTCGCAGGATCTGCTTGAACAATTTGGGTATAAAATAGAGGTAATTAGTTGGTTTTTGGGTGGTAAAATCTACTTAATCTGTAAGGAGACAAAGTGGGGGTGGTGGTGGAAATTTGAGTCAGTCTGTAGGGAAGAGAATGATTCGAGGTAAAAATGAGGTAATCAAATCAGGTAGAGAAAATTTTGGCTAGAAAACTTTAGGTAATCTGTAAGGCACAGTGAATATTTTAGGGGTAAGGTCTGAGATGATCTGTAGGGGACAGGATGACATTTTTTGCAATAATCTAGAGGTAATCATTGCGGGTTTTTTAGTGGTAAAATGTAGGCAATCTGTAGGGGAGAGAATGAACATTTTGGGGATAAGATGGAGGGTTCTTTTGGTTGTAAAATCTGCTAATCTGTAGAGGACAAAATGAACTTTTAGGAGCTAAATGTGAGGTAATCTGTAGGGGACTAAATCTTCATCACATATGATTGCACAATATCATCCTTTTAGTTTTAAAAACATTTAACTCAATGAGCAGCAGGACTGATCCATGTCCCAAACCACTTCCACCTTTTTTAAACTCCAGTGGCTCCATCTGCTGGGAGCAGAAAGTGGGAAAAGATGCAAAATAAATGTAGGGAGAGATTAGGGAGTTGCAGAGTGATTTGGGTTGGAAGGGACCTTTAGGATCATCTCATTCCACACCCCTGCCATGGGCAGGGACACCTCCCACTATCCCAGGTAGCTCCAAGCCCCATCCAACTTGGCCCTGGACACTTCCAGGGATGGGGCAGCCATAACTTCTCTGGGCAGCCTGTGCCTTTGCCTCACTACCCTCACAGGGAAGAATTTCTTCCTAACATCCTATTTGCTCTGCTGGCAGGGCCAGGGCTGACACAGGTGTCAGGAGCCCCAGGATATTGGAGCCCTGGTGGTCGCCCCCCACCCCATTTACTCGTTCAGGGCAGCAGCGGTGGGGTCCAGATAAGGCGTGGGTCTTCGATCCCCCATCCTGTACCTTCCTCTACTCCTCCTACTTTCCCTTGCCTTCTGCCTTCCACCCAGTTCCTGTAATCCCTGCCTCCTCAGGACACCGTCTTCCCCTTCCAGCATCCCCTCTAGACCCCATCCTCCAGACAGGGGTCCAAGGGCTGGGGAGTGGCACTAGGGGAGAGGGGCACTGCTCTCCAGGACAGTCTCTACAGTGCCTAACTGTACCTGTCTGCTACTGATTACCTCATTTTTACTTCAAAGTGTTCATTCTCTACCCTACACGTGACCTCAGCTTTTCCCTCCGAAAATGTCCCCTTCAGTCACCAACACCAGCTCTACTTTTTGCCCTGCCAAGGCAGCAGCTCCCTGACCCACTTCAATCACATCAAAGCTTCAGATGGTTTCTTTTGGGGATGGTGAAAACCTACATCCTCAGGAGAGGACATACAATTCAGTGTATATTAAGTATAATACAACTGGGACTTGCTTACTTCCCATGGTGTCTTGGTTTGAAAAGACAGATGTCTGATAAGGAAGACAGGAGCCTCCCTTGAAGTGAAGGATGCAATCCCCTTCTCTCTGAATTATTATAATTTTGAAATTAAGGGGACTTTCAGGCAAAGATATAAAGAACAGGAATAACAGTTCTTTACTAAAATACAGATATATAAACAGGCAAACAAACAACAATAACTACAGTGGTGACAACAAACAGAAGCACAAACCCAGTGCAGCCTCTCTCGGCTGTCAGGCCCTTTCCCCTCGGGTGCAGTTCCAGTCACAGCCGGCAGGGGCGCTGGCGGCTCCCGGTGAGCAGGGCAGGTGCGATGGTTCCCCCGCGGCTGCAGGGGGCGCTCCGGAGCGAGCTCGGGGAGCACGCAGTGATGGCTGCCTGGGATCCGGGAAGGGATGGAAGAAGGGCTTCACAAACCTCCCTGGGCAGCTGATCCTGGGGTCTGTCCGGGCTCTCCCGGCCAGGCAGGCTGGGGCCGCAGTAGGAGCACAAATTCCGTGTGGCAGGCGAGATGTATCGAGCTGCGGAGCTGTGGTAGGAATCCCCGGAGGTCTCGGCAGGCAGGACGGGCAGGGCTGCAGAGCAGCGAAGGCTGGGGCAGCAGAATCTGCAGCTCAGCTCCCAGAGGGGCAGGGAAGGACAGGTTTGGGATCCCGGGGTTTCTCCAGCAGAGAGGAAAAAAACGGCAGAAAAAACCCGCAGTGCTGATGAGAGTGGTCTGCCCGTCTCCACACCAAGTCCCGAGTGCCCAGCACTAGCCCAGGTGAGGACAGTAGCCCCAGATGGGCTCCTCCCCTCCTGGCCAGTTCTTTTGTTTCCCCCAAGTACCCAGCCATTTGTTCCCTTGGTAATATAGTATGGGAGAAAATTCCTCAAAAGAAAAGAAAGGGACTCCCAAACCCCAACACATGGGCAAGTGGAAGGACCAAGATTTACTCTGTAATCTTTAGAAACAGAATGGTTTGGGTTGGAAAAACCCTAAGAGATCACTCAGTTCCAACCATGGAATTTATTTTTCCCTTATTGTTGTAAAGTGTTTTGAACCATGATAGTGTGGCCCAGCCAAACCATCTGTAGTTACGCCTGTTGGAGCCCTCAGAGAGAGACCAGGCTGGAATTACCCTCACCAGCTTCACCTGGCCTTCCACTTTCAGCTGCAGCAGATCAGCTCCTAGAGGGATTTTCAGCCCCAGCCTGAAGGGTTAGGGGTAGAGAGAGGTGGGATAGGCTTATGTTTGCTCCCTGTCCTTTGCTGTCTTGTTATTTGGATTTCCTGGATTAACTTGGCTGCTGGAACTGGATGGGTTTTGTTGCTGCCATCATCTTAACTCTGCTTGCCTGGATCTGGAGCATCAAGGACTGAAAGGTAAACTGTACTAAATTGGGAAAGAAGAAGCTGAAAAACTAAGTACCAAGGCAGCAAGGAATAGATAAAAAGGACTGGGCTGCATGGGACTGAAACCAATCTTATTTCCTGAAAAGTGCATGTAGAGCTCTTGGACAAAGTAGAAGAACTAATCTAGCAAGGGGTAATCTCATGCCCTGTAGTTGCAAAATGTGTATGTGTGCTGTATTATGGGTAAGTTGGTAAAATGTAGAAGTACTGTGTTAAGTAAGTGAAAAGTATAAGTAAGTTAAATGTGTATTTAAATATTAGGTAAAGATAGAGTAAAGTGTATAAGTAGAGTAATATGTATAAGTAGTATAAGATAAGTAAGATGGGTAAGTAGTGAGTTATGTATAAGTAAGTGAACTGTGTGTGTAAAAATTGGTTGAATATATAAATAAGCAAAATATACAAGAAAGGCATTAAGTAAAAGTTAGAAGATGTGTGAGTTCCTGCATGATGCCCAAAGAGGTGATCCGTATTTTAGAGTGTTTTAAAGCTTCTGCATAATCATAATGATTGGTGGTACAGAAGTGCTGAGTTCCTGCACCTTGTATTATCTAAAGCTCTTTGAGCTTTTTGAGAGTTAAAAGCAAATCTCCCAGCCCTCAGGGAACAGGCTAACTTGCACTTTCCTTTGGCATAATAAAGCATTGCTATTTCTGCACCTTTTTGAGGCTCCAAACAAAATGCCTCATGTAGTTGCTGAGTATGAGAATAGAAAGCCCCAAAGGATCCAATTTATTGGCAGAAGACTTTACAATTCCTCCTCTTTTCCTTTTCCTTTTCCCAAAGGAAATTCCCCGTGGATCACAAACAATAACAATTTCCCTCCACCCTCTAAAGAGGGAGCAGGTTCATCTCAGTTCCAGGGTGTGGGGTGTATCACCCTGGAGCTGGGAGCAGTGGGTGTGTGCACAGCCATCCCAGAGCCTCCAGTCTCCCATAACCTGCACCTGGCCTTCCCAAGCAAAACACTTTAATGAGAACTCTAATGACTCCCTGGCTATGGGCTGGTATCAGGAAGGTGAAGTGTGAAAATCTTCGTTGTCTTCCAAGGGCCAAATGCCATTTTTGATCACTGAGCCACCTGTCCTTGGACTTTTCCTCTTGAACCTTCCTGCATAAACATCACAAGGGAGTTTCCATTCTCTGTACCAAGGCTGCCCTGCTTTTTCTGGGGAATATGGAACTCAGAATTTAAAGTTTCCTAGCTGGTTTGTTTGGTTTTGTTGTTGTTCTGGGGTTTGTTTGTTTGTTTTAATGCTTCTATGAATAATTAAACACTTCTACCCCCTCCTACTGGGAAACCTCTCTGCTTGTAACCATCAATGGGGTGTTCCACCCTCTCTGCTGCTGCTGAGTCCTTTGCCAAAGAAGGCTATAAAAAAGCCAAGCTTGGAAACCCTGTGGTTTTACCTCATTTTCAAAGCCCTAGTGTTGTGGTGGACCCCCCTGGGCCCCCCCGGCCGGGTCCCTGCCGTGTGACTCTGAGATAGCTGGGTCTGTCTCATGTTCCAGCAGCCCGGGCTCTGATCTGGTTGGTTGTTTATCCCAGCTCTGCCCCTGGGATCCCCTTTTTCCCTCTCTGGAACAAAACCAACTGGACACAAAGCCTCACCCTCTTACCCCAGCTGACCCTCACCCAGGTCGGTGCTCTGTCCCCCCAGGACAGAGGGAATAAATGACTTAACATCATAAAGGAGGTTTGAGCTCTATTTCTCTTCTCAACTTCTGCTTCTGGTGGTAGCTGTCACTAACACTGACTTAAAGTGGACCTGCATGGTCAAGGATTTAGGCTGTTTGTAAATGGTTTAAGATATTCCAAGACATAAAGAGGCAAGCTCACCACAGAAATTAGGCAGAGGACAAGCTGATCCACCCCCAGAGCCTGGGATGCAGCTGTTCCTCTCACCGGGATCCTGCTGCCACCTGCCGACCGCCCGCTGCCCCTTCGCCTCTTGGCGAACTGGTCCCAGTTTCACGGCTGCAGCCCTCACTGGAGCGGGTGCTGCCTTGGGTTTGGGGGGTTCTTCTCCCAGGGAGCCGAGCTCCCCCCGTGCTTCCTGGCCCTGCAGGTTGGAAGGGGAAAGCGCTGCCAGACTCCACATCTGCTTTTTCTGTTCCTCCTTCCCCGTCTCTTCTACGGATTAACCCAAAAAGCTCTGGTCTGCTTCCTGCCTAACCCTTGTCTCCCCCCATGGTGCCTGTTCCTGTCTCAGAGACTCTGCTGGGTCCCCCAGGGCTGTCCCAGACCCGATGCCACGATGCACGGCCCTGGTGCAGCAGCTGTCATGGGGAGGGTATTGCCACCAAAGAGGGCAGCAAGCCCAAAGAGTGGTGACAGGACCTATGGGCTGGGGGAGATGACAGCCAGCAAACAGCATGGAAAGGGCTGTCCCTAAGCCAGCAGGATTTGCCATCTGCTCAGCACTCAAGGAAGGAGTTCTGCTCTCCACAGAGAACTGATACTGGGCCAGTTTTTATCCAGTATCTGTGGACATGGCTGATTTCTCATGTTTGCTTTCCTGGCTGGCTCGCTTGTGCAGCCCTAGCACATCCCATCATTTGAGCTCTCCAGAGGGATTTTTCAGTTCACATTTCCCCCACTTTTGCAGAAGGTATAATTGAAACAAGCCTTCATAATGAGGGTGAGAGCTCAGTGGGAATCAAGGTGCTCACAGCTGATGTGTTTTTCTCTGAACTCCGTTTGCCCTTCCCTCACTGCCTCCTTCAGCCCCCCACAAGCATGTGCAGGATCTTCAAATGCCCCTGCACCTCATTTTCTGTTCCTTTTTCAGTTCTGCTTCTCTAAAACTGCTGAGGGTGAAATAAAGAAGTTGGTTTATTTTTAATCATCGCAAATGCTTTCCCAACCTGCAACACAGAAGATTCACTTTTGACATGATGAGAGCAGCTGAGCCAGGGGGATTTCTGTTCAGAAGAGAGGCTGGCAAACCTTAAAGTAGTGACACCAGTAGGAAAAGCTTCTGATGTCCCCCGTCTCAGAAAGGCCAGTCTGCTGCTCTCCCAGGTGAGCAGGAAGCCCTGTGCTTTCTGGTTCAGCTTTTGAAGCTTCTGTCATAGAGGAAAAAAGGCAAGTGAGACAAGAGGGTGGATCACATGCAGGCTGCAAGTGCATTTGTACCAGTGTCATTGGCTCTGGAGCAGCCTGACAGTGAAAAAAATGCCATCATATGGCTGTCAGCATCTCAGTAAGGGCAGCAGCATCCTCAGCTGGGTAAAATCTGGGTCTCCCTGCTCTCTACAAACATGAAAAATTCCCCATCTGACCATTCCACTCTCCCAACACACCATTCAAGGAAGGGAACTCTATTTAAAAGATTGACCAAGTATAGCTCCTTTTCTTTCTGACTGGGTTTTAATTGGGAAGTGCCACACAGGGCCACAGGCACAGACCTGAGTGTGGTCTCTGCTGCAGGGTCTCCTCTTCTGCTCCTCACCTAGAACATCATGAGACAGTCTTAAGACTATGGAAATAAATTCTGGCAACAGTGACTTATTAATACCTAAACCAAACCCTTGTTTTTAACATGTTTATGAGATGGTGTAGTTTTATCAAGGCAGTCTCAAATGTTGACGAAACCTTTAAGGAGCCTTGGAAGGTTGGAAGAGGTTCTTAGTGCTGAATGCTTTTATCAGTGAGGTTTATGGGTGCAGCTCATTTCCTTGCCCTAATGTGTTCTTTGTATCTCATCTTTTTGTTGCCTTGATATTTCATGAGGTGCTTAAATCCACCTAATGCAGGGGAAGCACCATCCTGTGCGCTCTTTCTGTCCCTGGCACATGTTCTCTCTCCCTCCCTTTGTGTCACCTGCAGTAATGTGAGCCTGTAATCTTCTCTTTTATTGTCTTTCCTTTGCAGGGGGAGTTTGGAGTTGGATCCCCCTGATCTAGCTGGATCAGGAGCTGATCAGGTCTGCTCAGAGTTAGTCTGTCCCTCGGCAGGGAGCAGTAGGAGCACATGGCCAGGGTGTGACAGGTGGCAGAGTAGCCTCCCCCAGCATCAGCTCAGGCATGCTCAGTTCCAATGTGACCACCACTCGGCCCCTGGGTGGCTTCTGACACTCCCCTAACAGTCATGCTGTGGCCTTGTGGGTCTGTTTACAAAGGGAAGATAACATCTCTGCCTGGAGACCTTTCTGGCTTGGTGATAACCAGATTCTTACTGCTTTACACACAATGAGGGCACCAGGACCTTTGGAGCCTTACTCATAACAGAGAAGGGCCTTTCTGAAGAAGAATCTGAAACAAAAACAGCCAAGCAGATAAAGAACAGAGAACCAGTATCTGCCCAGAAGCCTGGGGAGTTCACTGGGATGTCCATAGGGTAAGCCAAGCCCTGCAGCTGCACCTTTGGAAGATCCACCTCTAGGAAATGGCACTGCTACATCCTGGCAGCCTGGAAGGCTGGAACATGCTTGGCTGCTCTAGTGGGAGGCCTCATTTGAAAGGTGCATTGTGGAATGAGAGACAGTGTGTGACATAGGGCAGGACCCTCCTGGTATAGAACTCATATGTCTCAGGGAGAGAGCAGGATGAGGTCCACCAAGGAGATTGCCTGCTTTGTGTGGACACCTGTAGGAGGAACCACTGCTGCCACCTGGGAAGCTGTCACTGGAACAGCTGTTCAGAGCAAGCTGGGGAAACCCAGACACTTGTACTAGAAATCACTACGAATTCCACACATCTTCTGATTGCCTTAAGCAGAACAGGAAAACTAAATAAGGGTAAAACCCGTTTGCTTTCTAAGCTTCCCTGTGAAACAGGAGCAGCTCAAACCTGATAATTCTCATTTTCATGGAAAAAACAGTTTCCAAATCTTTTGGGGATAATTAAGTCTCATCTGCAGATCTGTTAGCAAGGACAGAATGTGGCTTTGGACCTTGTCCCACTAAAAGAGCATAGAGAGAGATCAGCTGCAGAAGTACAACCTGAGGGAAAGCAGCTGCTGGATAAGTTTTAAAAGGCAGTTGAAGTGGCCTAGTGAGGGGAAATGGGGATGATTCTTTTTCAGCAGGTTTGTGGTAGGTGCCTGAGATGTTTTGGATCTTTTTCTCTCCCTGCCTTTCCACAAGTGCTGGGTGTGACCCAGTGTGTTAGACCAGGAATGCCATTTCCTGCTCTTGATAGAGTGGGGTTTTGCCTTTTTTTTTCCTCCTCTCTGTTCCGTGGGCTCAGCCATCCTTTTGCTCTGCAGCTGACTGGGTTGCAGTGCCCAAGGTTGAATGCTAACTCCTATGCCTCTCTGCCCTTCCCCAGAGAAGGATAAGAAGGGTTTTGTTTCTCCTTTGACGTTCAGCATGGCAAATAAAGCTCAGCAGAATGGTGAGTTTTGCTCCAGCTATTTCCTGGCAGTAGCTGAGCTTGTGTGGGTACATGATGCTGACTTCCTAAAGGCCAGGATTTACAAACTGGGATTAAAATAAGCCTTTATTGATTTTTTTTTTTTTCCTGTGAGGAGCAAGTGTAAAGACACACATCAGGTGATAATCATGGAAATCGTGACTACCATGGAAAACCAGGCTGCAGGCTCCCACTGTGATTGCCATGGAAAACCAGGCTGCCAATATTTCATTAGTCAGCAGTGCCCATGGAATTTATAAAGCTTCTCTATTTTCTGTTTTGAGGAGATATTCCAATGTTTCCGCAGCTGCTGCTGGGTGAACACTGGGAAGGACACAGGAAAGGAGGCTGTTGGCAGGGAATCCTCTTGTGAAATCCACAGGTGTTGAATTGTAGCCTATGCCCTCCTCGTGCCATTATCCTGGTGGGTTTTTTCCCTGGAGTGAAACATGCTTGTGCTTTATGAAATTGGAAGGTGAAGAAACCCTGTAAGAGGCTCAGGAAGTTTGCTGTGGGATGCCTGTCAGACTTGGAGCAAGCAAGGGATGAACTCCACATTGGGCAACTTGCTCCCACCTGTTAAAATCCCAGACTGAGCTGGGACAGTGGGAGAGAGAAATTAAGTCTGGCTGTATTTTTACCCTTTTGTAGAAGAGGGCAGCTATTCAGATGCCCATGACTCTGGGCATGGTTGAGCCCCCTGGTATGATGAAGAAAGACCTTGTGGTGAGAGCCACAGTAGCTGTACTTGCCACTTCCCCCTGTGGCCTTGTGACTTTGATTAATCCCAACCCGTGCCACTTCTGGCCACAGTGATTGGCTGCTGCTGCAAACCTCATTGAAATCCACAGCCTGGCTTAGAAATCCTGGGCCGTGAGTGTGCAGCTGAGGCAAGATCACGTGTGATGAGGTGCTGCCTGATGCTTTTTGTGACCCAAAAAAAAGAACTGTAGACCTTGCAATAGCACGGAAAGCAGTGATCCCTGCCTGACTTCTCAGGCTGTTTGTTAAGATACCAGACTACATGATCTTCCTGTCCTATTCCTTCTCTCTTTCCTACAAATCAGCCATTAGCTCATTTAGATTTTTGAGGACAGCTTACTTGGGCTTTTATTTCCCATCCAAACTCTTCTGTTTTGTGCCTTCTTCCCCAAAGAGTAGGTTCTGTTTAGTGTCTTCCTTTTTGCTTTGGTTAATGAAGGAAGAGAAAGCAAATATTTCAACAGAGAAGGAAATTGAAGAAAACCTGGGGGGGTGGGTGAATTTCTTCATCCTGGTTCCTTACAGCAGCTCTTGTAGCTGTTCTCTGCCAGCTCTTATTTCTCCTGCAAAATCTGTAATTCTTTGTGCTTTTCCTTTAAGCTCCCGGAGTCCTGTGATTATCTAATCACTTCTTTGTGAGCCCAAATGAGTCACAGCAGATGGAAATCACTGGATGGCAATAACCTCCACTGCTGAAAAAGCCCTTAGAGTTTCCAAGTGTAATCCTCAAAAACCTGCAAAGCAGAGAGCAAATGAAAGGAACTCAGCCCCATATTTTGTAGAAGCTTTTTGGTTTTGGCAGGCAAGTTTTGCTCATTTCTGTCTGGCAATGCTAAAAAGCAAGGCTTTGGTGTTTGGAGCTGCCAGTCTTGTGTTGAGATCTGAGCCTAAAGGCAATGGACAGGTTAAGGAGGAAATGGAAGATGAGGATATTCTCCATTCCACACCAAAAATAACAGTGAAAGAGAGACCCTACACACACGGGGTCCCCACCCATGCACTCACCATCCCCATCTGGGTTAAGGGCAAGGCTTGGCTGTGCCATTTGGTGTTTGTTTTAGAAAACGCCTGCCCTGCCTGGCATCTTGGATAGAGGTGAAATACTAAATACACCTTCTGGAAAGCAGCTCTTCTGTGGGTAGACAAGCTGCAAAGACCTGGCTGCTCTCAGAAATGGTGGTGAGCTTCAATGCAAGGGCACAATGTCACAGAGGGAGGGAGGGCAGCACCAGGTGGGAATAGATATAGGCACTCTTCTGTTCATCCCTATTTTTTTTTTTTTACTGCAGAAATCCTTAAAAGCATCAAGCCTGCTCCTCTTACTGGAGAGGATCTCGGTTCCCAGTAAGAAGCCCAAGTCATCTGCTTTGGATCTTTATGGGCAAGCCAGGAACCAAAAGAGGTACTGCTTCCTGTGAGCTGCTGGGGAGCTGCTTCTGTGCTGTAGTATGAATGGGAACTAAAGAAGTCCTAAAATCTTCTTTTTCTTGGTCAGGCTTTATATTTTTGGTATTTCTGAAGTATATTTTAAAGTCTGTTATACATTTTCCTTTGTTTTCTTCCTGGATAGCCTGGATGTGTAGTTCCAATTTTTTTGGGGAGGTGGGGTAAATAGGATTTGCAGAAACATATTACTTTACATTTATAAGAAGAAACCCTCCTTCAGAGGTTGTGGTAGACATTTATCTGGCTGCAGTCTTACTGCTTATGACCCTGACAAGATGACACAATGGGAGCAGTAATGGAATTCTGCATCTTGGTGCATATCCTTTAAAACATTGATGAGGTGGTGCTGCACTGTTTATTCCCTTGTATTTAGGAGGAATCATCTGCTTTTCTGGCAACTCTGTTGTTGTTCCAGATCTTGCTAGAGCTAGTCAGAAATCCTGGTTCATGAGGGCAAAGCATTTATGGCTGCTGACACTCTTTGTGTTGATCTACTTGGTTTGAAGTACCAGTTGTGGTTTACCTTGAAATAGGAGTTTAATCCCAGTAAGCAGCACCTAAAATGCTGAGGAAACCTGGAAACAAACCACAGCTTATAACTAAAATGCACAACTTGTATTGGCTGACAAAGGAAATACTGAAATGAGAATTAGCTGCAGTGATTTAAGGTTTTATGTTATGCTTTGCTTGGAAAATCCAGTGTACTCGATGTGACCCCTTTAGATAATTAAGTTGTGGCTGAGCTGAATGTGGGAAGAAGGAATGTGGCCTGAGACCGTGCCAGTGTTAATTGAGAGCACTGCTGTGGCATGGCTGCCAAAGGGGGATGGTCCTCGATGCTTTTACCCCACACTGTGCCACAGGCATTCAGACAGCAAACTGGATCCAGGCAAAAAACTGCCTGGAGAAAGGAAGGGACCACTCCTAAAGCCAGATCAGTTGCTGGGCCCAGCAATGTGTGGTTGTTTTTTTGGCTGATGCCAGGGGCCCAGAGGCTGGAAATGTGTAGGATCATAGATTCACAGCAGGGTTTGGGTTGGAAGGGACCTTGAAGGCTATTTTGTTCCACCCCCTGCCATGGGCAGGGACACCTTCCACTGGACCAGGGTGCTCCAAGCCCTATCCAACCTGGCCTGCGACATTTACAGGGATGGGGCAGCCACAGCTTCTCTGGGCACCCCCTTACCAGGGCCTCACATCTTCACAGGGAAGAATTTCTTCCTCATATCTCACCTAAACCTGCTGTCTTTCAGTTTGAAGCTGCTGTAGTCTTGCTCTTACAGCCCAGCTGGCTCATCACATGCTGCTCTCTGCCCCCTGGGCTGATTCAGGCCCCTGATCCAGTCAAGAACCATCTGTTTCTGTGGGTAAGGGTTGTGTTTTTTGGTAGTTTCTATTTTGTGTGTGTGCCAAGAGGAGTGGGACATGTCCCACCTGCCCTGGCTGCTGCTGGCGTTGCCAAGCTGCAGCTCTGCCCTTGGATGCAGTCCCTGCAGCACTGCCATCCCATTTGGAAATGCTCTGATATTTTCTGGTTTGGGAAGAATGTCAGAGCAGGAGCTATTTCTCTGCAGCCTGTTAGTGGTGAGGAAAGGTGTTTGGGTGCCTGTCTCCACTCCAGTGGGACCCGCAAGCCAAACTATTTGGTGAATCACAGGGAGGCTGGTCTTGGGCTGGAATAAACTTCAAACATGTCCAAAGCTCGATATGAGGCTGTCAGGCTGTAATTTGTGGTTGGCTCTGCTTCTCTTCCTCCTCCTGCTGCAGTCTGAGTGGAAATGCAAAATAGAGTCTGAAAGCCAGGCTGCTGCAGAAAATGCCTCTCTATTTATTTCACTTGTTTTGGTTATTTTCTTTTGCAAAGAGAACACTTCTCCTGCAGAGCTGGCTGCAGCTGCAAAACCAGAGCCTGCAGGGGCCTCTGGCTGGCCTCCCAGGATTGCCAAACAGAGATTCCTCACGTGCCCCACTTATGCAAAGCACAGAACTGGGTGCCAGGAGGGCGAGGTGACGTGGAAGGAATTCGTGTGCTGTAGGCACAACAAAACTGAGCATCAAAACCAGTCCAGGCTCTGGTGCCAGCCCAGTTTAACTGGTTGGTAGGGCAGGCAGCTGGAAAGTGAGTCATGTGTTTAGCTGCAGGAAAGTCCCTCACTTGGCTGCAGCTTTCTGAGCCCTTCCTACTCACTTTCTCTATGCAGAGCATGTGCCTCCCAGAAAATGGGGCTAAAAGTCAGGTTTAGGCTTGGGGAAGGCCTCCTTCTCCCTCAGCCACAGCCAAGTGACTCAGTGTATGTCACTACAGACAAGCCGTGATCCTTCCTGAGAAACCTCATCTGGCACCTCATCTGGAGGGTTTCTCTTCAGGAAAACCCCTAAATCTCAGCAAAAGCAGAAGGTGGCAGGCAGACGGTGGCTGGTGACTGCAGCTCATGTCCCCAGTGCCAGGTCTCAGCTCACATCTGTGAGCTGGACTTGGTCCAACAGGCTGAGATATCCTTTGGAGTTTCCCACTCTTCCAAACGTCCATGGCAGACAGCTAGTGCTTGAACTCTTGATGGCATTTTATTTTGTTTAATCCCATCTTTAAGTGAGGAAACTAACAGGCAGTAAGGGTAGACCAGGAAAGCTAAGTCATGGAGACAATTTGTTATTGCCAAATGTTATATTCTGTGTGCTCGAGAGAGGAAAAAAACAGGCCTCAAATCAATGGGAAACCTGAGCTAGCCTGAAATGATAACGGATTGGGGGTAGAACTTGCTATAGCTCCAAGCTAGTCCTTCCTTTCCCCTGTCCTTCAGCTCTTAGAAGAAAAACACCCTGCCTGCTGAAATAGCTCTCCTGTTCCAGACAGTCTTACTTAACCTCCTTTTAAATATTCTTCACAAAGCTCTTTTTTTTTGGTGCGTGTTTTCCTAGGTTAGTAGCTGACTGCTGGTTGGAAAGTTGAGGTGCCTCGTCAACACTTTATGTGCACTCCTGAGATAAGGGCAGCAAACTGAGCCCTGCCTAGGCAAGGTGGCTTTAGAGCCAGAGTAAAGGTTGCTTGTTTAGTCTGGCCAAAATTGGGGGTGGCTTTCTGCCTCGTTGATTCAGTCTGGGTGCACCTGGCCCCACTTTGGGAATTACCTAAGAACCTGCCTCCCGATAGTGGGGATAGCAGAGGCTCTGGAGGCTCCAAATGAAACTATGCTGACTTGTGGAGGGGCAAAGCCCTGTGTGACCATCAAGTTCTCCTGATGTGGTTTGTGAAGAAAATCATGGTAGCTGGGAATTCTTAGTTTGGCTTTTAAAGGGTCCTTAGAAGAAAAGGAGAAATGTGCGTTACCCTGTTTGGTATAGCCGGGCAAAGTGAAACAGAACAAATCCACTTCCTCCTAATTCTCCTGCTGCAAGTAAACGTTAAATGCTATCAACCTTAAATGTTATCAAAATGCTGTCAAGTCTGGTCCTTGAAAAATGAACATGTAGGTAAGGACCTAACAAGGTGATAACATATGTGCCCTCAGATGAAGGGCAGTACCTGGAAGATCCCCACAAACCAGGCAGAGGGCAAGCTCTTTAGGTGGGGTAAGTTTGTGATGTGCTCAGGCCACAGGGGATGCCCAATTCCCCAGGCTGTGGGAAGAACTGAGGACCCTTCTTCCAGCTACAGCAAGCCTTCAGTGTGGGTTTAGAAGGAGAGGGGAGCTGGTCTGGCAGCTCTGCCTAGTCCTGGGGAGCCCATGAGGGATCTGGTCTGTTCCTTGGCTGAGTTGGTTCAGTTTGTTGATGCTACTTTTTTTTTTCTGGGCTAGTTTGTTTTTCCAGTTAGCTGTATCAGTGCAAGGGGCACAGCAGGACTAAAGAGGCTGGGAGGTAGCAAGTGAGTGAATTCAGGCTGTTGTTCTTAATTGTGCTTTTAATTGCTGTTCATTTGGCCACAGGGATGCCTGGCTGCCCTGTGACAATGGGGAGCCTTCCCTGCACAACAATGAGAAAACAGCATTCCCATTGCCTCCCAAGCAAGACGGAATGCCTGTGAGTGGGAAGCACTGTGGTGGCACATGTCCAGCATGATGTTTGGTTGTGTGGAGACCTCACAGCACACTCTGCTATCTGAAGGGGGCCACAGGGAAGCTGGGGAGGGACTCTTCATCAGCAATTGTAGTGACAGAACAAGAGAGAACAGGTACAATTTGAATGAGAGGTAATTTAGGTTGGATACTAGGAAGAAACTTTATTACTGTAGGGGCAGTGAGGCGCTGGCACAGGCTGCACAGGGAGGTTGTGGAGGTGCTGTCCCTGGAACTGCTCAAAGCCAGGTGGGATACAGCCTTGACCAACCTGGTCCAGTGGGATGCCATGCCGGGGGGTTGGAAAAGGTACATTCCAACCGCTTAACACTATGTCTCCATGTAGGTGTGTGCCTCAGTGAGATGCTGCCAGCCTGGCAGGTCTATGTGGGGAACTCCTACCTCTGGGATTCTCACAGCCTCAGGGCAGAGCCCATGGAGGCAAAAATCGCTTTGAAGGCTTTTTTTTTTTTTATTCCCCGGCCTGACAACGCCGTCTCCCTTGGCGGGGGCTCGCAGAGGGCTCCGGGGAGCGGCTGCCCTGCCCTTCAGAACACAGAGCCGAGGCCGCCATTTTGCGCGCCCCCGAGCCGCCCCCTCACACCGCCTGTCCCGCGGCGCTGCCCCGCCAGTGCGCGTGCGCGGGAGGCGGGGCGGGGTGCGCGCGTGCGCGTCCCGCCCCTATATAAGGGTGGGAGCGGGCGGTGCCGGCGGCGCCGCCGCATTGCAGACGGAGAAGGAGGTGGGGACTATGGCGCGGCCGCTGATCCTCGGGCTCCTCAGCCTCCTCGGGCTCCTGGCCGCCGGTAAGCGCTGCCCTCCTCCTTCCGAGCTCCTTCCTCATCAGCTGAGCCCCGGCGGGCTCGAGGAGAGGTTCTCTGAGCGCTCAGTGTCCGCGGGACGAGGGCAGCGCGGAGGGGGGAAGGCCGATCCTAATGCTGTTTGTATTCCCCCAACAGGACCCGCTCCCACATCCCAAACAGAGGAAGCAGCGATGAGGGAGGGTGATGGGAGCGGGGCTTTCAAGGGCGCCTTCGGGATGGCTGTGATGGAAAGATTGTGTTTGGGGGAGGGGGGGCGGGTCACCCAAAAATAGCTTCAGGGAAACGCAGGGAGAAGCGGGGAGTCCCCGTGAGGATCCGGCCCTTCCCGCTGCTGGTAGGGAAATGACTTCCCGATGGAACGAATCGGGCAGCTCAGACCTCAGGCTGGTGGGGACAATTGGGAGGGACTGTTTTTCCTGCCAGCAGCGGTGTTTATCGCCGTCACTTCAGGGATAGATGGCTGCTAATCCTCTTGCAGATGGTGGGAGGTTGCCTTTGCTCTTGTGTTTTTACATTAGGATCTCCCTCTCCATATGGAAAATTCCACTGATTTTGCTGCTCGCTGCCTTAGTGCCTGTTGTTGCTGAGGTGTAAATGACGGGAAGAATAGATGACACTCTCCCTTTAGCTGTAGGATTAGAGGTTAGAACACGCGATGCTTGTGTTTTTTTACATTGCAGAAGCTCGACAGAGGTACAGAAAGGATCCATAGTCTGATGAGTGGTAATACACCTTTAGGTTGTGGGGTGGAATAGCAGGAACCCTCAAAATGTAAGGATGTGATGTGTGCAGTTACTTGGAGAATTTTCTTCTAAATAAGACTATTTTAATCTTAGATCTTATTTGCTTACAAGTTTAACCTGCAGCATTTTGAAGAGCAACCAAAAGAAAAAGCCCAACTGGCTGTTCAAAGGCCGCAGGAGTAACCAGCTGGCATAGTACAGTTAATGACCCTATGAAATTATTCACGATTGTACTTTATTGTAGTTTTAATTTCATGAAATCATAGAATGGCCTGGGTTGGAAGGGACCTTAAAGGTCATCTAGTTCCAACCCACCACCAAGGACAGGGACACCTTCCCTTAGATACACTGATAATATTTAATATGCTGATACATGGGCAGTTTAATGGATTATCTCAGACCTTTCAGGCAGGAAGCAAGAAAGCAAATACCAGCTTTCACTCTGCATGTGTATCTGCTTTAATGGTGTCTTTTGAGTTTGCTCTGCACTGGATTAGCTGCCAGCAGTTACCACTCCTGGGACTATTTCTAAATCACTGAAATCATTGCAGTTTCTTGTGCTTTGGAAGTGAAAAGGCTTCGCCTTGAAGTATCCACCAGCTTTCCCTTTAGTGTATTAAGGGAAATTGTAATGAGAAACCAGTTCAGCAATGAGAATTTGCTTGGCCTACATGTTAAAGGCATGGTATGCAGCTGAGGGTAGCAGGAGACTAGTCAGGCCTGTTTTTCCTTATGAATTCACTCTTTTAACACAAATAAACAGCTGTCTTTTTTCACCAGGGTTCTGTTATGAGTGCTAATTGCCTCACCCACCGTGCAGATTTTCCCGAAGATTTTGCTGTGACTACCTGAAACACCGTTTTCGTCTGCTGAGCTCTCTAATTAGCTGTATAAAAATTCAGCCACCCTTGTCAGATCGTAATGGAGTCACTTGGCTGCCTTTCAGGCCATGAGGATTTTTGGTTGACCTACTTCCAGAGCTTCTGTGCATCTTCCCTTTAAGGGAGACATGGAGGAATTAAAGCAGGGTGTACAGGTCCTGGCATCTCTGGACTACTGATGCGCTCTCTGATTATTCTGTGTCTTTGAGGCCAGGGAAGGAGGGGCAAGGCTGGCTGTGCTGTTCAAACAGGACTCGTTTTCTCTTTAACTGAATATTTCCCCCCTTTTCCTAAATTAAAAATTAAGCTAGGAGTGGAAAGTAAAAACTTTAAGGATATGATTTTTTTTCCACATCCACCCTCCCCTAAAATAGACTTGAATCTTCCTTCCTTATGAGGTTTTAAGTTGATGTGTAATTTCTCTAGGAAACACTGGTCAGAACATATGGGGACAGGAAATTTGTAGACTGAGTTAGCCTGTCTTGGATTTTCTTGAGGATGTGGATAAAGCAAATAATTGGACTGCATTCTGTAGTTTGCAGGCTTGTTCTGCTATCAGTGTGGTTTCTAACAAAAAAAGCCAGGCTGGTGCAGCCCTGCTGCAGATTAAACTGGGAGAAGGGTGGAGGGTGTGTTGTATCAGCAGTGGTGTGTCCAGCAGGACCGGGGCTGTGACTGTCCTGTGCTGGGCACTGCTGAGGCCACCTCAAATCTTGTGTCCAGTTCTGGGTCTTCACTACAGGGACACTGAGGTGCTGGAGCATGTCCAGAGAAGGGAATGGAGCTGGGGAAGGGTGGGAGGGTAAGTCCAGTGAGGAGCAGCTGAGGGAGCTGGGAAAGGGGCTCAGCCTGGAGAAAAGGAGGCTTGGGGGGACCTTCTCACTGTCTGCAACTCCCTGACAGAAGGGGGGGAGCCAGGTGGGGGTCAGGCTCTGCTCCCAAGGAACAAGTGACAGGATGAGAGGACATAGCCTGAAGCTGTGCCAGGGGAGGTTAAGATTGGAAATCGGGGGAAACTCCTTCCCAGAAAGGATTGTCAGGCCCTGAAATGGGCTACCCAGGGAGGTGGTGGAGTCACCATCTCTGGAGGTGTTCAGGAAACATCTGGATCTGTCACTCAGTGCTCTGGTCTGGATGACAAGGTGGTGACTGATCACTGGTTGAACTTGATGATTTTAGAAGTATTTTCCAACCTAAGTGGGTCTGTGATTATATAAAAATAACACCTGTATGTTCTTGGAGGAGTAACTGTGGTTATGAGGCACCGTCAGGCTATCACATACCGAAGCTGGTGCTTTGATAGCACACCAGTCATGTGCCCTGTGCAAACCTGCCCTTGCACAATCCCCTCCTTGTTTGCCAGGCAGGTATAAATAGAAAGGGTTGCTGCTGGTTGTGTCTGGAGGAGCTGAGCCAGCCGTTCTGCCTGCTCCCTGTCACGCCTGGCTGAGTGCTCCATCGCAGCCCCAGAGCTGCCCAAGCCCAGTGCAGCCTTTCTGTGCTCTGGTTTGTGCTGTTGGTGCACCACAAAGGAGCTGTTCTGGGAGCCTCTGAGATAATATGGAGGCTGGAGCAAGAGAGAGGGAGCTTGTCAGCAAAACTGGATCTGTCACCTGATGTCAGCTGAGGCTCCCCAGGAGGCTGGACTGTGCTATTTCAGGGAAGGCTTTTCTGGTATAAAATGCAGGGACGTTTTGATTTTCTATCTGTGGGGGAAGCAGGACCAGTTACTGCTGCTTGCCATGGGTTTTTGTTTCAGTATCTCATGTAGATCTGATTCTTCAAAGCAGGTTGGGGCAATGCCTTAGAACTCTATGACATAAAAAGAGAGAGTTTGTTTTTTCTGGAAGGATTTACTCACTTTCAGTCTTATTTTTTTTCTTTATGGAGCAGCTTTTAAATGCAATTCATTTGCTGCTAGTAAAATATCAGAGTTGCTATTGCAATTTAAAAAGGCTACGTTGACGTGTGTGTATATATTTCAGGGCATTGCTTCTCTGTATGTGGTCATGGGGCAATGTTTGGTTTCAGGTGCCAGATAGCAGATTTTCCCAGTATTTGTGCTGTGGGTATATTTGTCTGGTGAAAAGGGCCTGTTAAATACAGGATTGCTGCAGAGACTCACATGAAATCTGTCCCTTGCATCCCTGCAAAAAAATCCTCAGAGCAAAACCAGAAAGAATGGAGATGGACAACAAATATGCCCAAAACATTTTTGTGTATTTCTTCAGGGATCTGCTGCAGGGGAAAATGCTACTTATAACTTCTTGGAAATATCTTAGCATACTGTATGGGACCACTTACTCCTGATGACTACCAGGTGCCCTAGAACATCCACTTCTCTTCTGGATCCTGCTGTAGAAAATCTCAGGCTGAAGTCAGGCCTTGCTTGGCAACATATGGCCAACTTGGAAATTATTCTCTTGCAACCTTTGTAGTTACTTGGGATAATTCACTGGACCAGTAGAGGTGATTTTACTGTCCCAGCTCATCCAGTTCTCTGCTCTCTGTAACTTCATTGTGATAGCTTGTACCTACACAAACTGTTTCTCTTGCCATGTTTGTCTTCTGGTGAGGGAAGCAGACCTGAGGTCGAGGCAGTGTCCCAAAATGAGAATGAGCTCCCCACTTTGAGGAAGAGTCTGGTTGTGGTGTTAACTCCAAATTAATTTCTTGCCCATCACTCTAGTTAGAAATGTTTCAGTCTTGGATTTTTTCTCAGTAGATATTGGACAGGAAGACTTATTTTTAACTGGAATGCTGATAACAGCTAGCCACATTTCCTCAATTTTTCTTTGAATTGCCTGTAATCCCTCAAATATTATGGTCATGGTTGCTGCTTCATTAATCCAGAGGCATAGAGCAGCCCTTTGGCAAGAGTCCCTGGTGTGTGATGCAGTTACAGCTTTTGAAGTTTTACTCATTAACTGACCAGAGAGGCTGTGGAGTATTGAGCCCTTCAGATAACTTAAGGTTGGGGTCACTCCTTCACTTCTTGACACTTCATAAGTTTTGGTGAAGAGAGGTTGATCCTTCTTGACTTCTGTAACTTAAACACACTTAGTTTTTGCCAGTCTCAAAGGACATGGGGAAAAGTCAATAACTAAGAGAGCACAGATGGCAGAGGCTGATGCATTTGCTTGGTCTCTGGTGTCTCTGGGAGATAATGAGTGAATTTTTTTTAACATTCCAAGTGGGACAGCCTGAGAATAACATCCCTCTTGATGAATAGGTTAATACACTTGGACAAGTTGGACTGTCACAAAAGCATGAGTTGACAGCACTCTAAGTGATCTTCATGTTTTCCTTCAATCCATTGAGTTGAGCAGCAGCTCAGCACTTTGCTTGAGGTTTTTTTTTTCTCAAATTACTGGTTAATTTGTCTGTAACCAAGGGTTTTTCTAGCTGTTTGGTTTGGAGGAGGCTGGAGTCTTCAGGTTGAATTTCTCTGTATTCTGGATGGTAGTTTTCTGGTTCATCCTGTGGCTCTTTAGGGTATCTGGTCTGGTTCCTTAGAATCCCTGTTCATTGATGCTTATATAAGGTGTTAACTTTAAATCTCATTTGTATCTTCAGTGCAGCCTTGGAGGGGATTTCTTATGATGTTTTTCTGAGAATCTAAGGGAAAAAAAATCAGACTGGCTCTCTGTGGAAGAAGAATGAGACAAATGCTTGAGGGAAGGGAAGGTGTTTTCCAAGAAAGGTAATTGCCTAGCAATTTTCCTGTAGCTGTCCTTGCAGAATGATAATCCAGACTTTATAAGCTTCCTTTTTCCTGGAGAGGAGTGAAGAACTGAGCTGTGCTTTCACATGTGAGGCTCTATAAGCCAAGTGGAAAAGGTGATATTTTCTGAGGGGGCCATCACCTCTACTTCTCAAATGTGTGTCTGTATGTTAGGATAAACTTGGTAAAGCAAAGGCTGTTTTTCCTTAAATTGATGAAGCTGCATCTGAAGTGGTTCAAGCAGGGAGAAACCAGTGAAGAAGTAAAGAAACACCTTGGCCTTCACAGATAAACTTGTTTGATGCTCTAAAAATAGTGGCTTGCAAGAACTTCAGGAGACAGGGGGGACAGGTCTTGGTGGGCATGGCACGTGAGTGTTGAGAGCTAATCTGCAGAGAAAGGAGAACTCTATTAAAAGAAGGATGGTCTTAGATAAGGAAGAATATATAAAGTGGAGATGCCAGGGATAACAGAGAAAGTAATTCCTTTGGGTTTTTCCATCAAGCATTTTGAGCTCTGTGAGGTAACTGATGGTGCTTTGCTTTCTCCTGGGTTGCTGCTGTGCTGGGGATGTGACATAACATGTTAAGGTGTTGCTCCTTTTGTAGCAAAGGCTATCTGAGGGGAAGAGTTAAAACTCAAAAGTATTTGTTCTGAGACAGCATAAGATTTTAACACATTTCACTGATGTGTTTGCTTTTGTTGTAATGTAAGTTAATCTATGAAGGAAAAATTCTGTTTCATAGTTAAATAGGAGAACAAGCTAAAAGGGGAAAAAGTGGTAAAGAGTTTCTAGCTACTCTTTTCTGAATCTGCAAGAGCTGAATTAATACAGCCTTTTTTAGCTTTGTTTTTCCCAGAGTTCAGAAAAGGAGAGTGGATTTTGTTGCAATGAAGGTTCATCCTTCGTATTAGATACAGTATTTCAAACAAAAGTACTTTCACATAATACAGAACAAACTAATAAAAGTTTAACTTGTTTGAAGTCACTGTGGAAGGTGTCAGAAAAGAAGCCATCATTAGTGTGTGTCATCTTTGTTCTGCAGCTGCTCTAAAATGTGCCAACCATGTGTGGCCCTAACAAGCAAATTTGCTTAGTCACTGTCTGGCTGGAAAGATTATACTGAAAACAAAAAATTTAGAGTTGTCTTCTCAGAAGAAAAGAACTTTGCCGTGTCCTTTGCAGCAGAAAGGGCACTGCTGTTCCATCATTTTCTGTTTCCTCTAGGTAAGTTCATCTTGTAGGTTCATCCTGTGCTGTAGCTGATTCAGGTTTCCTGAATCTGTTGGCTTTTTTGACAGAAAAGTCAGTAGATAGAGTGGCATTTTCTTTTGTTCTGATGTTGTGCAGAAGTGAGGACTTCAGATAATACCAGTGGGAAAGTGTTTGGATCCTTGCATCCTAAAACAGCTTTTAGTGTTTGCTGGCTTAGGAACAGCTGACTTCTTCTGCCTCTTAATCCCTGTTATTTTCAAGTTCTTGTAAGATTGTCTTTGGTCCTCTCTAGAGGGTGGCAGATAGCATTAGTGTCCTTATTCTCAAATTTGAGGTGGCTTTGTGCCCAGTGGCACTGCTTTGAGCAGAATCTGAACAAAGTGTTGCTGTTTACATCCCTTCTGAGAAAATACTTATTTTTCAAGGTAGTGAGATGTAGTGCAGGGAAACAGTGCAACCAGAGGCATGAAGTAGTCAATGCACTGTTAAAAATCAATCGAATTTTAAGACTTTTTTTTTCTTTCTCAAGAACAAGTCAGGGCATTGTGACTGTGAGGATCTGATACAAAAGCCATGCAGCAGGAAATTTGTGAAAGACACAGCCAACAAAGCTGATAAGTAAAAATAAATCTGAAGCACAGTATTTTTTTCATGCACTTAATAATGACCTGTGAGGTGGAAGGAACAACACATTGTTCTGAAGCTAGTACAGATCTGAAAAGTCATACAGTGACAGGATCTTAAAAATAAAAAAGCAAACAAAACCAGAAAGCTCACTAAGAGCCTGATCAAACCAATGCAAGTGACAGCATGAATGCCTCCATTTGGCTTTTAACACTCTCCTAAATCAAGAGTTTGAGAAACTGCTTGGAATCGCTATTACTGGAGGTGTGTAATTCAGTTTTGTAGTTTATAGAATGCTTCAGTGTAGGGGGAGTAATTGTCTTTTGATAAAGGTGTAGGTTAGAAGCTGTACTTGTAAACAGTTGGAAACCTTAATTCCACTGTTTAAAGTCTGGGTCTTGACTGACTTTATTCAGAGCTTAACTCTGCCTTCCAGAGCCTTCCTACCACTGTTCAATGCCAGTATCTGAAAGGGAAGAATAACTTTCCCTCAACCAAATGTATTCTTGTTAATTGTCACTCTGCCAGAGCTGACAGCTCTTTGGCTGGCCAGTCTGACTTTGAAAATAAACTCTTCTTAGTGCTTGCAGATCAATAATGCTGGAGTTTAGAATAGGCTGTAAATATTTTGCTAATCATACATTATTAGAGGCTCTAAGTCTTACTCCTGCATTCTCCCAAGCACTACCAGTGTGCTGTCCTGCTCAATAATAATATGTAATGAAGGCTTTTGACTGGGAGAGAGGGTGGCAAGCATCAAGCTCTTGTGTAAAAGATTAGGCGTGCAAAGCACGTTTTTCTTAAAATAAATGGGTCATTCCTCTGAAATCCAGTGTAAACAGGCTTTATAAATCAACAGCTGAGAAGGCTACAGAATGTCACCTATAAAGCAGTGTTTCTTTGGCTGTTTGATGAGTGGTAGCCATGTACCTTGTAGATGCCCTGGTAATTCAGCTTTAAATCAATCCTCTAATTGCATTGAACAAGACATGAGAAACGGAAAAGTGTTCATCTGTTGTAACCTTATTAGAAGCTTCATGGGAATGAGACAGCTTAACTCCTGCCTCGTGGTGGACAGTGTAATTTGCCAGGGTTTTGTAATGTGTGTTGATGTAAAGGTAACACCTGTACAGCTAATAGGTTTGAACAGGTTGGGTTTGTATTTTGTTTTAGGATTTTTTTATTTTTATAAAAATAAAAGTGCCTTGTAGGCTTGGACCATAGCAGATTTCTTTGGAGCCTATCTGCTGGAGCCTTTTAGAAGTTGTTTCTTGATTGGTTAGTACAATGTAGGGTTGTCTCCTGAAGATACAGAGCTTTCTGACAGATAGGATGGTTTTAGAAACTGGTAGAAATTGAGTGTCAGATCCAGACAGCACGATTGAAAAAAAAAAAGAAGCTTGGAAAGTTAGCGAAAATGTGCATTTAATTCACTTGACCTACTGATTACTTGTAGTGCAGATATTTTACAATTCTTTACCAGGACTGAACAGAAAAGGTATGCTATATCTTACTTGAAAACTTTATAGGTTGCAGGGCAGTCCTATGTGGGATGGGAGTTAATGTCCAAAAAAGGGCTGGTATATTTTTTCACCCCTACAGGTTTTTCTGTACACAGTTGAAGGCCTGACCAAGAGAAAAAAAGGAAGCCTAAATAGGTTTAGTGGGTTTGAAAACTATGATAGAACATTCTTTAAGAACATTCTTAAAGCGTTCTGTTTATGGTCAGTGTTTTGGTCTGTACCTGCTCTTAAGTCTTCCATGCAATGTGTACATTGTTGTGGCTCTTAATCTAATTTCTGTCCTCACTCTCACTTGCTGAGTGAGAACAGAAATGGTTCATGTGGGAGGAGGAATGCAGACAGCAATTACAAGCTTGTTCAGAGTTGAAGTGACAGTAAGACAGGAGAACAGGGAGGTTGGAGCTTTCAGGGGCAGATTTCTGTAATGAGCAGTTTTTCTGTTTCAAGTAATCTTGTAGTTCTTGTGTGCTAAGCAAAGTGAGATTTTTGTTTTGGGATTTTAAATTTTTTTTTACAGAAGGTGGATGATGGGGGAATGGACTGCTGAGGTGCTGAGACTTGGGCACTTCATGAGGGAAGTTCAACTGTTGAGGCTTTTCTAGTTTTTTTTTTCTTTGACTCTCTAATCAGCATTTGGGACCGGTCAAAAATTGCTGGATTGAAATGTGCTTAAAAACATTAATAAACAGGTGGTTGTACTGTATGGTGCTACCATGCTTGCTTTGCAGTGGGAATCATTCAGGCATGCAGCTGGAAAGGTTGATTCTGTTTTCCCTCTCTGGCAGCCCTGGCAAGCCCTGTCCTGTGGCAGAAGGAGTGTGTGAGGGGGCCGGAGGTGTGGTGTCAGAGCATTCGCACGGCGTCGCAGTGCGGGGCTGTGAAACACTGCCAGCAGAACGTCTGGAACAAGCCTGCTGTGGTAAGTGTCAGCCTCTGAGACCTCCCAGGCCCACCTGAGGCTGAGGTGGCTGGTTTCCAGTATGCTGAGGAAGATTTCTCAAGCCTCTTGATTGGAGTTAAGTGCTACATCCGACTCTGTCTTCATTTGGGTGCTAGATAAAGGTTGCTTTTCATTGCTCTGTCTTGCACAACTTGTCTGCTGACTTCTCCCCGTGACCTGTTGCACAATCACCCAGCAATATATGGAATGGAGCTTGTGGATTTCACTTGTTCCTCTTCATTACTGACTCCTAATTCATAGGAATCTTTTCCAAACTTGAGCAATTATTATGAAAAAAGCTGTGTATATCTTTAGGTAGTTCTCAAATTCCCAGGAATACGCAGCATATGCTGCATGATGAAAGTCATGACAGTAAATAATAGTACCAATATTACATGTAGTGCAGCTTTCCAAGTTGCATTTGCACTAAACGTGAGGGCTGCTTTACTAGATCTAGCTGTAATTTGGGTATTGTTTCACAGTTTTCTAGGGGAGAAAAAGGTGTTTTACTCACAGATGCATTCAGTCCACATTGGCTCTATCTGTGCAGTGGTACTTCAGTTTAAGGAAAAACAGGGGAAGGGAGGAATGTCAGAGCACCATTACAATGATTGAAGCTGCCCAAAATGTTCTAAGATTACTACCAAGTATGAATTCACTGAAGAAAAAGGTAAAAGGAGAAGGTGTCTGGGGCAGTCAACTTCATACTTTACGGGACTGGGACAAGGTGAAATGAGCAAGTGGTAGCATGCCAGCTTCTTCATACATTGTTGATTTACTGAACAAACTGTAGCTAGACATGCTTGAAATAGCCTCACTGTTTGTTTAAAAATACCATTTCCCATCCTGGCCTCAACCAGTATTTCTTCCTTAACTTAATTCCAAATCTAATGTTCTTTGTGGTGTTGTTCACACGCTGCTCTTACAGGCACTTAATTCTTTCTCCAAGTAACTCTCTGCTTTGCTCTCCAGAGCAGTATTCCCTGTGACTTGTGTAAGGAGCTTGTGACAGTGGCTGGCAAGGTTTTGAAGGATAATGGCACTGAGGTAAGCAGAGCTCCTTTTCTCTTCACCCCAAAACACTATTTGGTTTCAAGATCTCATGGTGAGGGGGTGGAAGAGTGTCTGTTTTCCAAACTTAAGCAGCAGATGTTGAAAGTGCATGAGGAAAAGGCTTTTAAACAGCCTGTACGGGTTTAGAAATCAGCACATTCTAGAGCCTCCCATGCCTTAACACATCTGTGATTGACTGTAAATGCTTATTAAAATTGTTCTTGTGCTGGTGGGGCACTGCAGTCTCTAGGAGTGGGTGGTTACACCAAGTGGACTTTGTTTGGTTTTTGGGCACTTTTTCCCTTTTGTCAACCTGTGAGTTCTTTGTATAAACAAGTCACTGTCCCACAAGCCCGTAAGTTCACGTTCTCCTCTTAAATGTCAGTGTTTGGTTCTGGTAAGGCTGGACTGTGCAGGCCACACAAGCAGTATTACATGTTTTTGCTGGGGCAGGGTCTCATAGAAGGTCCAGAACTGGGGAAAATACATCTGTAGTGTAGAACCTCATTCTTGTTTTGCTTGTTGCTACCTGGACCTGCCTGAGTCCAAGGAGCTTGTTTCAGGTTTTGTATTGAGGATTTTGGGAATGGAAGGAACATTTGAGAGAGAGATAATAATCTGTCTGTGCTCACCACATTTTTCATAGGATGAGATCCGCTCTTACTTGGAAAAGACATGCGAGTTTCTTCCTGATCCAGGCCTGGTCTCTGAGTGCAAAGAAATTGTGGATTCCTACCTTCCAGTTATCATGGATATGATCAAGGAAGAGCTTGTAAGTAGATAACATTTCAACTGTTGGTGTTAAAAGTTGTGCTCCTGTTGATGCCTGAATTTCTCTTCTTCCTAAGATTGTGCATATGATCCTTCAATCCTGTGTGGATCACTGGTAGTGTTAGTTTGAAGACTGCTTCCTTGCTGTGAAACATTTTCCCTGTCTCACCATGTTTCAGCTGAATGACTCTCTACTCTGAGCTTTAAAAGTGGCATCAGTTTGGAGCATTGTGTATCTTGTCTCCCCTAGGATAAACCTGAGGTTGTGTGCAGTGCCCTCGCTCTGTGCCAGTCCCTTCAGAAGCACCTTGCAGCAATGAAGCTCCAGAAGCAGCTCCAGACCAATAAGATCCCAGAGCTGGATTTCTCTGAACTGGCATCCCCGTTCATGGCTAATGTGCCTCTTCTCCTCTACCCTCAGGACAAGCCCAAGCAGAAACCTAAGGTAAGGGTGCTGGGGCTCTTCCATGTGGACCATGTGGAAAATCTTGGATTAAGTTCTGCAGTCTGTAAAGGCAAGTCTTGTGCTGTGCTGTTGCCATCCAGGACTGTGGTAATCCAGCAGGTCTTGCTGGAAATGATTTCTTCTGAGAGAAAGCTTGGCACCAGGGTTCAAAGGAAGAACAGCTCTTCCCATATTTTGAGCAACTTGCTAGCTGTGCCCCTGAGGGGATGCATTTGTCTCTGTATGTAGAGGTGACAGACTGGATTGGAAAAGAACAAACAGTTGTCAAAGGGGAATAGATCAGGCAATAAACTTGGGTGCAGAGGCTGAGTGTTGACAGCAAGCCGGGATGTGGGAGCTGAGCAGTGACTGGGTTGAGAACAAGCCGCTGTGGGTGGAGCAGGTAAGATCTATGCTGGATTTAGAAACCTCCCCACTGTGGTCTGTAACAAAACCAAGAGATTTGAAGATTGAATATCTTGACTTGTTATCTCTGCTTTGAAGCCAGGTAGGTGCCTAATCTCCATCTAGTGGCTGGTGCATGCATCAGCAATAGCTTGTCTCCCTGCTAGCTCAGGCTTCCAAGTATTCTATAGGGTATTTATTAAGGTTTGTATATAGCTCAGCATAGCTTGTAAAACTTGGTAGTAACAGAAGCTCCTAAAAAATGTCATGTGAAGTCATGTCAACTTCAGTTTCCTTTCTCTCTTTGTCCAGGCGAGTGGGGATGTGTGCCAAGATTGCATTCAGCTGGTCACTGATGTTCAGGAAGCTGTGAAGACAAACTCCTCTTTTGTAAAGTCTTTGGTTGCTCATGCCAAGGAGGAGTGTGACCGTTTGGGACCTGGGATGTCCGATATGGTAAACTGTCCTTTTTTTTGTTGAAAAATTCTGTTCCTGTAAGCAAATATAATTTGCTCAGTGCTTTAATCCCCTGATTGTGTTCTCTATTTAATATCACAAAGGAGATTCTGTCGTGTGTGTTAACACAGTAGAACAATAACACTGAAATTGCAAACGTAATGGTCAGGAAAGTTGGGTGGGGTGTGTGGGACCAGGGAGGTAGGAGAAAGACTCCAGATTGCTTCTAGCCCTTAAAGGCCTTTTTCACAAAAATGGTCTGTCTGGGTAATGTGGTCATATCAGTGAGGAGGGGAGGCCTTTTTGCCCTGAGAGGAAAAGGCTAAGCAATTAACTGTGCAGCAGTTTTGTAACCTGCAATGCCATTTTGTATTTGGGACAAGCTCTGAAAGACCTGTTTTTATGAAGTAGAACAGATAAGTTAATACCTTGAGATGTGTTAGAAGATTCTAGATGAACTCTACAGCATGAGCAGTTTGATAGTCACGAGACTTTCTTTTCCCAATTCCTGCAGTGCAAGACCTACATCTCTGAGTATTCTGACTTGGCCATCCAGATGATGATGCACATGGTAAGATCAGCAGAGTGTAATATTTGCTCTCAATTAATTTTTCTGGCTTGTGTAGCTGGCTTCTTTGGGGACAGGAAACATGCACTGCAGTAAAACTTGGGAGAGAGCCTTTGCTCTGTCAGTCTTGGTATTAATGCTTTGAACTTGGTGTTTGACTGGATAGTCATTTCAGTTTCAAGATGCTTTCTTCAGCACTTTTTCTTCTATTTTATAACCACTTCTGCAGTGCAAAAGGCACTCTAATCCTTTGAACTGTGAAGATACATTACACGTGTTCTTTTATCTTCTTTTATCTCAGTCCTGTACTACACCACTTCCCCCTCCCCCAAATTCTGTGTTAAGGATTAGAGTTGTCTTTGTCATAGCTTTGCAAAATTGCCTCTCATGTTAGAGATGAGGTGTCTCCTGGAAGGAAGGCTAAACATCCTTCTGGAATAGCTGTCTCAGGCTCCTGCTCTCTGGGCTCTTGGCAGGAGCCATGCAAAGTGAGTGGTACCTTCTGCAGCAACATGCATTTACCTCTGACCACCTCCATAGCACCTCTTTATCCAGAAAGCTGAGGACTTTTAAAAATGGGCTTAGCCTTCCCGTAGAGAATGCAATCCCTAAATGCCACAGGTGACAACAAATTGCAGGTGAGTTTCTGAGTAGAAACTGTGGCTGATTTCAACTTGAATTTGGCAACATCATGGTCTTTTTTTTGTTTCCAGTTGCTAAAGGCTACTTAGAAGCTCTGTTTCTTAGACATTCTGAGGGGAAGTCAATCTTTGTTCCAACAGCACTAAGTTTCTCATGTTAAGCATTGCAATGCAGTGTGTTGTTAATACCTGAAATTGGAATATGACTACACGTTGTATGCATCTTAAGTGTTTTCCGGACTCTTCAGAGGTAGTCTTGCCCAGGATGCCTTAATGAATAATGCTGGTTAGTGCTGTGCAATTAAATGTGAGTTGCTGTAGCTGAGGATCTTTGGGGTGGGGACTGTGTCATATTCCATTATCTTTGTGGAAAGAATTTATGCAGTTCCAAGTGCTTGACATGTTTTTTTCTCTTAACTGGTATCTTCAATTTCTCCTTTCTTCCTCTGTCTCCAATCTCCCCTGTCAACAGAAGGATCAGGTAGGTGAGCAACTTGCCTGTGGTGATAGCCTGCTTGTAGTTCACCCTTTGCTCTTAAAGGGCTTGTGGTTCACTTCTTGCTCTCCTAGCTGTACACATGGTGTGATTGTACTCAGTGCTTACAGATACAAGGGATATTTATGTGATTAAAACAGAGAAAGACTATAGGCTTCCTCCAGTGCATCAGCCTTACTTCCAGCTCCAGATACCACTTTGTGCTACTACTATTTCAACTTGACTATGCCTTGGCCAGTAGACCAGAAAATATCCTCTTATAGAAGAAGGACAGATGTGGAAAATGCATGCCAGTGGCTCCTGTCAGCTGCTGGTTTAAAGTCTGGGCTCAAAAGGGCTTGAGCAAAGCTGTCCCCAGGTCTTTCCTTGGTTTACCTTTAAATCTAGAACAATGGTATAGATGTTTGAAGTATATGAACTGAAAAGATGAAGGCTTCCTAGAGCAATTTGGGCTTTTAATTTAACCTGTCCTGTGAGACCTTGTGTCTGTCATCTCTCTGTGAGAGAACATGTGTGTATGTGGTTGTTGCTGTAACATTAATACCTGGAACTGCTTCTGACAATGCATGAACCAAAGAGCTTGATTTAGAGGTGCTGCCTGGGGTAGTCTGAAGCAGCACAGCATCTCTAGTGTGCTGCTTTTGCCTGTGCATGAGATTGTGGCATGATATATTAATATTAACTCTAGGATAAGCCTGTGCTGTAGGAAGCTTGTTACAGGTGAGATGTGATCTAAATACCTATAGGACCAAGGATGTCTTTTTCTAGCTTAAGTAGACTTTAGGTGGGAAAATTCAAGTTTTGTGTCTCACTCTGTACAGCCTTTCTCACTTTGAGTATCCTCCTTAGAGCAATTTGCCTCATATCTGGCATTTCTTAGTGCATTTAGTAATGTATGTTTCAAAAGAGAAATGCACAAAGAGTGTGTTTCTTTAAGAAAGACTTAGCCTTTTTAAAGACTGTTTCTGTTTGCTGTTTTCTCTTACTGTGAGAAGAACACATGAAGTTCAGTTGTTGCAGTACAAGTGTTAGGCTTGAGTTTTAACAAGCTCAACTTTTGTTTCTTGTAGGCTGTGTTCAGTAATGCGAGAAACTGTTTCTGTTTGCAGAATGTGATGTTTCTGGCAGCTTTAAAGAAGGTAGTTTGTGGATGAGGAAAGAGGTTCTTTCTTCTAGGCATTACTTTCAGCTTTTGGGTGAACTCTGAAGTCAGGATGATTGGCCTCTCCTGTGATTACTTAAAGCTGGGGAGAATCTTTGTGGATGCAGGTCTGGTGTGATGCTGCTGGTGGCCTGTTTTGGTGTTGGTAGCTCTCAAGTCAACTCCTTTCGAAGGACTTGTGTAGTATGGCTCATGGGATGTGGTTCTTTAAATGGTGTTTTTAGTCTTTTCCTCTTTAACAGGAGCTGCTAAATTTCATCCAGTAGCTGTCCTGCCTATAACCTTACCAAATGCTTTGGCAGTAAATGAAGTAGAAGTAGTCATGAAACTTCTAGTTGTGTTGGAGCTTTTTAAAATTTAGAGCCCTGCTCAGAGGATCTGTAGAAAGGGCAGAGACTCCCAGACTTAAAAATTGCTTGTGCATCTCTTTTCAGCAACCAAAGGACATTTGTGCCATGGTTGGGTTCTGCTCTTCTGTGAAGTCTGTTCCCCTTCAGCCTCTGCTGCCAGCTCAGGTGGTTCATGAGGTGAAAATGGAAACTGTGGAGGTAAGATGGGCTTTTTGTACTTTGCTTTCTTTTTTGCTTTAGTGTAACAAACTCAGTGAAACAGAAAAAGATAAGCTTTTATGTACAGAATAATCCGAGTCTCCATATAAATTCCTGGCCTTTTCTTGTTTCTGATGCTGATTTGTGAAGTAGGAAAGCTGATGATTTGCTTCATAACCAAAGCTACGAGGTAATGCTTCAGGATTGAAATGGGAATTCTTGTTCCAGCAGTTCTGAGTGACGCCTTAAATGTAAATTTTTAGTTTGAGTTTTGTTCTTTGTTTGGAGTAATACTTTGATCCCTTTTAAAAATGGGGCAGCACTCTCTATGTGTAGATGGGGGTGAACAGAGTCAGAATGCTGAAGCTCTTGAGTTTGAAGAAGCACCTTGGCTTCTCCAAAGGTTTGGGGTTTTTTTTGCAAACAAGAAGGTGCTCTCAATTCTAGGAAATGTCCTCCATTAAGGTATTGTAAAAACCACTATATATTTCCCTTGATTTCTGTCTCTGTGGGATTACTTATTTCTTTGTGTCTACTAAATTCAACTCCTAATACAGCCTGGGGGTTGGAGTCTTGAAATTAGTCATACAAAAGGCTTGTTCATTCAGACAGGCTTTTTGCTGAGACCTTTGTGGTTGGCTTTGGGTTCTGTGTGACCTTTTGAATACAGCCCAAACTGAGCAGCTAGGTGAATGCTGTTAGGAATTGTCCCTGTCAAGTGGGGTCCTCTGCTGATGTATTGTTTGTGTATTTCTTCTGTGTACTCAGAAAGCCTTAGTTCAAGAGAAGACTTTTTCCTTGTGTGAAATCTGTGAGACCATGGTGAAAGAAGTGACTGGCCTCTTGGAGAGCAACAAGACAGAGGTGTGTGAGTGGTGGGCACGGTACCCCTTCCTAGGCTTTGGCTGAGATGGGGCTGTACTGAAGGGGGAGGGAAAGTTAATTTTATTGCCTGTTTTCACAACAGCAAAATTTCTGTCCTGGGCACAGAACAAAAAAGATGTGCTTATGAACTGAGTCAAGTTTCTGTCCCTCATTTACTCCTCCTCCCCTTCAGGAGGAGATTGTGCATGAGATGGAGGTGGTCTGCCGCCTGTTCCCGGGAAGTGTCAAGGACCAGTGCAAGGACTTCATCGAGGTCTATGGCCAGGCTGTGATTGACATGCTCTTGGAGGCAACAAATCCTGAAGCTGTGTGTGCCATGCTGAAATGCTGTGCAGCCAGCAAGCTTCCCCAGCAGCCAGGTGGGTGATGAAGGGTCTGTGGTGTTCAAAATGAGCTGGTTCAGCTATGATGAGATCTCTCTTGAGGACACTGCTGATACTGCCTCCTTTCTTCTCTTTGGGGGGAGCTACCCAAGCACTGATGTTTGTTTTGGTTTTTATTTTTCTCAGTTGTAGTGAAACCTGCAGGTGGCTTCTGTGATATCTGTAAGATGGTGGTGGCTTATGCAGACAAAGAGCTAGAGAAGAATGCCACAACAGCTGAAATTGAAGCTTTGCTGGAAAAAGTCTGTCACTTCCTGCCAGAGTCTGTCAGTGATCAGGTAAGGTGTTTGTGCAGGAGGCAGACTAAAAAGCCATGGTCTTGGTGGTTGGGAACTGTCCCTGTTGTTTGGTTTACATAGGTCCTAACAGTGACAATTATGCTTAACTTCATTTTCTGAGTGTTTTACCTGATATTCTGTCTACATGCTAATTTTAGGTTCATCTCTCAAGTGTGTCTGCTTCTGCTATAAATGTCCAGGTACTCCTGACAGAGGTCTCTGTGTTTGGCCAAATGACTTGTCTCTGGCTGGAGACAAACTGTCCACAGGTGCAGCTGGGACTGGCTTATGTCCAGCAACCTGACTCCTCACAGGTTTTTCCATTTACTAATTAGCACCAAAGCATAACAACTTCTCCTGTGCAGTAGAGCAGAGAAAAAAAGGGGGAAAGACTTGATCTGAGGCAGCTGAATGACCTTGCAAACCTTGCTGTGTGGCAGTCTGCCTTCCAGTCAGGGCAAGGCAGATGGAGATGAACAGAAGGACGAAACACAGAATCCTGGGATGGTTTGGGTTGGAAGGGACCTTAAAGACTAATTCCAACCCCCCTGCCATAGGCAGGGACACCTTGCAGAGTATTTGGGAAAACTGGAGAGCAGCTTCTCTTGATGGTTTTTGTAACAGCTTCCTCTGCTAAAGGCTGGGAGGAGTTTGGGGTGTGGGGGGTTAGGTTTGCTCAGTTCTCATCCTTGGGAGTTGGCAGTCCTTTGAATAGAGGTCTGCTTTTTAAGGGCCTGAATTGACTGGCTGGATTGTTGCACTAATTTGTAGTCAGGAAAGGTTTGTCAGGAAATCCTCTGAGGACAGTGGGTGGGAACAGCTGAAGGTTTGTGTTTTTTTTCTCAACACTGATCCTGTTCAGGGGATTAATGAAGTAATTGGAAGTAGGCTGCTGTAATTTCAGTGGGACACCTGTTAGACCACTGAAACCAAGATTTACCTGAAAATCTTATTACATGGCTGCTGAGTGTCAGCAAGTAGCAACTGCTTGTACGTTTACTGGGGATAGAATATAGAGGCTTGAAGCAGCTGTGAAACAGCTCTTCCTGCTGTGAGGCTGTTTAATAGCTGTGGTTGGTTTATTAATTGGTGCCATTCATCTCTGCTGAGAGTGGCAGCATCTTCCTTAGCTCTGGCAGTGGCCTCTCCACTAGAGGGAGAGAGGCTGTTCCTGGCAGGAAGTGCTCCTGCTGCTGCCTGGTCTGAGGGAATGAATAACTTGAGTCCAAGTGCTTAGGAGTCCTTGCTACTGTCCTGCTCAGGATGTTTGTCTCCAGCTGGTTCTGTGTGCTTTCCTCTTGAGACAGGAGTGATCTCCATGATCAGAGATGAAGCTTTGCAGTCAAAGCTTCTCCTGCTTGGTTCTTTCCCTAAAGCCTGTGCTGTTTGGTTCTTTTCCTTGTGATCCCTTATCTCCTCATAGCCTGTCTGCAGACAGGTATGAGCTGGCAAAACCAATGTAGTTGTGTGATTAGTGCCTGACTCCTTTTCCGTCTGCAGAGCTCAAGCCTCTGCTGTATCCTTGTGGAGTGTGTCATTGGGGTGTTGGGGGTGCCTGCTGCAGGCCACTCATTCCTCTGCTTTCAGAGGCTCCAACAGAGGAATTGCTTACCCTGTGTTTTGTTACAGTGTGTGCAGTTTGTGGAACAGTATGAACCCGTGGTTGTGCAACTCTTGGCAGAGGTGATGGATCCCACTTTTGTTTGCACTGTGAGTATTGCATTTGGTTTTATTGAGTGAAGGCTCTGATACAGTCCTGCCTACTGTCCTGGGTGCCTTTCAGTGCCCAGCATGCAGAAACTCTGCTGGAATCAAAATCAGCTGAGAGCAAGCCCCTTGAGTAAGGCCTGGGGCTCACTGGCAGGGCCTGGCCGCTAGCCTAGCACAAGGAAGGGCAGAAGGAGAGAGCTGCCAGTGGTTATCCACTGCTGAGGTTCAGTGACAGGGTGTTGTGATGTGCCCTGAGTGTGGTGGGAGGTAAAGTGACCTTTCTTTGTGAAAGGTCCCTCTCTAGAAGACCTGTTTTTCAAAACTTGATATGAAGGAGTTGCAGTAACTTAATTCTCCCCTGGCTCAGGTTACAACTTTGTGGCTGCTGGTTCAGCTGCAGGTGTGACCTCAGTGAGAGCTACTGCAGCTGCCTCAGTGCACCTTCCACACTTGCTCTCAGGTGGAAGCTCATACATAAGGCTGGACTTGAGATCTCTTGGTGCAATTAGTCTTGGTGCTGACTGTGCTGCTCTTTTTCCAGAAACTTGGAGTCTGTGAGTCAGCTAAAGAGCCTCTCCTGGGAAATGATGCCTGTGTCTGGGGTCCAGGCTACTGGTGTAAGAACATGGACACTGCTGCTCAGTGCAATGTACGTAAAGCAGGGTTCTGCCTCCAGTTTCCTATTGATCTTTGACAGCTCCTTCTGAGCTACTTTTGGCTTCTACCACACTTTGAAGTGGATGAATTCCAGTTAAAAAAAAAGCAAATGTGTGCTGGTTTGATTAAAGGGTGTTTCATAGCTCTTAGCTTTCTTTCCTCTTCTTTCTGTGTCCCCCACCTGTCTGCTAGTATTTCAGAATCTATAGTAAGGTACAATGTCAGCTTTATATTTAGTTTGTGTTCCTGCAGCCAACAGGCCATGTCACAATCTCTCATCAGGCTCTAAAAATTGGCTTCCAGTATTGCTTTTTCTGCCAGGCCTTAACGGCTAAGGGTCATCAGCCTTTTCCTAAAGCTCCTGGCTGGTTGGGACCAAGGATGTTATTTATTCTAGTCCTCTTCGAAATCACTTACTTTAAGAAAAACATACTTGCTCCCAAGATCTTGGCTCAGGATAAGGTGTTGAGCTGCTTGTTTGCAAACTGGCTTTTTTCCACTAATATCAGCTGTTTCTTCCCCTTTAGGCTGTTGATCACTGCAAACGTCATGTGTGGAACTAGAAGAAGAATTTCCAGTTCTGAAGGTTTGCCATGGCTCTTAGGAAATGTGGGCCGAGGTTGGCAGAGAGCTGTATCTCACCTGTCCCTCCTCTCTGCCTCATTAACAATTTGACCTTCAAGTTCCTTTGTTGTAACTCTTCTGTAGCAGTGCTGCTGTTGAAGGATCAGATCTTCATCATTGACTTAACAAAGATATTTCCAATTGTACAGTTTAACTCACTATGCTCCTAAAAATAGTCAGTGTGTTGTAGATTTTTTTTTTTTTTTAATTGGTAGGCTGAAGTGGTTTTTATATGTGCTGGGAAGAATGGCAGAGATGATGAAATGAGACAAGGCTCTTATATTTTAATTTAAAAGAAAAGAACAAGATGGTGACTAAACTTTCAAATGTCTTTCTGTAGGCAGCATTGGGAAGATTTTATATGCTTTGCATTTTTGACATCTGGCTGGAATGTTTCTTTTCTGTGTATGGGAACTCTAAGGGATAATGTTGAATCTGGAAATCCTTTCAGCTGGAATTTTCAAAGCTCTACAGATGCAGAGGGAGGGGGCTTTGTGTGCCCAGCTAACTTTCAAAGTAACTGGTACTTTAAAAGATGCATTTGAGTGATCACGCTTGTGGCTCATGGTGTTGTTATTGCTAAGGAAAACTCTCCCTCAGCCTTTGATCACAGCCTTCTGATTTCCTTGGACTACTCGGTCTCAGCATGGGTGTTCTGCTGCCAAGCCCTGTCCAGTGGGATGTCAGTCTCCTGAAGCATGCTGGCGTACCTGAGGAATGACTCTACTTTTTCTTATCGTAGTTGCTCAATTCTGCTTAGTTTTGCAGCTTCCCACAGGCAGCCACCTGGGTGCTGAGGAGGAAGTGTGAGCTGTCACTGGAAGATGGAGGAGGATCAAGTCAGCAGGAGCTGGGAATATGTCAAAGGGAGTTCAGCATTGAGGGCAGAATTGGTGGAAAAATGGATTTTATTGTAAACTGTCTGTTCCTTGATGTGCTTTTTCTCTCACAGTCATCTGAAACTTGTGAGATCTGGGGGCACCTCCCCATGCTACCCACCCACTCTCACTGACACCCTTCTGAGTAACTGGAGGTATGAGTTGTTACCCAGAGTTCCCATTTCTGTTGGGAAGGGCAGCAAGCAGAGATGGCAGGTGATGGAAGCATTAAAGTGTGGGTATTTGAAGCTCTGCTGGCACACTTGACAGCCTGCCTTTCAGACCTCTCTTATTCCACTGAAATGGCCTGAATTCCTAAACAATAGCCCTTCAAGGCAGACTGCTACCCTGGGAACATGGCAGGCCCTTGATGTGAAGGGTCCTTGGGAGTGAGAATCCTGCTTATATTCCTTGGGATGGGCCTTGCACTGGGTGTGCACTTCTGATCGTGCTAATCCCAACAACAGAGGCACCGAAGTAGCTCTGAGGAGACCTTGGGAAGGAGCAGCTGGGCAGATGTGGAGCTTTGAAAATTCCAGTCCCGTTCAGAAAAATGCCGGTAATTCCTGCTGTTCCTGCAGTGTGTGGGGCATGCAGGAGCTCCCCTAACAATGCTGTAGCAGCAAGCAGAGTATTTTTCATTGGAAAACCACTGGACTGCCAGTTTTTAGTTGATCTGTGGACATACTGAAAGCCTGGGCAGTGCTAACAGATGGCAGCAGAGATTGGTCTCTCCTGTTTCCTGAATACTGAAGCACTCAATGGCTTTAAACAAGAGGAGAAAAAAGGAAAATTTCCCCTAAAGCCATGAAATACGTGCAGCTTTCTGTCCTGGCTGGCTTGTGCAGTGGTTCTGGTGGTGTATCCCAGCTGGGGTAGATAGAGCAGATAGGAAATGGGCTCTGTTCCTTTGGCATCACTGCCCTGGAGGGATGGGCTGCTACACCATGGCATGGAGGGTGGCACATGGTGTTCTAAACTGGATGCTGTGGATCTTTCTTGGGAGGAGGTGGAGCTGCACTGACAACTTGGCAGGTTGGGTAGGTTTTATTTTCTTGGGGTTTTTAGCAGGATTCATGCTGGTGACCTGCTGGGCAAGGCAAACCAGGGGAAGCCCTGTGCTGCTGCTGGGAGTCCCTTTAGTTTTTTCCCTTCCTGTGGACTGTGGCACCTGACCTGCTTGAGTCATGCTGGGGGGACACGTGCAGTTGCTTTCTAAAGAACATTGTCTTGATTTTTTTCTTTTTTTTTTTCTTTTTTTTTTTTTTTTGCACAAAAGCTTCCTTAATGAACAATAAAAACTTCTGTAAACCGGTAAGTTCATGTGTTTCCCTTTTTGTTGGGAGAGGGTCTCACTGAGGTTCCCTGTGGCTGCAGGGCCAAGAGAAGGCACATCCCAAGGTGTCACTGGGAATTTAGGACTGAATGGATTCAGGTTCCCATTAAGCTGCATGTCCCATCAAGCCTTTGTTCTGCTCAGCATGGTTGCAGGTGGAAGAGGCTTGCCTGGGATTGCTGCTGCTGTCTTCCCTGGGCAAACACAATGCCTGGTGTGAGGCAACAGTCCCATGTTGCAATCACTGCCTTGCACAGGCCAGAGGGACTTCTTGATACCGGCCTTCTCTGCTGACTTGCATTTAATGTGGCTTCCCTTGTGTCCTCATTCCTTGCTTGATTTCAAATAAAATACAGAAATGTCCTTTAAAGGCAGGGAACACGGTGCTGTCACATGGCTCCAGGACAGTTTTCCCTGTCCATTTCCACCCTCTGCAGCCAGGTGAGTGTTGAGCAGCAGGTTCTGGGCTGCTTCTGACCTCCTGGGAATACCTGCCTGGCTCTGGTCCCTCCCTCCCTGGTGCTGATTTTATAATCAAGGCATAAAGTGAGGGGTGTGGTAATTGCCCTGCGTAGGTGTGGATTCTCACTGCTTCTCCCAGCCCATCCAAGATTCCTCAGTCTGGGAGCAGCACAGGAGAGGAACCAGCCACTGAGGACTCTAAGGAGCGGTATGGAGAGCAAATGGAGTGGCTTGGTGCTGATAATTTCTGTGTGCCTGGGCTCCTACCAAGGTAAGGCCAGGCCTGGGGCTAGGTCGGATGTGGAGAGCCCAGAAAACCCTGCTGAATCCCAAAACTGTTCTTGGTTTTGCTGTCTTAAGCTCTATAATGTGCTTCCTCATTCTTCTGGTGTTGAAGTGGGGCAGAGGAGAGCTGGGGAAGGTGGTACCACTGGCTGCTTTACCACCTGGCTTATGAGTATTGGAACTTACACCCTTAAAAGGTGGTCTCAGAGCAAAAAAGGGTTTGTTCCCTCTCTTCTCTGGGATTCAGGCACAGCTAGTGCTGTGCTGGGGCACGGAAGAGGGAAGCCAGTTGCTGGGGTGTCTCTGCAGCTGAGGGGGAGAGGGGCTGCTCTCTCTGCTGCCCTTTCAGGCCTGGCTGAAAATGTGTGAGCTGGGGGAAGCCACTTGGTTGTCACAACAGAATGACCATGCTGCCACCTGAAGCTGCCCTTTTCCTGAGGGGCTTCACAGGAGATGCAGGGGCAGGAAGTTGCCTCTGCTGTGGCTTGCTGAGCTTTGGGAAGGTTGAAGGGTTGTTGTGCTCTACTCACCTTAGGAGCCCTCTCATCATTGGCACTTGGGTCTCTGAGCAAATCCTGCTGCAGGCAAACCTCTGCTGTTGTCCCTTAGTCATGCCCCTGCCCATCCCCAGGAAACCAGATGGGAATGGCCTGTTTCTAACCTCCTGTGAGGCCCAATCGCTGCTTTGTGGTGGAGGACTTGTGGGTACGCACGCATGTCCCGGGGTGGGGGGACGTGCCCAGGTGTTGCAGGCAGCAGCAGGCAGAGCAGGAAAGTTCACCTGTGCTGGGCAGGTCCAGCCTGGGAGGACACCTTCCCTGGGAGCCAGCGGGGGCTTGGCTGCATGGCAGGGGGTGCTGCAGGACCGGGGACCCTGCAAGCCTTGGAGAAGGACTGGGGAGCAGGGCAGAGTGTATTTATGGTTCTTGCTGTAACAGGGGTGTGCACCAGCCCGGGAATTGGGGCGCTGGGTCCCACACTGCCACCCCCAGGGTTTACGTCACAACCGGCTCGCCAGGCTCTGCCGGCTCGGCCGGGGCGCTCCGAGGCTCTATGGAATGCCAGCACAGTCCTGCCAGCTCTGGAGCTCGGTGCTGGATCCCCCCTGAGCGAAGCCCACTCCATCCCCCGGGTGTGGCAGACTGGAATAGGGCAGTTGTGGCTGGCCTGGGACCACAGTGGCACGGGAGCATCCCTGCCTTGCTCCTTTTCCAAAAATGGCATCATCCAGTAACCCTGTTGCCTGTGTGCCTGGCAGCATGAGGTGGCACGACTTTGAAACGTGAAGGAGAGCTCACGCGACACCAGTTGCCCCAGTTGCTTGCCTCGTGTCAGTGGTTGCCATCGGGGGAAGCTCTCCCTGCTCTTAGCTCTTGGGTGTGATGATTAGTCCTAATTCCTTTCTGGCCCAGCACTCGATGCCTGAGTTTCAGTTTGAGCAGGGTGAAGAGTAAGTGCTGAGCTGAGGATCTCTGTGAGCCAGAGAAGTTCAGGACCAATCCACCCGTGTCTTCTAGATCCGCCTGATCCTCCTGTGGGGTCCAGGCTCCAACACAGGGCTGTGACAAATGCTGGGGGACCTGCTCCGAAAAAAGCTGTGGGGTTGTTGACTCCTGTCTCCTTGGTTTTGGTGCTGCTCCTTAATGTCTCTGCTGACTTGCCATTCCTGTTTGCCCTGATGCTGGGGCCAGGGTTGAAAACATAAATATATCCCTCTCAGCTGATGTGGCGAGCTCGGCATTGTGCAGCTGGGGAGGTGTGTGGGAAGCCTGGGAAACCGGGGGGACTCGCCCTGCCCCGCGGCTCACCGGCCCCACTGCCGCCGTCAGCCCGATGGGGAAATCGGGGCTGAAACATCGCCCGGCACCCGCCGAGCTGCGCCAGCTCTTTTGGGGGCAGGTGGGGGGCTTGGGACCTTTCTTCCCACAACCCTCGGCCCAGGGCACTTTCTAGGGCAGCCCTGGGCACCTCACGCTGCCGTCTCATGGATGAGTTGGAGGCGTTGCCAAAATTCAGCATGTGGGGAAAGCAGCTTTTGGGGAGAAACCTGGTAAGGGGCAGGTTTCTGCCTTTGGCTTTATTCCTGCCATAGATAGAACTGGGGGATAAAAGCTGGATGCAAATGCTTGGAGCAGGGAGGGTTGTGCTTTGCTTAGAAACGCCTCATAAAGAGGGTCTGCAGCAGGGTCTGCCTGTCCCTCTGCTCGGGTGCTGCTCCCTATATGCCCCCAAATTCCCGGAGCACCTCCCAGCCAAAGCAAGGCAGAGAAGGGCTTGGGTTGTGTCCTCTCCCTGCCTCCTCCCCAGCCGCATCCTGGGTGGGCACAGTTCCCGCTGGAAACAAACACCAGCCCCATCAAAAATGAGTCCTGACACAGCAAGGTGACAATTAAAGCGCCGCTCTTGCGCCACGCCGCCACCGCGCTGCCGAGGCGGGCCATGCTGCCACCGCCGTGCCGGGGATTTACAGTCAGGAGAAAATGCTGTCGTGGGGAGGAAATAAAACCCCGCCAAAAGTGGGGTTGCTCAATCATTTCTGGGAGCCGTGGCGTGACTATCCAGCTGCCGTGCGGGGCTGAGCGCCGGCACCCCGGGTTTGCCCGTTTTGCAAGATTTGTTGCTGCTTTTATGAGCAGCCGCCTCCGCAGAGTGTCAGAGGGTGCCGTGAGGCTGAGAATGAGCCCCAAATTCCCTCTGCTTCTGACCCTGTGACATCCCATTGAAAAAGCTGGCAGCCTGGCAAAGCCGACCATTTATAAACGGAGCAACCTCTCCCACCACTTGGGGAGTTGAGGTGGAATCACAGCGCGAGGGTGAGGAGCATCACCCCTATCTCACTGCGGTGAAGATAGGGAGGTTAGTTTGGTGTCTTGGGGTGCCTCGTGGGCTGACCTTCTCCTCTCCTCTCTCACAGCCGGGGCCAGCCCCCTCCACGAGTGTGGCGAACGGCCGGAGGACTGGTGCCGCGACGTGGCGACCGCGGCTAAGTGCGGGGCACTGGAGCTCTGCCAGCTCACCGTGTGGGACCAGGCCTTGGGGGTAACAGTGCTGGGAGCAGGGAATGCGGGGGGCTGTGGGAGAAGTGCCCATCTGCCCCAGGACATGGAGATGGCAGGAGAATCCCAACCTGCACACCCCAGCATCTGGTGCCCTCAGGCAGCAGTGTGTCTGTAGAGCAAATGGCAAAAATCAATGGGTGCCCCGGGACGTTCCCAAGTGCCCCATGGTGGGGTGGAGGATTGGCATGTGGGGAGCAAGTGGTGGGTCTGGGTGCTGTGACAGCATCCTCACGTGTCCCCTCTCTCTCAGCAGAAGGGGATCCCCTGTCACCTGTGCCAGATGGCGGTCTCTGTGGTGGGCAAGATCCTGCAGGACAACTGCACTGAGGTGGGTCTCAGTAGGAAGAGGGTGTGGGGCTGGTGTTGCTCGCCACCAACACCACTGAGGCCCTGAACACTCTCTCTGTCACCCAGGAAAAGCTGCGGCTCTTTTTGGATAAGAAATGCCAGTACCTGCCCTTCCAGGACTGGTCTGTCAAGTGCAAGAGGATGGTGGACACCGGTGTCCTCGTGCTGGCCCAGCTGGGCAAGCAAGTGCTGGTAATGCAGGGGAAGCCCCTGGGTTTGCATTTCTCAGTGGTTTGGGATGTCTCAGGGACTTGCAGAGCAAAGGATGCTCCTGGAACCTGTGTCAAACTATCTGAAGGATGTGATGGAGATGGAAAGGACCCGAGGGGGTGGGTGTGATGGGGCAGATGCAGTCTCAATCCCCCACCCCTCTGCTCCCCCAGTCAGAACCAAAGGTGGTGTGTGGGACCATCAAGTTGTGCCAGCCCCGGAACAGACCCATGGGGACCTCCAAGTATCAGAAGCCACCACCAGCTGCCACAGGCCCCACCCAGGACTTTGCCGACCTGATTGCCCCCTTCATGGCCAACGTGCCCCTCCTGCTCCATCCCCAGGAACTGCCTCATGACAAGGCCCAGGTACTGTAGCACAGGCAAGAATGGTGCTGATGGTGGAATCATGGAATGGTTTGGGTGGGAAAGGACCTTACAGATCATCTCGTTCCAAACTCCTGCCACACACAGGGAATGTGCCCAGGTTGCTCCAAGCTCCATCTGAGCTGGCTTTGGACACTTCCAGGGATGGGTCAGCCACTGCTTCTCTGGGCAACCTGTGCCAGTGTCTTAATGCTGCTCAGGGATGAAAATCCCCTAAAAGCATCCCTACTTAACAACAATTAGAGAAAGCCCCTTAAATTTCTGTGAAGCTGAAATAGCCTCTGTTTTTGGGGATGTCACCAGTTTGGGGGGGATATTTCAGGATGCAGGACAGAACCAAAGAGATGCTGGTCAAAGTGCTGCCCCAAACTGCAGCCATTATTTAAATCCCAGCCCTGCAAATGCAGGTATTTGGCGGGGTGGTGTTTTATTCTATTTATTTATTTATTTATTATTTATTTATTTATTTATGTCCCTGCCCTTGTTACCCTGCAGGAGGTGGAAGAGGTGTGTGGGCACTGTCTGCAGCTGGTGACAGCCATGCAGCTGGAGCTGAGGGCCAACACTGCCTTCACCTGGGCACTGGTGGGCCATGCCAAGAGGGTGTGCGAGACCCTGACACCTCACCTGGCACAGCAGGTGAGTGGGCCAGCAGGGAATCACACAAGAGTTTGGGCTGGAAGGGGCCTTAAAGACAATCTCATTCCACCCCCTGCCATAGGCAGGGACACCTTCCACTGGACCAGGTTGCTCCAAGCCCTGTCCAGCCTGGCCTTGAACACACCCTGGGATGGGCCCTCTTCTCCTCCTCGATGGGAGCATCTTTTGCAGATGCCTGCCCAGGTGGGAGTGTCCACCATGGGGCACTGAGGCTGTGTCTCCCTCCCGCAGTGCAAGCACTCCCTGGCCGAGTACACGGACACGGCTGCCCAGCTGCTGCGCTACATGGTAAGAGGGTGAGGGCTCCTCGGGGGTGCCAGGGGAGAGTGGGTGCCAGCTGGGTGTTGATGAGTGGCACAGCCAAGGGGCCTCATCAGCAAATGCTCCCTTTTTTTTAAGTTAAACTCACTGCATTATATTCCTACAAAATCTAATTTTTTCCCCCCCTTCTCTCTGGTTGCAACTGCTGTAATTATATTTTATATTCATTTTTTCTTGTCATTTTCTGGTCCCTCCACTGGTAGCAGGGTGAGGTAAGTGAGACCCATGACCTGACAGGCTTAAATTTCCCTCCATGGGGGACAATGCCCACCTGATTCGGCATGTCTCTCTCCCCAGGACCCGATGGAGCTGTGTGGCCAACTGGGACTTTGTGCCTCCACCTCGTCCCTATCTCTCCACACGCTGCTCACAGAGAAGGTGATGCAGGTCCTGAGCATGCTGGGGGTAAGTGGGGGACTGCCCCTCCCCACCCCCCCAGGTCTGCTGTGATCCATAAATCCAAATCTTGTGAAGAGGGAGCCTTATTTTGTATTTTATTTCCTCAAGCATCTCCATTTATCCAAGGGGGAATGCCTTATGTGGGGGATGATGGTGGAATAGGATGAGGGTGGCTCTGAGGGGGCTCAGCATGCATCTCACCACCTTGTCCCGACAGGACAGGATGGGGAGCACTCCACTGTGTGACGTGTGCCAGTTCACAGTGAAGACAGTTGAGAGCCTCCTGGAGAACAACGTGACAGAGGTGAGCCCCACTGCTGCGGTCTGGGGCTGGGGGAGACGGGACAGGGGACAAAGGGACAGCAAGGAGCCAGCGTTTCCCTCTTCTCCCTCTTCCCGGCAGGAGCAACTGGTGAATGACATCGAGAAGGTGTGTTACATGCTGCCCCACAGCGTCATCGGGCAATGCAAGGACTTTGTCAACTCCTACGGCAAAGCCGTGGTGATCATGCTGCTGGAGGCCACTGACCCCGCGGCCGTCTGCACCATGCTGCACTGCTGCCCCCGCAGCAGGGACGCCCAGCCCGGTGAGCCCGCACCCAGCACCGGGGCCCCGGGGACCGGGGTGTCCCCTCTGCTGGGTGCTGACGGCCCGTGTCCTGCAGGGGTTGCCCCGCTGGAGCAGCTGGCGGTGAGCGCGGGCGCCTTCTGCAACGTCTGCCAGATCGTCATCACCTACTTCGACAACGAGCTGCTCAAGAACGAGACGCTGGAGGAACTGGGCGAGGTGCTGGAGAAGGGCTGCGCCATGCTGCCCACGCCGCTCACCAGCAAGGTGAGCTGAGAGGGGCACACCCAGCCGGCGGGGACACCCCCAAACCCACGGCGGGCTCACCCCCTCTCTCCCTCCCAGTGCGAGGCGTTCGTGTTGCAGTACGAGCCGGCGGCTGTGCGGCTCTTCGTGCAGATGATGGACCCCACCTTCGTCTGCACCGTAAGTGTCCTCATCCTTGGGGCAGCCCAGAGCAAGATGGGCATCTTTTGTCCAAGCCTCGTGGCTGGAAGAAGCGCGGGGTGACCAGAGGCTGCTCATGGAGGGTTTTTTCCTCCGCCTCCCACCCTTTTCCTTCACAATGCAGAAAATCAGAGCCTGCGACTCAGGCAAGGAGGATCTCCTGGGTTCGGCCCCCTGTGTCTGGGGCCCGCAATACTGGTGCAAAAACATGGCCACGGCGGTTGAGTGCAATGTAAGTGCTGGTCGTGTCCCCTCCCTGGGCTGACAGGGTGCCGGGGGTCCCTGTGTCCCACCACCGTCCCGCCCCGGGGTCCCTGTGTCCCACCACTGGCCCGCCCCGGGGTCCCTGTGTCCCACCACCGTCCCGCCCCGTCCCTCCTGCAGGCCGTCGCACACTGCCGGCGTCATGTGTGGAACTAGGAGCCATCTCCTCCGCTGGCTGGACTTGCTCTGCCGTTTGGTTCGGGATCCTGGCTCCCTTCCCTTGGGACGTGCCTGCACTCACAGACGGCGATGGCAGGAGCCAAGCGGCCTCATCGCGCCGGCGGGACTGCAGGAAACCCCAGCGCCCTCGGCCACTTCCTCTTCCACTCCTGGGGCTTGGATTTCCAAATCAGGTTAAGGGACTCGTTAGTATTTTCGGGACTGGGGATTCAGCCTTGATGTCTCTCAGGGTGACCACAAAATCCCCACACCAACCTCTGTCCCCATCTCTATCCCCATCCCTTCTCTACCTCTCCATCCCACCCCAAACCACCCGTAAGGCCCAGATCCAGCAATGTGGATCTGTCCCTGGGGGTTGGGCTGGATTCTGCTGCCCAAAAGCCGGCCCCCCACTCCTGTCTGCGCCTCACGTGAACAGAAAATGAATGAGTTTGGGTGCAAGGATTTCCTTTCACACTCCCCTCCCTGCTGGGGGTCCTGTGCTGACCCAGCCGTGGAGGTGAGGGCAGCGGGGTGCTGGCTCATCCCCCCATGCCCTATCAGGGGGTTGCCTGCAGTGCCTGGTCCTGAGCACGCACGGGAGCATCCCATCACAAATAAACTCCTCCCGTGAGCCTGGCTGGCTGTGTCCTTCCTCCTTGTGCTTGGGCTGCAGCAGGGGTGTGGGTAAAGCAGGAGGACATTTAATGCTTCCCCCAAAATCCAAGGTGCAGCAACATCCATCTTGTGAAGGTGATGGGATGGAGGGATGAATTAAAAGAGGGTTTTCTCTTCCGAAGGGGGTTTGGGAGTGATGGATCCGGGCAGGAAGGACAACAGACAGGTTACCCAAAGCCATAGACAGTGTATTTCTGAGTCCCGTAACAGACCGTGCCCGACACTCTCCACAAGGTTACGACTGGAAACAAACCCCCGAACAAACAAACCCAGATGCAAGAGAGAAGGGAAAGAAAAGGGCAACAAAAGACACGCACGAGCACTCCACATCCAGAAGCCCAGTTATTGTCAGTCTCTTTCAACATTGCAACAAGTTTTGGTAAAGCCAGCGAAATGGAGGAATGTCTTTGGGTTGGTTTTTTTTTTTTTTTTCTTTTTAATTTGTTGGGTCTTTCCTTACTGGAAAGGTGACGTTAATGCCAAAAGGACTTGGTCTCTCCCCCTGCTTCCCTGGCTGTCCCCATGCCTGTGGTTGAGGTATGACAGCTGCTTGTCCCCAGCCTGGGCCCAGGGATGCTGTGGCAGCACATCATCCACATTCTCACTGCACCTTCCCCCCTTGTCCCATCTGGACTCATCAGATTCATTTAGCTTTTCTTTTCCATTTTTTTTTTAGAAAAAAAAACCCTTTTTTTTTTTTTAATAAGAAAAATAAAAAAAAATTTAATGGTTTCATGGATAAATGACAGGTGAGTAAAAGCATTCCGGTCCTGAGAGCCCTCTCCTGGGGCCAAGCTCTCCAAGGCTGCCGGAGCGATCTGCACCAGGTAGCCTGGACTCCTTCTGCAGGGGAAGAGGGGGCCAAGCACCAGTCTCGGGCTGCCCCTGGCCCCCACCACGGCCCCCCTGCTCTGTGCTTCTTGCCTAGAGGAGCACCAGCAGCACCACCGCTCGTCATAACTCGGTGATCTCCAGAGGGCTCTCCATGATCACCTCCCGCATCTTGTGCAGGGGGGTGGACTTGGCCGACTCGGTGCGGGCGTTGTGGTCGCTGTAGCCCCCGCAGTCAGCGGTCAGAGTCTCCAGCGAGCGCCCCAGCACCTTCTGGTCGTCCTCAGGCAGGCTGTTGAGGTCGGAGGCGAGCAGCGTGCCCGTGCTGCCGTGCACCACGTGGATGCCATCGGGACCTTTCAGCTCCACTGGCTGCTTGTGCCGGAAGCGCAGGCTGCCCTGGCTGGGACTGCGCTCCTCCTCCTCGTCCTCCAGCTCCTTCTGGATCAGCTGCAGAAGAGCCGTGGAGTAGGGAATTACCACTGTGGGCACTCCTGGCTTCCCTGACTCCCACAATGCTGGAGTCCAGCTGGAGGGAGGGACCCCCCTCGTCTGAAGCACTCTCAGAGCATGGTGATGAGGATCACTGGGAGATGACCGCCAGATGGATCACTCTATTCTTGGGTGGATGCCCTGGCTCAGCTAGCAGCTGGGTGATGTGTCCTGCAGCTGCCCCCAGAGTGGCCAAGGAGGAGTTTGGACCCAGGCTGGAATTTGGGGTTGTATGAGGGGTGGAGGAGCAGGAGGCAGACAGAGACAGAAGATGAAGGAAGGCTGGATGGGGCTGGAGGGGAATAAGGGAATGGACAGATGGAGGGCAGAAGGGGTGAGAGGCATCTCCTAGTCCCCTGCTCTCCTCTGCTTTCTTTGCCCCTTGTTTTGCCCCCCAAGAAGAGTAGAAGGCCACAGGAGGAGTTGCTTCTCCCCAGACCAACCCTTCTGCACCAACACCCTCCCATCCCAACCTTTTTGCCTCAAAAACCTGTGGTTTTGAGGTAAAAATCAGAGGAGCAGAATGAAGGAAAGATGACCACCCACATCTTTGACCAGCCTTGGCAGAAATGGGAGCTGATGAAGAGAGTCCACCCTGCAAAGAGGGGCGTCCTCCCCTGGGGTCAGAAAGACCAAAGGAGAAGGTGCTGCTGATGCTCAGAAGAAACACAGAAAATCAGTGTGGGGCATCAGCAGCCTGGAAAACCAGTGAAAAAAACAGCATTGGAAAACCAATTTGACTAAGCAGAGAGTGGGGGGACCACTGGGTGACAGAGAACAAGGCCCCAGGGAGTGACCACAGCCTGTGGGGCCAGGACGACACACTGCATCCCAGAGGGCACGGCAAGCATCTCCCCACGCCCACGCACACCCCTCTACCTCCGAGACCGAGGAGCGGTCCCCCTGACTGGAGGTGGCCTTATGCACCATCCGCTGGGCAAAGAGCTTTTTCAAGCGCATGTAATCATCCAGGACCACCTTCAGGAGAGTGCCCTGGGTGGAGGGGGAGAGACTGGGGGTTATCCAAGGGAGATGGTTTGATCAGAGGGAGGCCGGCCTCATCCCAGTATGTTTTGAAGCGACATCACCCTCTGGCACTGTGAACCTGGACGGTGTAGCTGTAAGAGAAGACCCCTTGGTGGAGGGTGCATGCCCTCAAAACTCACCTTGATGGGTCCCTCCCGCATGATCTGCCCCAGCTTGGCAATGTTGTCGTACTCCTGGATGGCTGCCCGCAGGTAGCGGTCGTCCTCGGGCTTGGCGGCGGAGGGCTCTCTCCCGAAGGTGCCCTGCGGGAGGACAGAGCGGCTCAGGAGGTGCTGTGGGTGACAGGCACGGGGACACGGTCTCCAGGCAGGGACTGTGGCTCACGTGGGTACGGGCAGGGCTGTTCCAGAGGTCGGTGATCTCGCTCAGGTTCTCTGGAAGATCGTCCTCGTGCTCCGCCTGCGCTGCCAGCTCCATGTTCCTGCAGAAGGGGTCCAGCCACACCGGGTTGGCCCTGCCCGGGGGGAGGAACTGCCATCAGCACAGGCAAAGAGTGGCTTATCCCTAACACCATCCTGAGCCTGGATGCTGAGGCTGCACTGCCTCCTCCTGCCCTGTGCAGGTATGAATTCGGCTGCTCTGGATCCAGATGTGTGTCAAAACCTGCTCAGCATCTCTGCTTACCCCAAACCTGGCCAGGATTGGCAGAGATGGAGTCACAGGAGAAAGAACAAGTTTTTTTAGCTTAGAAAGCTCTCAGAGCAAGAATGTGTCCCAGGGCCAATCATGCTCCATGCACAGCAGAGCAGAGAGACATCACCTCTCCACCTCCTGGCTCCACAACACAGGCATCCCTCTCTAGGGAGCAGCCTCCAACCCCAGGAGGTGGCACTCACCCATCAAAAGAGTACTTGTTGGTGTTTGGCATGTCCATAATGTCCATGAAGCCTCTGTTCCCTGCAAAAGGCAGGGATGGGAGTTACAGGGGGACATGTGGGTGGGCTTGGCAGCAAACCATAGGGTGACACTTCTCTATCAGGGAGGGATAAAGAGCAACCAGAAAGGCAGTGAGAAGCATGCTGGGATGTGGCTGATCACGCAGAGCCTGATGCTGAGAAAAGCCTCCCACCACGGCACCTTGCTGGGCAGGATCACTTCTGACATACACCCCATGGTATCACCCATGTCTCCCTGTGCCAAATCCTCTGTGCTCTCCATGCACCCCACTCCCCCACACAGCTGGGACACCCCAAACACTGCTCACCAGTGGAGCCAGCCACGATGGCTTTCAATTTCCTTTTGTGCCTGCAAAAGAAACAGCCACTCAGGGAGGGAAATAAGGAAGATGCTGGAAAGGAGGACACACAGATTTCCAATAACCCTTCATAGGCGTACCCCTTTATTAAATAAGGCTGGGGAGCTTGGAGGAGAGAGGTACTATCAGTATTAAAACCATGCATTTTGGAGGGGATGGGCAGAGCCCGGGAGTTACTCACACTGTCCGGTAGTACCAGTTCATGAGGATGAAGAGCATGGCAGCCAGGAAGAGCAGGACAGCCAGCACGATGATTGCCATCTAGGAGAGACAGAGGTGTGGTGGAAACCTCAGGCATGGAGCCAGCAGCTGCTGGTGGGCACATGCCCAAAGTTATGTTGGTGGAACATCTCTCCAGTTACTGACCAGTCTCCACAGGAAGGGACACCTCCAACCCCAGCTGGACCCTTACCTGCAGAGCTGAGAGGTCATCTGGTGCCCGGGCAGTAATGGCAGGCTGCACATCCAGCACGTTGTAGTTCCTGAAGAGATTCCTCAGCTGCTCCTTGTTCTCGTCTATCATCTGAATAACCCTGGGAAGAGAAGGGTTGCTTGGGCACCTCAACATTACTGAGGGTCCCAAGGGAGCTGGGCTGGGTGGGGGGCCAGGGGACGTACCGCTCCACATCCAGGATGCGGTTGGTCTCCCTGTTCACCACATGGATCAGCAGCTCCGTCTGGGCAAAGTTCACCCGGCCTTTCTTGTCAACATGGAACTGGGGAGAGACAGCAAGGTCTCCAGCATGGGAGAAGAGTCCTCCTGAGCATGCTCCAGGGTGGGCTTGCATGGCAAGAGACCCTCAAGCATCAATCTAGACCCCTTCAGTACACCCCCAGTATATCCATCACCTTCTGAGCCCAGGGACGCCTATGGTTATGCAGGATTCCCCTAAAGGAGACTTCCCAAGCAGCATCTGGAAGGTTACCTACCCCTAAAAGCACCCTCCAAAGAGGATGGTTACCTGCACGTCATCCGTGTTGACGATGGCACCTGTGATGTTGGAGAGCAGGCTGATGAACTCCTCCTCGAACTGCCTGACCTTGTCAGGGATCTCATTGATGATGATTTTGACCCTCTGGTCATCCCGCAGGATGTAAATCCCCACAACGGCCGTGTCGTTGTGGCCCACCAGGTCTGAGGCCATAATGTCCACCACAAAGTAGCCAGGGTTATAGGCCGTGAAGAGGTCGAAGGTTCGCAGGATGCCATCAAGGGTTCCTGGGGAATGGATGGTCACAGGCCTGGCATTAGTGACCCCAGCCACTAGTTGGGGACAACTTTGGCCATATCTCTGCCCCAGGCCCCATGCTCCCGCAGCAGGCTGGGCACCCACCGATGCTGAAGATGTTGGCCACCTCCTCGGAGTCGTTGGAATGCTGCTTGATGTAGCGAATGGCCAGGATGTTGTACAGGACCAGGCTGTTATTGCCCACATCAGCATCCACTGCGACCACTCTGATCAGCTCCGACCCCACCTTGGCGTCAGTGGCAACCCCTTTGAGGGAGAGAGGGGAAAGGGACCTGGGGCGAGGCTGGCTCTCGCTGCCCCATGATCCTGCTGGATTTTCCTGGAAGCATCTCTGTCTCCTGGTGCCCTCCCAGCCCCTGGCACCCCTTACCCGCTGTGTACTCCGACTTGGTGAACTGGGGGGACTGGTCATTGATGTCGTCCAGGAAGATCCGCACCTCCTGAAGGGTCAGGTCCCCGATGAGGTCCCAGAACTGGGCTCTTCCCACCCGCTGGTCCCGGGGAGGGGACCAGTTCCTCTGGCTGGATGCTTTGACGATGATGGAGTGGTATGGCTCCTTCTCCCGGTCCAGGTCTCGCAAGACCTTCAGCTTCCCCTCTCGGCTCAGCTGGAAGTTGCTCTCCTGGTTCCCAGCTGGGTGCAGAAGGGGGTCCCCAGTTAGGCCCCTTTGGGCTTGGCACTTCTGAAATGCCACTTTGCCCATTGAGCAGGGCAGAGAAGCAGCGAGGAGATGACGAAAATCCTGGGTGAGGGGTGTGTGGAGGGACACAGAGCTGCCATCTCCACACCCACCTGCTATGAAGTAGTAGACGATGGCGTTGGAGCCCTCATCTGCATCCACCGCACCGGTGACGTTCCCCACCACAGTGCCGGGCCGCGAGTGCTCGGGGACAGACAGTGCCTGGTACTGGGGACTATCCCTCTGCCACACACCCCAGAGAAAGGAATGTTATGAGCTCTGAGGTGGCTTTAAACAAAAGCAGACAGATCCCATGGTGCTGCCCACCAGGGTGATGCCCACATGTGCATGCTCCATCACATGTGCTCGCTGGCATCCCCATCCCTGCATCCCACCCCCTTCACCCCGGTGCCTTACAGGTGGCCTGAGGAAGATGGGTTCATTGTCATCGATGTCATCGAGTGCTACCTGCAGGGGCTGCATGGTTTCGTAGGGTGGCTGGCCCTGGTCACAGGCCACGATGATCAGCTGAGGAGAGAGGCAAAAGGGCTGTCCTGGGCAAAACCACAGGCACTGGGAGACATCACTGAGGAAGGGACAGAGGGGACAGCTGGATAGCGGACAATTTTGGGGGGATTTAACAGGGAATTGGGTATTGGCTCACCAGGATGCAACCCCCTGTACCACTTCATAACCACCCAGTTCCTGCTAAGGTGTGGTATCTCCATAACCATGTCAGGTGACCCCATCCTCACCACATCACTTGCATCCCACCAGCCCCATGCCAGACCCACAGCCTCAAGGCATGCCCCGGCCCTCTGCCCAGCTCACGTTGTACACTGCCTGCTTCTCCCGGTCCAGCCGCATGGCCGTCTGGATCAGCCCACTGACAGAATCGATGCTGAAGTACTCCCAGTCCTTGTTCCCTGCCCCAGTTTTCAGCAGGCTGTAGAGCACCACTCCGTTGAGACCCTCGTCTTTGTCTGTGGCATACACCTCGTAGACGTTGGACCGCAGGGGGATCTCCTGCTTGCACACACACAGCCCTTCAGCCTTGGCACTGCACGCAAAACCCCTGTCCCCCCGCCCCTCCAGACCCCTTGGTCCAAAATCCCTTGGGTTTGGAGGTTAGCAAGCTCCCACTACCCAAAACCCAACACAGGGCTGGCAACATTGAGCCATGATTCCCTTTGGCCTGGTGGCCGGGGACTGGTTGAGTCAAGCCTGGTTTCCCAGAAAGAAGAAACATCTTAAATTGTCAGCATTTCCAGCCTGTGTTTATAAACATGCTCTGCACGCACCACACACAGTCTGTTTACTAACTCTGAGTGCTGCTGGGGTTTCTGTTCCCCAAATCTGTCCCCACCACCCTGCTAGCATGTATGGGGAGAGAGGCTGTTTTTGAGTGTCCAGCCCCACAAACCAAACCTTGCCATGTGCTAAATCAAGGCATTGTTCCATCCCCAGTGGAGCTGGATTTTGCTGCTGATATGCAGGAGTGCTCCTGAATACACTCTCAACATGCCATGACCCTGCTTCCTCCCAAGGGATTTACCTCCTTGATGTGCAGGATAGTGCCGTTGGGTGGGCGGATGAAGACGGGGCGGTTGTCATTGATGTCGACGACCTCAATGTGAAGCATGGTGGTCCCCCAAAGAGGGGGATGCCCCTTGTCTGTGGCCACCACAGTCAGGTTGAACCTCTCATAGGACTGAAGGCGACGCTGGGATGTGACAAGCCCAGAGTCTTTATTGATCTTGAAAGCCTCTGGGGACAGAAAAAAAGCCCCACATCTCTGCCTCAGGACATTTTGTGCCAGATAAATTGTAATTAAAAATGAGTATACCAGCTGAAGTGCACCCCTCACTGGTGGGAAATCCCTGTCAAGGGTGATGGAGTGGAGGCCAGGAGTGTGGATGGTCTCAGGGTTTTTGTGCCATCCCAGCCCACTGCTACATCCTTGGTCTCTGGGCTCTACTCCCTGGTCACCCCTGTCTGTGTTTCATTCCTGCCCAGGCTGGCATAGTGGAGCCAGAGGAGTCCATGGGTCTCAGGAAAATGAATGTTCTGCCATTCCCCACTACATTTATGCTGGCTTTTGCCTGATTTCCATGATTCCTCCGTGTGCAGGTATGTTGGATTCCAGGCACTATCACTACCCACCCACACCTTTGCCCTTCAAAAGCCTTCACCTAAAGCAGGCAGTGGGCTTGCTGCAAGACACAGGTGTACACAGAAAGTCCTGCTGGGGTGGGGAAGACAAGAGCACAAGCCAAGGCTGGGCGGCAGGATGAAGTCAGGCAACATCCTAACTCCCCACACCATGAGGAACTGAGAACTGCAGAGCAACAGCAAAAGCTCCACGCTTTCAGTACTGCTCCCAGGAGCCCAAACCAGCCACCCGAGATGGGCTGTAGGCTTGGTGCCTGTGACTCCTCCCTCTTCATAACCTGATAGATGCCACTATCACTGGGGAAGAGCCCCCTGCCCCCAGCACCTACCTGCTCCAGGACCCTCGATGCTGTAGGTCACCACGCCGCTGTCCCCTTCGTCCAGGTCGGTGGCACTCATGGTGATCACTGATGTCCCTGCTGGCTCATTCTCGTAGACGCTGGTGCTGAACTGGCTCTTGCTGAACTGGGGCCTGACATCGTTGATGTCCAGGACTGTGATCAGCACCTTCAACAAAGCACAGCCAGCTGGGTGGTGTGGGGGAAGGCTGGGCAGGCTCCTGGGGCCACACTCCTGCTGTGACCTCCAGTTCTGCTGCTGGAGCAAGGTGCCCTTCCTGCTATTTGTTTCAGCTCCACCAGCTGAATTCCTGCCTCCAACAATGGGGGCCGCCGTGGCTGGGGCACCCATTCCTGCCACAGCACTTGCAGACAATAGCATCACCCTCCCCTGCCCCTCCTGCCGACGTGCTGTCCCCGCGGCACAAAGTGCCCTGCACCGTTCACCCCACAGCTCCTGGCGCCATCTGTTCTTCCTTCTGCCTTACTGCCCCCCAGCCCAGCCCCTGGGGAGGAAAGGTGGAGCTTTAACACCCTCTTGCTGGTGACCAGCACACAAAGGGTGGTGGGAGGAGGAGAGCCCTACCTGCACCGAGTTCTCCCGACGGTTACTGGAGACATCCCCGGGGTTGTCCCTGGCCACGGCTGTCAGTGTGTAGCGATCCTTCTTTTCCCGGTCCAGGGCTGACAGGATGTAGATGTCACCCTGCAGCACACAGAGACCTTCAGGTGGACCTCGTCTGCCAGAGCTGGTACTCAAGAAGGGGCAGAAGGTGAGGTGTGGGAGCAAGGCACAACCTGGGACCATTTCAGCCTCCCATCTCTTTCCCTACTCTGTTACAGCCTCAGCTGGCTCCTTACCGTGTTGGGATTTATCCCAAACTTGCCCTCTCCATCGCTCAGGCTGTACTGGATGAGAGCAAACTGCCCGGAATCTGCATCGGTGGCCGTGACCCTCACGATGACCGTACCCAATGGCACATCCTCAAAGACAGCTTTCTGCAACAAAGGGAGCAGGCAGGTTCATCCCTTGCTGTTTCAGTGGGCAGTAACCAAGGGCACAGGGTGGCACCCAGGGCTGGGCACAGCCAGACCCCCAACAAGGTTCTGGGACAGAGCGCATGGCAGGGTTAACCATCTTCAAATGGTTCAAGCACAGGCAGAGGGAAGAGAAGGTGTCCCTGGAGAACCCTCAGCTCTGTGCCTGTCCTCACCAGGCAGGCACTGCCCAGCCCCACAGACAGAGTTCATTGAACAGCCCAGCTCACCTGGTAGGATGGCTGACTGAAAACAGGGTTGTTGTCATTGATGTCCACAATCTGGAGGTACACGGGGATCTCAGCGGATCTGCGGGGAGAGCCATTGTCGGAGGCTCGGACGGTGAAGTTCAGCCACTGCACCTCCTCATAGTCCACTGTCCTGTTGGCCACAACCTTCCCTAGAGGATGGCAGAGCCTGAAATGAGAAACCTGCCCCAGGTCACCAACCTGCCCCAGATTCCCACCTCCCCAGGCCACCAACCTGCCAACGGGTCTTCCAGACAGGCATAACCTTCTGGAGAGAGGTTCAGCAGCTCGTAGGTGATCTGCCCATTGGCACCTTTGTCTGGGTCCACCGCTGAGATGGAGATGAGTGTGGTGCCCTGTGTGGCTCCCTCTAGGATCCTCTCAGTGAAATAGGTGACCCCGAAGGGGCGGAAGCGGGGTGTGTTGTCATTGACGTCCAAGACATTGACTGTCAGCTTGGCTGTGGCCATGGCAAAGAACCCAGGGAGAAAGAAGAGAAGGAAAACAAGTGAGAAAGAGAAGGAAGGTTGGGAAGAAGGAGGGCTGTAAAGACACAAGTGTGAAACTCCAGGAGAGCCAACTGGTGCTAATTCATCACGAAAAATTGCAGTATTCCCCAAAGCCACGATGCCCGGATCATGCTATGGGTGTCCCTATGCTGCTGTGGGACACCTACTCCTGATGTTTGTGTATCTTCTCACACATGTGCCTGAATTTACCCACAGCAGACTGGCAAGATATTATAGGAATGGTAATGAAGAAATGAGTGTCTCCCATGGCAAGGTTATGGGCACACAGCCCTTTCCACATGCACTGTAGCCCTGGGATGCCTGGGACATTCTCTAAAGCTCAGGGGAGAACCTGAACCTGATGGGAGCTGGTCCAGGACTGGTCCCACTGGAAATGTTGCTGGTCAGGATGGAGAGGAAGATGGGAGAGCTGCTGATTGTCCAAAAGGTGCACAGGTGCCTGGGAAGGGCTGTCCCTGTCCCCACACTGCCTGGGCAGAGCCCACCCTTACCATTGGGCACGCTGACCGAGCGGTCGATGACTTCGCTGGCGTTGTCATGGACAGAGATGGTGACCTCGTAGGTGGCCACTAGTTCACGGTTGAGGGGAGTTTTAATCTTCACAGCTCCTGTGAACCCCAAAATACAGATATCACAGGCTGCCCCTTCTGAGGACCCTGGGCTGGGCCATGTGTACCAGCCAACTACTGCACTCTGTGGCATACTTGTTCTCCTGCCTCTCCAAAGGCTGAATGAGGAAAACACTCAAGAGCTACAGAAAGAAACAACTGTTCTCCCCCTGCTCTCCATCTCCTGCCTTCCTGCCTGTTCCACACAGCCTCAGCTGGGTAAGGGTTCTGATTGTGCATCCAAGAGGGGTCTGGAAGCAGCTGTTGCTGCTCCCTTGCACAACCCCATCCACCTCAGCTCAGCATCTTTAACAACCTTGTCCTGTGTCCTTTCCAACAAGGGCATTTTTCTTCCCTGGATCAGCTTTCTGCTTCCAAAAGAGACGTGGAGAGCTCCTGGCCCTCCTTCCCCAAAGGAGCCCACCACCTACCCTGGAGTGCCCGCCTTGTTCCCCCATTGAGGGTGCTTGGGTCCAGTCTGCCAAGGCTGAGCAGCCCCCGGCACGCAATGGAGGCCATCTCTGCCAATGGAGATGGGTGAGATGGAGGGAGACGACAGGTGGCATGGAGAGAGAAATGAACACAGACACAGAGACAAACCTGGCACGCTGAGAGCCAGAAATGAAAGCAAAGGTAAGTCAGTCAGACAGGGAAGAGAAGACAGGGCAGGGTAAGACAGGGCAGCTGGAGGAGGACAGCGTAGGCGCAGGAGAGGAGCATCACCTCCCTGTACCTCAGACACCTACCTCCAGGCAGAGAAGTAGAAGCAGAAACGAGGAGAAGGGTCCACACTGCTCACACCACCCTTCCTGCTCTCCTACCTGTCCTAAAATCCACAGTGAACGCCCCTTGCTGTTCGGGCACCAGCGCGTCCGTGTCATCGCGGGCCACGATCCCCAGCAAGTAGTACTCCAGGCGAGGGTGCAGGTCCCGGTCAATGGCGGTCACCTCGGCCACCACGGTGCCAGGAGGAGCAGACTCGGGGACGCTGACGGTCTGGATGGGGTTGATGAACTCGGGCCGGCAGTCATTGATGTCGTCGATGACAATGCTGACGGTGGCGGTGCCTGAGAGTGCCGGGGTGCCCTGGTCCACAGCCACCACCGTCAGCCGGTAGGCATCGCGCTCCTCCCGGTCGATGGTGATGTTGGCCACGCGGATCACCCCCGTGGTGGCATCTATCAGGAACCTGTCCTGGCCACCACCCTCAATACGGTAATCCAGCTGTTGGTTGAGGCCACTGTCAGCATCTGTGGCTGTCACCTGGAGGACGGAGAAGCCTGGAAAGGTGGGACACAGCCCTCTCAAGCGAGGGTTGGAGGGCAGCAGTAACAAGCCCTTGGTCCCAAGGAAAATACCATCAAGCAACATGGGCAGCCTCAATTCCCAGATTTTCCCTCTGACCCCATCCTGGTCAATTGTGTCATTGGGAGCTGGATCTTCACAGTCCCAAGGGGACACCCAGGTCACCCCCTTTCCCACCCTCATGTGCAGTCCTGACCTGGGGGGCTGTTCTCCAACAGCCGCACCGTGATGGATGCCGGCTGGAAGACAGGGTGGTTGTCATTGTCATCCAGGATGGTCACTGCCAGGCTGGCAGTGCTATTCAGCCCTCCCACATCACAAGCCACCAGTGTGAACTCCAGGTGAGGGTCCAGCAAAGCCTCTCGGTCTATCGTACCACCAGGCTTCACCGAAATCACACCTGGAGAAGGGGAAAAGCCTGGTGGCAGACCACATGGGGACCTGGTGGCCTTGGGCTGGGGACACACCAGCTGAGCTACCCTACCTGTCTTGTTGTTGATAACAAAGAAGTTCAGGGATGCCTTCAGGAGCTGGTAGGTCACCACAGCATTGCTGCCCTGGTCAGCATCCAGAGCTAGGATGGGTCCATTGAGCATTGTGACCAGTGTCCCTGGATGAGATGACAAAAGCATCAGAGAGGGTGGCAGCCCCTGTGGGGCCCCCCGTTCCCCTCCCACCCAGGTGACACACGAGGGACAGCAATGAATGGATGGAGGAGGTGACAGAGTGGGGCCTTGCAGGGTACGAGGCACTGGGGGGTGGCTGCTGCAGCCTTGCAGACCGACTCGTGAGGCCCAGGAGAGGTGGTGGGACATCCAGCTAAAAGCAAACAGACAGACACATCCATCAGATGGGTGGCACCAGCACCCTGCCACTGAGGGTGTCACCTGGAGACACTCAAACCCTTTGCTTGAGGTGTTGCTCAATGGCAGGACGAGATACTTAAGGTCTTGGAGCAGGGAGCAATTTAAATGGCAGGAAGGCAAAATAAAATAAAAATAATAGTGTTTTTAGCTCTTTGTCTGGGAAATGTCTACCTCACCAGGCTGGACATTTTTAAAAATCTCTAACCCCGGAGCAAGGCAGTTCCAGGTGATGGAGAGATGGCAGCTCATCCTCTTCAGGGATATTGGGCAGGGGGGTGCCCTCAAGGCTGCCCCCAGGGCTCCGCTCAATTCCCAAATGGGGCCGATTTCTGACCTGTGCCAGAACGGTTTCCACAAGCAGCATGAACCAAAGCCACAGTCTCCTCAAGGCTGATCAAGGCACAAACTCCTCAAACTCAGTGTCCTTGTCCCACTGAGCTGCAGCCCTGGCCTGCTCAGCGTCCTGTCTCCTCCACCACGGCCAGGAGACACCCTCCTCATCCAGCCCTGAAGGCAGTCTCTGGGAGCCACGTAAGGGAGTGAAGAGAGACCTACCAGGGGGTGTATTCTCCATCACCTCAGCCTGGTAGGAGCTCTGGGTGAAGAGGGGGCGGTTGTCATTCTCATCCGCTATGGAAATGACCAGCAGGTCAAAATCCTAAAGGAAAATTGGGACAAGAGGGTGATGACCATAATGTCCTTTCCTTGAGCTCACCTTCCCCCTTTCCCATCTCTAGTCAAAGCTGCATTCCCTGGACCACCCTTGAAGGTGTGCAGGGACCCTCACCCTGGGGCAGTCAGCCAAAGGATGCTCCACTATCATTGTGGTTGTCCAACTCCCCAGCCCAACATTGTCCCACCTTCCATGACATTCACTGCTGTTGCACGGAGTCAAGAAATGACTTTGGGCTTGCCCTAGACACTACTGGGCCTGTTCTCTGCTGAGGATGGGGCTGCAGACCCCTTCCTGTGATCCCCAGATCCCTTCCAGGGATGGGGTTGCTATTGGAAACACTGTGGGTAAAGGCACTGCTTGTTTTTTGGCCATGGCAGGAACCCCCTTTCCCACCCGCCCTCCCGTCTGCACAGTCCCGGCCGTGTCCGTAATTACCCGCCTGGCATTGCGAATGTTCTCGGGGTTGTCCTTCACCGTGATGGTCAGCCTGTACTCAGCCACCCGCTCCCTGTCCAGTGGGCGGTTCACGTACACAACGCCACTCTACCAGAAAAACAAGGGAGACACCACCACAGGGGATGTGAGGAACGCTTCCCCATGGGCATCTCCGGCCAGGACAAGGGTGCCAGACAGTACACCTGCATTCCCACCCTCCTTATCCCAGCAGCCCACCCCCCAGGCCGTACGGTGCTGTTGATGTAGAAGGCATTCTCTGTGTTCCCTGCTGTTATGTCGAAGGTCAGGAGGGCGTTGGGGCCCTGGTCTGCGTCCCGGGCGAGGACACGGGTGACAAAGCTGGAGACAGCGGCGTTCTCACTGAGGGTGAGGTTCATCGGAAGGTTCAGGAGCACAGGGTCGTTGTCATTGATGTCCAGCACACGGACACCCACCAGGATCTGCCAGGGGAACAAACAGGGCAGGCATGTGGCACTTACTTACACCCCTCCCATCCTATTCTTGCCCTCCCCAGGCAAGAGGTGGGCTCCCCCACTCAGCCCAGGATGGAAAAGCCTAGGCACAAGGAGAAGGAGGTGGAGGGGAGGAGAATGAAGCCAGAGACCAGAGGAAAGGAACTGGGCATGGGGGACAGCAGGCCCCAGCCCTCTGTGCCAGCCTGGGGGACTCACTGTGGAGCTGAGGGGAGGCACGCCCCGGTCCCGGGCAGCGATGGTGAGGTTATAGAAGGGGATGTTCTCACGGTCCAGCTCAGCGTCCTTCCGCACTCGCAGCTCTCCTTCCACCGGGGAGATGACAAATTCCCCTGCCGGAGACAGCAGGGCCCTGGCTCTCACTGTGCCTTGGCTCCCCAAGAATGGCTTGTCTGGGAGCTGGGGCACCATGCCAGGTCTGGGGACAAACCCACGTCCCATTACTGCAGATATAGGAGGGTTGTAACAGCTGGGGACTGTGCTGGATGCACCCCCAGGTACCAGCAGGAGCAGGGGATGGGGTGAATGGCCAAGAAAGAGGTGTCCTCATTTTCTGGGCCTTTCTGAAGATGCCAACAGCCCCTCCATGCCCTGGGATGGACACAGCACAGAATCCCGCCCCCACCATGAGCTGTAGGGCCTTGTCCTGCTTGTTCTGGCAAAGCTTTGCAGTGGGGTCAGCTGGGAGATGTGATCGGGCTCTGCATTCCAGATTCCCACCACCCCCTTCACAGGGGGACAGCCAGATGTCTCTATGGTAAGGGATGTCCCCTGCTCCTCTGCCATCTGCACCAGGGCGCTGGTGGAGCTGTGAGTGCTGGTGAGCAGCTCAGTCCTCAAACACCCTGCAAATCCCCACAGGGACTTGGGGACAGGACTCAGTTTCTCTTTCTGTGCTTTTTTTTTTTTTTGCCTTTTGGATTTCTTTTTGCCTTTATTGTTTAGCAGATTTCCCCCTTCCCTCCACAAGTCTCAGCCACCCCCTGTACAGGCAGTAATAGGTTAAGTTTCCTGTTGCTCAAAACAGGATTTCCTGGTGTCGACAAGCTGAGCAGGGAGGGAGGATGGCTTTTCTGAAGCGCTTCCGCCCCGCACTCCTGCAAGCCAGGCTGTTCCACGGGGCAGCCAGTGGGAGAGGCAATGCCCCGTGTCCCCACTCACCGAGGGGGTCCCCAGCAATGATGCTGTATTCCACTTGTCCACTGGGTCCTGAGTCCCCGTCATGGGCCAGGAAAGTCCAGACACGAGGGCCGGGCTGCCCCTCGGTGACATCGAAGGGACCCTCGTAGGGCCGTGGGAAGGTGGGACAGTTGTCATTGATGTCATTGAGGTTCACCAGCACCTGCAGTCAGGGTGAGAAGGATGGGAGTTGTGAGAGGAGAGGGATGGAAGGGGAAGACCACCCCGCTGGCCATGAGCATGGGAAGCCACGGATGGGTGACATGGCAAAATACCTCCTGTATTTCTGGCTTTTCTGGGTTCACCAGACATCCAGCTCACAGCTCAGAGATTAAAACTCAGTTATTCCTGACCATGCCCATCCTACAGCCACACCACAGAACTCCAGCTGCACACTGCTAAACCCCTGGGCCACACACCACAGTGGGGAACTCAATGCAAAAGCCCAGTGTCCTCCATGTTCATGTCCAAGCACGACAGACAAAACCACAGACATGAGTTTGGAGACACCCAATCTCTGCAGCCAGCTGCACACTTACTCACTCCTTTTCCTCCAACAAATACTTAGTTCCTACCATCGCCTCTTATATATTGTTGTAAGGGTTCCCCGCACTGCAACAGTTCCTAATGCTGAGCAAACTTTTAAAAATTGTCAGGTTGCATCCTTGTTCCAACAAAACCATCACCACCACCAATGGTGGTACTGGTGGTTATGAGAAGGACACAGGAAATGAGGAATTTTCTGACCTCCTGAGTTAAAGAATAGTGAAATGCACCAGACAGGCATTTGTTGCTGGTTAAATCTAATCTTTATGGAGAGTATATCCAAGTTTCTCCTCTGTTTCCTAGCAGTGGAAAAAACAAACACTGGCACATCTTATCAGGATGATGGACTTCCCATCACTGGGGATCTCAAAAAATCCCTAAACCTCCTCCTAAAAGCTGTGTTTTCATACATTGCTGGCACAAACTCCTTGGGCAGTGGAGGGAGGGTGTTTCCTATCTTTTCTGCATTTGGTGCTTGCTGCTGAAAGGGTTTCCAAGTTCATGTCTCTGCTTGAGCCAAGTACAGGGGAAGCTCTGCCTTCGCCTGCAGCATGTGGCAGCTGCTGCCTTTGCTGCCTGCAGTTAAACCCTGGGTCTGTCCTGGGCCAGGAATTCATCACCAGCAGTATCAGATGCCCAAATCTGAAGGCTTCACCTTTGCCCAAGCATGGAGTCCCACTGCCAGGCTTGTGGGGACAGATTTATCCATAGAAATCTCCCACACTGGTTATCCCACTTTCCTTCAGTTTTTCTTTTTTTTTCCCTTCACACACAAGAATTTATCTCCTTTCAGGAGATTACAAAACCTGTGGCTCAGTATCAGGGTGAGGTAGAGTGGTCCATGGCAATCAAGAGAGAAGATTTAACCCATCCCTGACAGCTGCAGACCACCAAATCAATCTGGCCATGTGGCACAACTTGTCAAATTTTGGCTTTTGTCACAAAAATAATCAGTGTACTCAATTTCTGCAAAATATTTGCTTTGGAGCTGCTTGCATGCCCTCCCCAGTCTTTGAGCAGTGCACTAAGGTCAGTTTACCATGGCCCAGAGAAAATAGAAAGAACTACAGAGAAAAATAAGATAAAAATGACTAAAGGCTTTAAATAACCTCCTTAAAAGGAGGGAAAGGGGAATGTTAAAAGCACATAAATAACCACAGAAGATAAAGATGAAGCTGAAATGAATGCTATAGCAATGCTTTACTACCTGCTTTCCCTTCAAGCAAGAACCAAGAGGCCATCTCAAGAAAACATAATGCAACTTAAAAGGAGTTCCAGGAGTTTCTCAATGTCTTTGCAGGACCTAACAACAGGGCTAATTAACCCATAAGTGTCCATTGTGCAGAGCCCTGTTTTAAACCCCCCCTGAGGGAGCAAAGTGACAGCAACTGGGCAAACCGGCCACAGCTGGGAAAAGCAACTAGTGACCACTGGGAAGGAGATGTGAAACTGCTCACAGAGCAGGAACTCCTCGATCCCAAAGAGGCCACAGTGTCGCAACCCCCCCATCAGCTCCTTACTGTGGTGGTTGATGTCAGCCGGCGTGACACGATGGGGCACTGGTCGGTGGCGGTGACGATCAAGGTGTAGCGCCCGTGGCTGATCTCGTAGTCCAGCTCCTTCACTGTGCGGATCTCCCCCTGCAACGACAGGGAAGAGCAGCTGGGAGTGAAGGGAGAAGGACAGGGACACGTCTGGAATGGGGCCGGCATCTGTACTGACCGTGGTGGTGTCAATGTGGAAGGTACCCAAGATGTTGCCTTCGGCGATGGCATAGGCCACCGTGCCATTGGGCCCCTCATCCTGATCCAGAGCCTGCACAGTGACCAGGGTGGCGTTGAGTGTGGAGGGACCTTCATCGAGGGTCACCTCGTACAGCTGCTGCCGGAAGGCGGGAGCATTGTCGTTCTCATCCAGGATGGTGACGTACACTGTGGTGGTGGCCTGTGGGACACGGGACATCACGTTAAACACTGTGGAGGCATTTGCTGGGCAGTCTCTGGAGCTGGCTGGGAAAGGCTGGATCTGTCAAGGTCAATGACCAACACGGGCTCAACATTGCCAAGAGACACAAACAGAGTGCAGGGCTCCAAATGAAATGAGCCGTGGCTGCAGACGCACTTGCAGGTAACGGTTGGCTGAAGAGATAAATGTACTGAGATTAAAGCACACCCTTGTTCCCAAGTAAAGCGTGTCTCTAAGGGATCCCTCCTCTTTTCACAGTTTACCATTGCTGGCAACACCAGGGAGCAGCCCATGGCACAGGGAAAACCAGAGGCTGAAGCCCACTGTGCCTCCCTGCCTTTGGAGGAGGTACGTGTGAGTCCCTGCCTTGCCACTGGGAACATTGTGGTTGTTATTAACAAGTGTGGCAAGAGGGATGGAAAATACCTGGAGACAACGCTGCCACAGCTCAGGGGAGGAACAAAACCGAGCACCTTGGACAACTGGACTGACCTCCCACGGTCCCACCATCTCCCTGCTGACCACAATGTCACTGCTGGTCAGGCTCAGCCAGATCTGAGCCTCTGCCAGCTGTCCTTGGTCCTGCACAGGCACCTGGATGTCCTGGCTGTCTTCTGCAGGTGTCACCCCACCTGGGGATGGGGTGCTGACAATGGCACAGCACTCTCCCTAAGGGCTCAGCACAGAGGTGGGGGCTTGGGGCAATAAACCATTTTCTTGAAGTCTCTGGAATTCATGCACCTTTCCCAAGCAACAAATTTCTTCCAGCCAGCCAAGGGTTACACTTTTGGCAGGAGCATCACAGCCTGTTTGCTGTAAAACCACAATGCCACACGGTAATTAGGTACTTTTCTATTTCCCTGCACGCTCCAGATCCAGAGCAGGCAAGCAGCAAAGTTTCCTGCGGTTTGCAAAACTCCCCGTGTCTCCGGGCTCCACTTTCCAGGGAATGCTGACTGGAAATGAGGCAGCCCTCAGCTGCAGCCAGAGATTTTGTTGATGCCTCAGGAATTTGAAAAGAAGCTCCAGGAGGAGTTATGTGTCAGACCATGGGGCTGCTTTGCTATTTCAGGGCAGAGTGTAAATAGGCTGTGGGAGTGGGATGCTTTGCTCCCATTTTTTTGGGGAAAGCTCCGTTTCCTTTCCCAAGCTCTGAGTTACACCTCCCTGTACCTGCCTCCCGTTCATCCCAGGAGAGGTTCTGCCTTCTTAATCCTCACAAACACGAGAAAAACAGTACTTGCAAGTGAAACAATTATAACCCGGCCCAAGGACTCAGCTCCTGCTGGGAAAGGGATGGAGACCAGCACCCGCAAGTCCCTTGGCACGGCGACCATCCTGCTAAGCACCCCAAAAATGCAGGCAAGGAGGACCAGCTGGTTCTATGCGAATCTGTAAGGGAAGAAACCCAGCAAAGGCGCCCACTGCCCGAAGAGGCGGGGTCCGAAGTGATCCCCACCCGCGGGTGCTCCCTCCCGCAGCTCCCTGCAGCCTCTCACCTCCGGGGGGTGCTCGCCGTTCTCTCCAGCGCTGCGCGACATCGCAATGAAATTTCCTGTGTGTGCAAGTCCGGCTGTCGCTGCGGGGCTGCTCAGAGCGTGCGGTGGCTCCGCAGAGGCCACCTCTCCCCGGTCACCCCGCCACCATGGGGGCAGCGTCCCCCCGAACCGGGCTGCTCCTGGCTGCGCTCTGCCTGCTCGCTTCCCACGGTAAGCTCCAGCTCGCTTTCCTCTACTCCCTGCCCGGAGAAACTCTGCTCACCGGGGCACCGTGTTCGCCTGCCCGGGGCTGTGCCTCGGCACAAGGAATTAGGGGTGTTTGAGGCGTTGTTTCTTCTCTTCCCCTGTGATTCTGGTGTGTGTGGGATCGAGCCAGTGTTTCACACGGTGCTGGTTGTGCTGGGGTAAAGGGGCCACAGGGGAACTGCTGTTCTAAAACTCTGAGACTGTTTTTTTTCTTTCTTCCTCTGCTTTGATCTAACATGCGTGGAAGGAAAGCAGCCCCCTGTCCCCGCCAGCCTCCCGCTGGAGACCCCCGGCTGGAAAAGCTGCTCCGTTCCCGCACGGCACTTTTCCCTGGCACTGTGGGGGTCCCCGGCTGTGCCACGGTGAGAAGACCCTTCCAACAGCCCTTGGGGGAGTGGAGAGAGGGGATTTGTACGAGCAGGGCTGGGACGCCCTCTCTAAGGATGCTGCGCTCCGCCGGGATGTGCCGGGCAGCTTCTCCGGGCGGGCAACCAGCCGTGGCCAGGGCCACCGTGAGTGGCTACCGTGTTCCCCTTCCTCGGAGTGAGCGCTTCCCAGTGCTGGCTGCTTATCAGGGGGATGCTTTGGGAGGGGGCTGCTTCATGCCTGACTCCACACCAGCCCTGGCAGGCAGCGTTTCCGTTCGGGGCTCCGGGGCCAGGCGGTGAAACAAGGGCGGTGGCATTAAAACCGCGGTTCGGCTCTGGACGACGACTCAGAAAAGGAAGCTGGGACGGACCATGATCGCTCCCTGCCCTGCGTAGGCAGAGGGTGAGCATCGGGCTTGGCTTCACCCTCTCTCCCGGGACGAGGTGACTGCCTCCGTGATTTCTGCCAGCGCATCTCCAGGAAGAAAAGATGCCCAAAGACGCCCCACTGCAATGGGGCCGGAGGTCCCTTCTCCTCTCCTCTGGGACAGCAAGGCTGGTGTGGATTGAACCACGTTTTCCTTCCCATCCGAGTCTCGGCATCAGGGAGCAATTCCCAGCATCTCCACTGGGATTTCAGTTATTTCATTTATGCATCTGGGATGCTGGGACAGAACTTCAGGCCTTCTGCACTGCAACAAGGTTGGATGCTGATGTTCAACATGAGACTGGTGCCAGAGGAACCAAGCTTTGTGCAACCCTGTGCCTGCCAAAACTTTCTGAACCCCTGGCTAATCTTGGCAGGGACTGATGGAGAAGTAGCCCTTGGAGGCATCCAGTTTAGGGATGCTGGCAGCAAGGTGGATGGGGAAGTGGCTCCTCTTCACCTAAAGGATGGCAGCTAAGATGGGCTTTCCAAAATCACATCCCAGGTGCTGTCCCTGGGCCAGGGCTGTGCTGGAAGACAAGCAAGGCAGAACCTTTCCAGAGGGAGCAGCAGCTCCCAGCTGCTCCCTCCACTGCCTGGATGATGGGTACCCCCACTGCTGGAAAGCCATTTGGCTCCTGGGGTGCAGGAGATGAGGGCTATTAACATGTCTCAGGCATCTTCAGCAAGTTTTTTCCTCTCCTCTTTCTTTTGTGCTCAAAGTACTCCTGCAGAGCTATGGATGGCTCTGCACATCTCACCTGGCTGATAACTCTGAAGCATAATGACAGCACAGTGACGATGGGGCTTGGGGCACTTTGATGTGAGCCTGTTGCAAGAGCTCCCAGAAGAGGAAAAAAGCACAGCTCCTTGCTCCACCTCTCTCCAGCAGCCCCTCCTCTGCAACAGGTGAGCCTCTCCAAAGGCTCAGTCCTCCGCTCCCTGCTGACTTCCTCAGAGTGGAAAGAGGTGGCCTGATGTGGAAGTCACTTCTGTCAAGCACAGGATGCAGATCAAACACCTGTTTGCTAGGGCAAGGGACTAAAGAGAAACAGCCAGCAGAGGCTTTTGGACACTGACCCAGAATTTGGTGTGAAATCCTGATTTATTTAAGCTGTTGGTCAGTGAAGCAGCACAGGTTTCTGCCCTTTTTTGCGCTTCTGTTTTGTCTGAAAACAGAGTGCCCAGGTGTCAAGAGAGGCAGTGATGCCAGTGCTGGGATGTACTGACACTGCACTGGGCTCTGTGCCACACCAATGCAACACCACTGGCTGGAGATGAAGTTACTGAGGCGCCAAAGAGGAAAAGGGGCACTTTTGGCACTTGCTTGAGACCTTCTCTGTCTTTACCAGATGGTGACATGGCAACAACTCTCAGCTCAGCCCTCAACAGGTCCAACCAGCCAGAGATGTGCAGAGATGGGCATCTGGCTTTATTGTGGAATTTGCCAGCAGCTCTGACTTCAAAGGGAATGGTTCAGTTGGGGTGTGGATGGAGCCAAGCCTGGGCTGTGGGCATTGAAGAAGCCCAGGAGATTAGGATCCATGGGCTTTAGTATAAAGACACCACCAGAAGATGTTTCCTATGGGCTCCATCTGGCATTCAGCATGTGTTTGAAGCCTCGATAATCTTGGTGAGGGAACACCAGCTGCCCTGGCACTGCTCTGGGCTGCACTGTGCCTTGCCAGCTGATTTCTCCTCCACTCAATGGCTTTTGAGAGCCTTCCCCCGCTCCAGAGAAGGAAGGGAAGCCTGTACTGCTGAAGGTTGCACACATGGTAACCTCTGCCCCTCCCTGAAAGCGTGGGCTGTGCTGACTTTCCATCCAGAAGGTTCCCATCAAGCTCCGGAGGTGGAGGCTGGACGGTTTAGCAAGGCAGAGCTTTGCAAGCTGTGCAGGGATGAGCGGGACGGCCCTACTTCTTTTGAGGGGGGTGTGTGGAAAACAAAAGACTCCTGCAGACACTTTTGGAAGGTGTTGGAAGTGTGGCTTCCTCCAATAGAGCCCTGGCTTCCCTTCCTCTGGCTCCCAGGAGACCCCTGATGTGAATGGGGCATTTCCCCTTGCAGCAGGTATCGAGAAACACATCTGAGGTGCCTTTTGTGTTCAGTGCTTTGGCAAGGAGGTGGGGGACCCCCTCTGCTGCCTGCCAGAACCCATCCAGCCCGGCCATGCATCCTGGCCCCAGCAGCACCCAAGGATAAGAAGTCAGGGCTTGAAAACAAGACTGAAAGAGGCAGTGCTGAGCTCAGGCCACACAAACCTCTGCTGCAGAGCAGCTCTGGGAACGTGCTCCTGCACGTGCTGTGGGGAGCAGGAAGCAATTAGCTGGAGTGGTCAGGCAAAGGTCACATCATCCCTGGCTCTGGGGACTCCTTGGCACTGTGGGCTCCAGAGCAGGGAGTGCAATGGGGCAGATCTCCTTCCCAAAGCCTCCCTCTCCCTGCAGTGCACCCTCGGGCAGGGACTCAGAGGCTTCATGGCTGCTCTTGCACCACCACATAAGAGTCAGAGATAACCATGAGGGGTGCAAGGCACGTTTTTGGTTTCACTCTCTCCAGCAGAGCCCTGTGCCAGGCTCTCTGTCACCACTGTGGGAACTCAGCACTTCTGTTCAGCAAATCAATGTGATTACGCAGAAGCTTCTTACTGTTTAAAATATGCATCACCTCTGTGGGCATCACACAGGAACTCACACATCTTCTAATTTTTACTTAATACCTACTTATCACCTCTTCTGTGTAATATGCTTACTTATCCTATACTTACACATTATACTACTTTTACATATTTATACATAACTTATATAGTTTACTTATACTTAACACAGTACTCCTACCTAACACAGTACTTATACATTTACTAACTTATCCATAATACAGCAGGTATACATTTTGCAACTGCTGTGCATGAGATTACACACTACTTGATTGGTCTCTTTACTTTGTCCAAGAGCTCCAGATAATACAATTGGTTCCTAATCCAGTGCAGCACAGTCCTCTTTATCTATTCCTTGCTGTCTTGGTATTTAACCTTTCAGCTTCTCCTTTCCCCATTCCAATTTAGCACAGTTTATCTTTCAGTACCTTTCAGTCCTTGATGCTCCAGATCCAGGTAAGCAGAGTCAAGATGATAGTAACAACAAAACCCATCCAGGGATCAGCAGCCAACTTAGTCCACAAAATCCAAACAAGCAGCCAGAGAACAGATACAAGCCCTTCTTCTCTTCCTCTCCCCACTAAGCCTTCAGACTGGGGCTGAAAAACCCTCCAGGAGCTGACCTGCTGCAGCTGAAGGTGGAGGCCCAGGTGAAGCTGGTGAGGGTAATTCCAGCCTGGTCTCTCTCTGAGCGCTCCAATAGGAATAACTAAAGATGGTTTGGCTGGGGCACACTGTCCTGGTTCAAAACACCTTACAACATGACACAGTGACTGTACTCCCAGGAGGAGGATGCTCTCTGCGTGGCCCAGCAATGGGGAGCCTCTGGCCTGGCTACATGCTTGTGGGCAGCCACATCACACCCTGCCTGTGACGGAAACCCTCTCGATACAGCAAGAGAAAAACCTCAAAGCGAAACGTGGTAAAGCTAATGGCACAACAGGATGTTACCAAAATAAAAAAGCATCTTGTCCTTATAACATCTTCTCTGCTGCAAACCAGCCCCAGAAACCTCTTTTCCACAGTAATTTGAAGTAAACAAACTCAGAATCTGCTTTTTCTCCAGCTTTCGAAGTGACGTTTGCACTTTGGCAAACATGAAGGAGTGGCAGGGCCAGAGCACCAAAGCCTCTCCTGTCTTTGCACTTTTCCCTCCCCTCGTGCACAGCTCCTCTTACCCACCAGTGCCCCCCACCCTTGTGCTGGGAGAAGACCAGCAGTGCTGCTGTGTGCCCCTTGCTCCCGCTTCTGCCAGGCCTGTCCTGTCCACATTCCAGAATTTCTTTCTCAAAATTGTTTTCATTTCCAGCAGCTCCTCACTGTCAGCATCAGCCAGTTTCCCCTTCTCCTCCCTGAGGGCTGAAAAACAAGGAGGGTGGGACCTGCTCCCCGCCTCATCTGTGGGAGAAGGGTGGGCCACTGCTCCTCCTAGAACTTTTCTGTTTATTTTTGCTCCTTTCGGTTTTTTTTGCAGCTGGCTCAGCAGTGCTTGTGTTTCCTCCTTCCTCACGAAGGAGAAAACAGAACCTGCTACCTTGCTTCTCCTCATCCTCTGCATGCTTTGCCTCCCTGCCCCACACCTGCTGCTGATACTTAACTATTTAAAGCATGTCTCTCCTCCAGAGTTATTTCTAGGGTGAAGTTGTGCTCCCAACCCTGCTACAGAATCCTGGAATGATTTGGGTTAGAAGGGACTTAAAGACCATCTAGTTTCAACACCTTCCACTAGACCAGGTTGTTCAGAGCACCATCCAAGCTGGCCTTGGACACTTCCAGGGATGAGGCAGCCACAGCTTTTCTGAGCAACCCGTGCCAGGGTCTCACCACCCTTTGCCAACATCGGTGGTGGGTTTGCAGTGCTTGTTTGGGGAGTTGTGCTACAAACCCAGGGTAAACCCAGGCTCTGACTCGGTGCCTTCTCCCCGGCAGGAGGGGCAGCAGCTTTCCTGATCACCACCCCGTACTCGCTCTGCATCTGCCCCGAGGGCCAGAACGTCACCCTGACCTGCCGGATCAGCGGCCCCCTGGCCGAGCGCCACGACCTGCTCTACAAAACCTGGTACTTCAGCAGCACGGGTGACCAGAGCTGCTCCGACAAGCGGCACATCCGCAATGTCACCGAGAAGGAGCTGCACCACGACCTCAGCAGGCACCACGATCTGCCGGGCAACGGCTCCCAAAAGTCCTCCCTCGGGCGGCAAAGCAGCCACCAAGGTGTGGAGTTTGTCCCTGACCACCACGGCGCCTTCCACATCGTGGTGATGAACCTGACGCTGCAGGACAGTGGGAATTACTGCTGCTACGCCGTGGAGCTCAGGAGGGAAGGTCACAGCAAGCCCCACACCAGGCAGGTGGCTCATGGCTTTGTGGAGCTGCAGATCCAGCAAGGTGAGGGGGGCAAGGAGAGCCCCTGCCAGCCCTGCATCCATGCCAGGGCAAAGTGCCAGAGAAGGGGTGGTGGGGGATGCAGCACTGGGGCTGGGGAGGGAGACTGTGCTGATGCTGGAAGTGCAGGGCCTGTTCCAGAAGGCAAAGAGCAGCAGATGTTGAAGGTTTGAATTGGAGCTAGAGAGCAATGAAACATTGAAAAAAAAAAAGAAAAAACTTAATAACTCGAGGGGCTGGAATGCAATAAAATCCATGGTACATAGTTTCAGTGATCTTCATCAACCTCTTACTGGCAGAGAGGAAAACAAGCCTCAAAAGGAGTGGCTGGTGGTGCAAGCCCAAGTGAGGGCTCACAGATAACCTTGGGACAGCAGCCCAGTGGGAGAGGCATGAGGGAGGGTGTCTCCTGGCCTTGATTTGCAGCATTAGATAGTTTTTCTTTAAAAAAAGCTACAAAAAAAATAGAGGCTGCATAGCCAGGGATGGGCCCTGCTGCCATGAGGAAAAGGAGCTTGCAGCAGGGATCTCAGTGAACACTTCTCAGGATTAAACTCCTGCTTTGGGGTACTCTGGGATGATGTTCTCAATACCAGGGAGAAAAGGCAAGGACAGCCAGCAGGTGGGGAGATCTGTGGGACCTGAGGGAATACCCTGAGGTGTGACACGCTTTTCTGTTCTCTTCTACAGGCAAAGGAGGACTTCAAAACTGCACATTTCATACTGCCACCAGCAAAGGTAAAGGGAAAAACCCCTCTTTCCAACGTGCTGCTCACCATCCTGGCCCAAGCATTCCCTGGGGATCACTGCAAACACACCGGTGTCCAGATGCAGCCTCACAGCCGGGTGTTGGGAGGGTGGTTTCCAGTGCTGTTCCAAGAGGGTGTGAATGACAGGTGCATCCTCAGGCTAAGGAGAGCCTTCTTCAGCCCATCACCTGGACATGACTGTCCTGAAGCCCATGGAGATCATTCACCCTGTTGTTCTAAAGCACCTGAGCCCCCTCCCAAAACACAGTCGGGGATTTAGTGGACACTGCCACGAGCAGATGGGAAGGGACAGAAAGAGAAAGAGTTGCAGGCACCTCTTGCTACATCCCAAGCCTGGGCCACCTCTGCCTCAAGCAGGGGAAACCCAAATCTTGCTTGAGTGCTCAGGCAATGTGGGGCTCCCCCAGAGCTGTGTCTAGACATGGAGATGCCCACACTTCACTGTGCATCTGGTTCCTTGCTGGGTCACTCTGTCTACCCCCCTTTGCTGGCTGCTAAATGGGCAGATTTGGCTAAAATTATTTTGCAGCATGCCCAGACAAGGGAAATAGCTCCTGGTCCCCATGAGTTGTGCTTTCTGTCCCTAACTATCAGTCTCAAGTGCTGGGACACCCTGCCCTGTCAGGAAAAAGGAGAAAAAATGCCTCCTCCTAAAACACAGACACATGGGGCAAGGAGCTCCTTCCTCAGATGCACAGGAGAGGAGCTGAACCTGCCCTTGATTTAAGCAGCCCTCAACCTCACCATGAGCCATCCCACAGGGACCTTGATGGCCACAGATGTGCCTGCAGGCTGCCAGCCTTTCTGGGAGCCGCTGTGGGTGACATTCTCCAGGGGCACATTAATTAGCAGAGGCTGTGGGTAACAAGCCCTTTGATACCTGAGCACTTTGAGGCTGGCAGTGGGTCAGAGTGAGTGCTCCAAAGTTGCTGGGAGCCGTTATCAGGGCTTCTCTCCTCACATTTAGAAGACCAAAGACCTTGGGATGTCCTGCAGCAATGAAGGACTTTGGTCAAGGTTCTAAAAGGATGCCTCACAGAGCTTATCTTCACAGCTGCCAATGCATCCCAGTGTGAATCCCACGTGTGTGGAGCCACACTGCATCACCTCTGAGGCAACATGGGGTTGCCCTGTGCTGGATTTGATCTTTAAGGTCTCCTGCATCCTAAACAATCCTGTGATTTTGGCTTGTGGAAACCAAGGAAAGGGAAGGTGAATGGGAGTGCTCATCTCTGCCCTCTTTTGTTGCAGATATCACAGCCGCTGCGCTGGCCACGGGTGCCTGCATCGTGGGCATCCTCTGCCTGCCCCTCATCCTGCTCCTCATTTACAAGCAGAGACAAGCTGTCAGCAGCAGACGTACGTACTGGGATACCCACCTCATCTCCTGGCCTGCACCAGCCTGGCAAGGCTGGGATGGGATGTGCCCCACAGGGATCAGCTGCCTCGGCTGCCCCAAGTCCCACGGGTGTGCTGTAAAGTGGCCCCCAAAGACAGGTCCCTGCCAGGTGCCTCCTACAGAGCTGTCCTGGGAAGGACCAGGCCTGCCTGCAGGCTGCTGCTGAGGAGTGGGGGATAGGAGGGGATGCCAGCAGCATGCTGGGGGCACTGAGCCTGTGAAGATGCTCCCTGCTGAGCCCCTTCCTCCACATCCACTGTGAGAGCCATCTAATTCACTCATCCTTCCCTCCACTGCACACCTAAGTAGAAGCTTTGCCTTCTAAGTGATTGAAAAGCATTATTAGCACTTTTTCTCCCCCTTGTCTTTAAAAAGACCCCTGACATGTCCACGGCCACAGGACTGCAGCAAGCCAGGTCTCCCCTCTGCTGCCCCAGCCCTGGAATACCAGGCTGTGCTGAGGCACAGCAGGCTGCCAGCTCCTGCCCATGCTTGGCTCTCAGAGATTTCGGTAATTAAGCAGAAAGGGGCACCACCTTAACTGGCAGAGCCATTTCATCAGCCCTTGGGCAAGCAGGGGCCCTGCGGTTTCCCTCTCCCAGCCTGGTGGGCGGCTGTGCGGCTCTGAGGAAACCTTTGGAGAAGTTGTTTTTGCAGCAGCAGTGGGCACAGTTCCAGCCAAGAGAATGGGAACTGTGCTTCTGACAGCCATCCCCTTCATGCACCCATTTAGCAGTGGCTGGGCTGCATCTCCCACCTCCATCTGCAAAGCATCACCTGGAGGCTACTTCACCCCAGAGGGGAGTCAAAATCCAGGAGGGGGTTGCCTCTCAGGTATCATGGGCCAGGTTATTTCCCACACAGCACTTTTCTTTGGCACAGTTTGGGCCAAAACTCAAGTACCTCAGCTCAGGGTGATCGCCACGCAGGCGTCCAGCAGAGCCCAGTGACGCTCTGTGGGATCTGCTGTGGCAAAGGGGATGAGGGAATACCTACCACAGTGCTGCCCAGCCAAATACAGGGGCACCCAAGTGCCTGGTGGTGCTTTGTGGAGCCCCAGGAAGGTGCCACAGGTGGGTGGTGGGTACATCTGGGCATGAGTGAGCCTGGAGTGCAGCCCAGGTGCTGCAGCTGCACTTCACCCCATGCCTGCAGAAGTATCTCTTCCCCTTTTCTGGAGGGTGAGAGACACTCAGTGGTCTCTTGAGTGAGGTACCACAATTGGTCTCAATGTGGGAGGAAGCTGGGCTGGAGAGTAAACAAGGTGGGAGAGGGCAGGGATGCAGAGAAGGAGGTTTGGGAGCAAAGTAGAGGGCTGAATAAGTGGGCAAGGAAGGGAGGAATGCAGAGGGAGAGGAGGAACTGCAGGTGGATAAGACACCAGAACACAGCACTGGGCCTTGTGCTGCCAGCACTCACCCCAAATGTTTTGTCTTTGGCAGGTGCCCATGAGCTTGTCAGGATGGACAGGTAAGGAAACCCACATGCTCCCAGCTCCCCCCACCTCCTCACATGCCCTCTGCCTGCATCCCAGACCCTACAAGGGTCTTGCCCTTTCCTCCTTCCCTTTAAAGCCAGCACACATCCTCAGCCTTGGAGAGCAAAAGGGGTGCTGGTGTCACCCCTGCCCTGAGTCCTTTCCCTTTCTGGGAAATCGCTTTTCTCTTCCCTCTCTCCGAGTCGAAAGTGGCTCCTTCCGTTTTGCCTGTGTCAAAGGCGTGCATCTCTCTGCACCCCAGGAGAGCCTGAAACCACTTTGGCTGATCTTTCCCTGCTGCACTGAGCTCCCTGTTTGCTCTCAGCTGAGGTGCCACTGCCTGAACCTGCTCCCTGCCCTGCTTGGCTGTTCCCAACGTGCAGCCAAACCCCCGGGGATAAAAAAAAGGCCCCTGAAATAAAAGTGCAAATGCCTCTCCTGTCCCACAGCAGCGCCCAGGGCATTGAAAACCCCGTGTTCGAGGCGGTGCCGTCGGCGAGCGTGGAGCCCCGGCCCCGGCCCCAGCTCTCCTACGTGGCCAGCAGGCTGCCCTCTGAGTCCGGCCGGCATCTGCTCTCGGAGCCCAACACCCCCCTGTCCCCCCCTGGCCCCGGGGACTGCTTCTTCCCAACCCTGGGTGAGTGATGGGCAATCCTGCAGAGACTGCAGGAGAGGTGGGAAGGGAAGGTGAGGGGTTAAATATCAGCGGCAAACTTGGGGTTGTGTGGGACATCAAGTCCCATGGCTTAAAAGAGGGGAAGGGCCTAAACCCTCTGTTTTCCATGCAAAAGTAGAGTTTGGTCACTTCCTGAAATAATACCCCTTCAGCTGTAGGCTGGACTAATATCCCTGCTGTGCCCTTTTCCAGATCCTGTTCCCGACTCACCAAATTCCTTGAAAGCCTAAAGACCCCAGAGGAAGCCACATCCTGCAGACCACACCATGCTCACCAAGACAATGCCCCCCAGAGGGTGGCAGGGCCAGGGGCAGTAAAGCCTTAAGAAATGAAGCTGTGTGCAGGATCCCTGCCCTTGTCTCCCATCCTGCCACTGCCCTGAGACTGGAAGTGAACCTCTCTTGCTCAGATTTCGATTTTTAACTACCTGTTTCCATGGAGAAGTGCATGGCTCTGTACTGCTCACATTTTACAGACTAGCTGAAAATTGAGGATGTGGAGATGGAAGGATGTCCTGCACCTGCAGACTTCCCTGAGGATTAACTTATTGCCAGGGTTTAAGCTCTGCTACATCAACATGTTTCTGGATCCTTGACTGAACATCCTCTCTGGGAGTGGATGGTAAAATACTTTATTCAGCATGGAACAAAAGAGGATCACCAGCCAACCTTGTACTACCTTTCTCTTTGCAAAACAGGAAGGGGAGAGGCTCCCTGCTGCCACCAGAGCCTTCTTTCCTTACCAGCTTTTTGAAATGGCCATGGACTTGTGATGCTGCTGCCTTTTCAGCAGGACACATGCTGGGAGGAGCCTTATTTCTGCTGCAGTTTTATCCTTGGCTTGGGATCAGGGCAATTTATCTTTCAGTTTGTTTCATTATCAGTGCTGATTAAAAGGAAAAAAAGGATGTTTATGATTTTTGTTTGGTTTTGTTGTGTTTTTTTTTAAATGCCCATCACTTAGGAAGTCATCTGGAGGGTGTTGGAGGATGTTCCTGTGAGGTGGCCGAGAGCCCCCATGGAGAGGAGGAGGCACAGGGGGAAATGCTACAGCTGGCTTCCCCTGGCCCTCCTGGGGCCACTGTGAGAGGACTCTGTGATGCCCTGGGGTACCTGGGGGCTCTTGCAGCATCTGAACACAGCACCTGGCATTGATTATCCAAAAGAAGCTGCGGCTCCAGCGTGACTCAGCCCTAGTGATATCAAACCTTGTGGCAGACACTATTACTCAGAGTGTGTTTGCTTTGGGTTTTTTTCTCATTTCTCTTTTTGTTGTAAAGTGGGTAAAAAAACGGCCACAAGACAAACCTAAACATTTGTCATAGCAAAACAGTGTCAGACCTGAGCTTTAACTGTACCAGGTGCCGTGGCCAGGCAGAGCATCCCCAGCAGCACACAAATTTCCACACTGCATGGCTGGAAGAAACAGCATTTGCCTCTGGAATGGGCTGGGGACGCCCTGGGCTGCTGCAGGATTTTTTTAATCCAGCGTTGGCTTTAATAGGAGCAACCTCAAGGTGGTTCAGGGATGAAGGAGAAGCCAGCACCCCCCTGTACCCCAGCTGTAACTTCCTGAGCACAGGACTCGTGCTTTATTGCCACCCACTGCTCAGCCCCTTCCTGGCTTTGCTGGGGAATCTCGTCCGGTGCCTCCAGCACTTCCTTCTCCCTGTCCCAGCAGCTCCAGCTGGAAAGGCACGCTGGGGTTTTGCCTGCCTGCAGGTCTCAACGGCTTAGAAACCCTGTCCAAGTCCCCCTGTTCCCTAACAAATGCACTGCTTGATGACAGAATGAAGCTTTGTTGGAAACAGGTTTTGCTCTGTGCAGCAATCCCATTTTTCAGGATGCCTGGTGCTGCAGGCAGAGCTGAAATGAGCAGCCACACCCTCTGCCAGAGGTTCGGGTGTGGCATGCTGGGGCACTGAGTGGCATCAGTTTTCCCACCAGAAGGAAAACTACAGATTCTAGGAGTCAGAAGAAATGGCTTCCCAGGCTTGCACACATTCTGGAGTAGGAGTCCTGGAATGGGGTGCTGGCACATCACCCTGGCCCTCACTACCATGGAGAAGGTGACAAGGATGCTCACGGTGAAGGTGACCCAGCTGCAAGGCCAACATCTGGGCAGTCAGGATCCACCCTGCCTTGCTGGAGCCACCAGTGCCTGGGGCTGTGGGTGCCAGAAGGATCCCTGTCCCAGTGCATAGGGGTGCTGCAGCTTCCTTGGGCAGACCTTCCTGCTGCTGCAGGAAGCATCCTGACCCCTCTGGAGCAGGGCCAGCCCTTGGGGAGGTGCAGCTGCTGCCTTGCACCAGGGTCAGACAGCTCCCAGGTGACTCCTGCAATTCCCACACATCTTCCAGTTGCAGCTCACCAGCCTGTGAAGGTTTTTTCTCCTGTAATGCTTTTTTATGAAAATATTTTCCTTTTATTGGCAGCATTTTATCCTTTTGTTCCTGCATTTCCACCTCCCAGGAGAATCCTCTCAGCCAGTCCTCCTTGCTCCCTTGCTGTCGTGCGTATCCCAGATTACCATTTCCAAGTGAGGATTTCATAGTCCTCTCTCAGCTCTGTCTTCTCTGCCTCTCCCACACAGACAAGGCCAAATCTTGAAGCCCATGGATGGATGTACAAATTACAAACAATCATCCCCTTTTGTGCATTGTTGCATCAGCCTGGACCTACTTGTGAAAGCAGAGTTTCTGGCAGGAAGCAAGCCCCTGACAGACATCGTTTCCCCACCCAGGCATGAGGCCAGCAGGCACCCAGCGATATGCAAGACAGCCTTTCACAAGACCTGAGTGTCCTCCAGCTCTGAAAAGGGCCAAAGCTCTTCTCTGCACTCAGGAATTGGGTCACTGGGCACTTTGTGCTGCTGGGATATGGATTGTTGCTGCTGGCATAATGTGGGCTCGTGACGTGGTGGGCACACAGCAGAGCCTCTGGGGACAGGCAGGGCTGCGGGGACACCGCCTTGGCAGTGTGAAGTGATAAGCTGTGCAATCTGTCCTCACTGGCACCAGGAAGGGAAGAGGGCATCGCCATGGCAATGGGATTTGCCAGCTCAGCACACTGCATTCCTCAGCACACCAGGATCAGCAATGCTCCCACAGTGATGGGGACAAGGAGGAGCTGGTGGCATCATGTGCTGCAGTCACACGAAGCTGCCTTCCCTCATTTTGGGGGAAGAGACTTACCTTGGTTTAAGCCTCAGTGACAAAACAACTAATGGAAAAGATGGCGATGCAGAAGCTGGAGTGTGAACTAACCAGGAGGGAGGAGCTGAGAGTGCAAAGCCTGAAGTGAGAATCACAGCCACAGTTTGCTGGCTGTGACCTGTTTCATCAAGATGTAGAGCAGGGCTTTGCAGGCAGAGCTCTGTTGGCAGAGCAGAGATATGGTGAGAGACAGCAGGTGGAGGTGGGGGACAGGAAGGATGGCAGTGTCACAAAAGACATCAGCCCACTCACAATTTGTGCATGTGGGTGCTGACTCACCTCTCTACAGAGATGTGGGGTTAGAAGGGACTCAGAGCTGGAAAATGCCCCACATGGTATTCACTCTTTTGACTCTCCCATGCCAGAGTCTTCCTCAGGGGCACAAATAACAAGACATTCACTTCCCCAGGTCACAGGACGATGGGTGAGACCTCGCATCTACCCCATTTCAGTCTGAAGCCATTCCCCCTTGTCCTGTCACTCCAGGCCCTTGTCAAAATCACCAGAGCTCTTCTCATTGATCAGGACCACAGCAGACACGTGTGTCAATGGTGGACGGAACTGGGCTTGAGCTGCTGCTCCAGCCACTCCCTGTGCTGAGGTGGGTGGGCAAAGTCTGGAGCCCTTCCAGACCCAGCACCTGCAGAGCCTGTGAGCAGGGCAGCAGCAGCCAGCACACTTCTCCATATTTTTGGCATTTGGAGATGGGAGATAAGATCTGCTAAATGACTGCAAAGCAGAGTCCTGCAAAACCAGGCGTTGAAGTAGCCTCTGACTCAAATCTGTGCACAGCAGGTTTGGACCCTGAGTCACAGAAACAACACACCCTGTGCCTTTTTTCCCCTTTCACATTCCACACTCCACAAAAGCTCACTCCCACAGTGCTACCCAGCCCCTTCCTGCCCCTGAAAGGACCATTTTGGTGGCTCACCGACAGGGAGGGGGTGCCCTCGTCCTCCACAGTGACCACGAGGCTGTAGAAGCTCTGGCGCTCGCGGTCCGGCGGGGAGGGCCGGGTGGCGATCTCGCCGGTGACACGGTCCATGCGGAACGTCAGGTCCTCGTTCCCACGGGTGATGTAGTAGGAGAGGACACTGTTGAGGCCGATGTCCCGGTCGGTGGCACGCACCTGGGCCACTGCAGTGCCACCGCCGACGTTCTGTGGGGTGAGCGGCAGAGATGCGTGATGTAAATCCCATGAGCCTCATCACATATAAAATACCTAATTAATAATGTAATTCTAATGCAGAGAGGGCACTGAGGTGCTTGAGGCTCCAAACTCACTGCCCCAACACGCAGCAGCTCAGCAGAAAGCTGCACATTAGGTCTTATCTAGTCTGGCACAGCCTGGAAGAGCATCAAACCCAGAGTGTGTGCAAAGGTGAAGGCTGTGTAATGGACCTGGAGCTCGGCTAATTATTTTTGGATAGTCCCATTATGGGGGAAATCAAAACAGAAATTCTGTTCTTCAACCTGCTCTGAACGTGTATTAAATAGATAAGAAAACCCTAACAGGGCAATACCATTAATGCTAAGCTATAAATCATGAGCAGCAGTTCCTCACAGCTAAGTGGCACTGGCTATTACTCATATTTCATTTTTCATCACCAAATTGAGATTTCCCCCCTGCCTCAGTCCAGGAATTAAACTGTCAGGAAATAAGTTGTCTTTTCTCATGCCTGATTGTGTTTTATTGCTTAATTATCTAGCCCTTGCTAAGCTGCTTCCTGAAAGCCATTCCTATTCTGCACTGCACCATCTCTTGTGTCACTTTGGTGGCATTTCCATGGGTGTGTAGCCACTTCTCCTTCCGGCTGGTCCCTGCAGCTTCACAGGCTTAAGTTGCTTGCAGAGCTTTTCCCTGGCCCAAAGCTGGTACATCACCAGTGAGGGCTTTCAAGGGGTCGCCAACCCTTACAACACCCAAGGGGAGGATGCCAAGGGGCCACCAACCCCAAATGACCAAAGACGAGGTTTGCAAGGCATCGCTAATTCTTAAGTGACCCAAAGGGATGTTTGCAAGGGACACTCCGTTGTCCCCACCTGGCCTGTGGTCAGACCTCACCCTGGCAGGACAGAACAAGAGGAGCTGGGTGCTCACCTCGCTCACGCTCACGTTGTAGCCGAAGGGGCTGTCGATGACAGGGGGGTTGTCATTGACATCAAGGACATTCACTCGCAGAGTGTGCTCCTTCCTCCGGGGAGGAACGCCGCCATCTGATGCTTGGATCTGCAGTTGGGGGTGGGAAAAAAAAAAAAAAAGTTATTTTGAAGCTCACACCCCCAAGAAAACAGCCTGGGTGCTCAAACCAGAAGCCCAAGGGGTGGGAGGGCTGCTTTGGTGCTGACCCGTAAGGTGTAGTGATCCAGCAGCTCCCGGTCCAGCGGCCGTGCCACGAACACCTCGCCATAGGTGTTGTTGGTGGTACGGATCTCAAAGGCCCGGCCAATATTCCCTGATGTCAGTGAGAAAGTCACCTGGAAACATCACAGGGAAAGATAAACAGGCAGGCAGAGTGGTGCTGAGGAGGAAGGAGAGAAAGGAGACCCTACAAAAATAAATCCTGCATCCCCTCAAGATGTCTCAGCTTTTGAAAAGGTCCAGTGTAGTGGGATGCACAGGTGTGCTGGCTTATTGCAGTCACCTCAAAACTAACAGGGCCAACCCCCGTCCCAGCCACAGCTCCTATGCTGCCAGCAATTTTTGTTATTAGGAGTGATGGGACCTCATTAATGTTCATCTGCAGGGTAATGGAAATAACAGATGCCAGAGAGCTTCCTGCTCAGCCTGCCAAGGACTTTGCTGCTGGCCCCCACGGTGGGAGAGGCCACAGCTGGTTTTCAGATTGCTGGGCTCCTTTTGACACTTGTCCCACAGAGCTCTTTGCCTCAGACAGCCCAAGGACAATGTTTTTCCTCTTCTGCTGCACGCCTTGACTGAGGATTGCTGGTACTCACTGCACAACCACCTCCAAAACCACTGGCATTAATGACCAGAGTTTGCTCTCACATGGGGGAAGAGGGGAAGGGGTTGGGAGGATGCTGGCAGGGGTATTTCTGTGTCAGTGAAACACTATCATGGGCAGCTCCAACACTGCTGTGCCAACCTCATGGAAGTTGGAAATGACCCACAGGGATCGTTGAGTCCAGCCCAGGAAAACCCCAGGAATCACACCATGTGCCTGAGAGCATTATCCAAATGTCTGCCTCCCTACCTGCCCGTTCCTGCCTGCATCTGGATCTCGGGCCAGGACCAGGGCCACCCTCTTGCCCACGGCGCTGTCCTCGGCCACGCTGACGGACGAGTCAGAGGTGATGTCAAACTGGGGGCTGTTGTCGTTCTCATCCAGGACTGTGATGGTCACCTGTGGAGGGGACATGGGGCTCAGGCCAGGGACAGGAGCCAGACCCCTGCCCACCCGGCATCAGCAGCCACCCTGACACCTCAGCACACCACCAACACACCACACCCCTCCGAGGTGCCAACAGCATGTCATCCATCCCCCATGGGAATGACACAGCTGTTTGAGCCCAGGAGCTGAAGTTACATTCCTGCCTGCAAAGGAGAACTAGGAGGAGGAGGGACGCTTGGAGGGTGCAGAAACAGCACAAGGCTGTAGCTCTCAAGCATTGTATTTTTTTGTGGAACCTCCTCTGGTTTCTATTCTCCAAATAGCTGGGTATAGAGCAGCTCAGTCTGCTGCAGGGTGACCCTTTCCTGTTAAACTTTTCACAAGCAGTGATTTCATCCATACTCACAGCAGCAGGGTCAGGCAGGATTTGCTTTAAAGCTCAATGGGCACAAAGAAGGCAGAGCTGAGGGTGTTTAACTCAGCCAGGGCAAGCTGGGTGTGGAGGAGGCCTGAGCTCCCTCCTAGAAAAAGACACGTGAGCACGAGATACTCAAAGGGGACCTGACTACCTTCTCCACAACTAGGCAGAGGAAATGCTCTCATCAAGTTTGTAATCAAAGTGCTGCAGGGCAACACAGAAATGAGAGAGGAAGAGCCTTTCTGTTCCCTAGGATTTATTTATGGGTGCCTCGAGCTCCCAGGTGCGGCCGGGCTGAATGCGACAACATCCTGGGAGGAAGCTGGGGAGTGAGCTGTGCACCCTGGGGTGATGCAGTTATTGTTGCTGCTGAATTAAAAACAGAGCCAGGAGCAGGGAGAGCTCACTCAGCCACTGCAGCTGCTGTCCCAAGTGCGACATCAGGGAGCTGGGATTCTGCGTGCCAGCAGCAGGGTGGCTCACGGGGCTGTCCCACGTCCTGGGGGGTGGCAGGGAGGCTGGTGCTGGTGGGACAGGGCTGGAGACCTCCACCCCAGTCTCTCCCTGCAGCTCAGTGTGGAACTTGGCATTGGTCCCAGTCCCCAAGGTGATGCCAGCATGACGGACATGCTTACCTTCTGTTGGAGGAAAGCAGAGGGAGAAACAGAGAACACAAACAATGAGGAGTTAGTGGGGGATGAGGAAATGCAGGTTAACCCTGCATCCTACCACAGCAGCACCAAGGGTCATGGGTATCCCTCTGCAGCGATTTGGAGGCTCCTTTGTTGGGGCATCCCTTTGTTTTTTTCTAGATAAGGTTGGCATATCTGCCCTTCCCTCTGGGAGAGGTTCAGACAAGAGCATGGTGCTGTGTGGAGAGCAGAGCCACTGGCACCCACGGGCTGGCCCTGCACCTGGCACATAAATGCAAATCACCGCCTGCCTGGCTGCCTGTGAAACTGCTAAATATAACCCTCTTCAACACAACTCATTGTGAAGTATTTCAAGGCCCCTAAATTTACCTCCCTCAAAACTGTTTATCAGGCTTTCCCCCAAATCAGGGTTTCCGGACCCGGGAGCAGAGAGCTCAGCTGGGACACGCTGTCTCATCCCAGAGGTGGGAGAGGTGGGTGATCTGAGGTTGACAGTGGATGGTGAGGAAGCTGGGATAATCTACTCACCACTGTGGAGTCAATCTTTGGTCCTCCATCATCAGCCACCACTGTCAAAGTGTAGAAATCTCCTTTCTCTCGATCCACCTGGCCTTTGACCGTGATCACACCCTGCCAACGATGAACAACAGCTGTGCTGGCCACCAAAACCAGAGCCCACAGTGCACAACCAAGCCAGGAGGGACCATGCTGTGGCCACTTACGGTGATCCCATTGATTTTGAAGAGGGAGAGCGCTTGGGGGTTGGTGTTGGGGTCAAACTTGTAGGTGATCTGGTTGAGGTTGTCAATGGAGCGGGCCTGGACGCGGAGAACCTCGGAGCCCAGGGGGATGTTCTCCATGATCACGGCCTCGTAGCTGCTGTTGGAGAACTGCACGGCCTCATCCAGTTCATTCAGCAGGCTGACGTACACACTGCAGAAGCCCTGGTTGTTGGGGGGCGCTTGGTCCGTGGCAGAGACGTTCATCAGGTAGCTGGTTTTGGTCTCGTAGTCCAGGTAGTCTATGGTGGTGATGAGGCCCGTGCTCTCGTCGATCTCGAACTTCCCTTCTGCGCCCGACACGATTTTGTAGTTCACCAGACCCCCGTTCCCTGGGGAGGGAGCAGGAACCGTGGTGCTGGCCGGACCAAGCACCCTGAGGAGGCAGGCACCACTGATGCCAGCCCCCAGCAGAGCCCATCTCGTTGGGTGCCAGCCCAGCCAAGCGAGGATCCACACAGTGGCTGATCTCACCAATCTCCCCCACACTGGGTGTTTCTCACCTCCCCTGCCCACCTGTGTCTCGGTCGGTGGCTCGGACCACTGCCACCGAGGTCCCTATTCCCGCCGTCTCCCGCAGCCCCAGGCGGTTGTACTGGCGCTGGGTGAACACGGGCACCTCGTCATTGACGTCTTCCACATACACGATCACCTGGGAAGCCCCGGAGAAACCACGTGTGAGAAACGTTGGGAAACGTACCCTTTTGTGGTGCTTGTGGAGAAACACTGCAGGGTGTTCAAAGCCAGGCTGCAACAGGGCTTGGAGCAACCTGGGGTAGTGGAAGGTGTCCCTGACAATGACAGGGGGTTGGGACTAGGGGAGCTTAAAGGTCCCTTTCAGCCCAACCCATTCCATGGCCCTGTGATAATCTCTTCTTCAAACACCACGTGATGGAGAGGGAACACAAACAGTTTAACATCACAGATTTAAACAAGCCCTGTGGTTGGAGTGAGTCAGTCTTCCTTGGCAGGAGGGAGGTACACTGGGTACATTAATTCCTCCATCCTCTGGGATCCCCTGATCAAATCCTTGGAGACCTCACAACACAGAAACGCTGGCAACTTTGTGGGAAATTTTGCTCTAAGTTCAGTGGGTCGAGCTGCTGTTTCCCCAGGGAGCACATTTCCTTCTCCTGGCTTACTGCTTGCTGCTGGTGCTGGGGGCACTTTGCACTCAGCCAGAGCCCACCCCATCACTGGGTCTAAAAACAGATACAACTGGAGGGCTGGGCTTGTGGGAACCGTGGGAAACTGGTGTGCCACAGCTAAAGACTGTCACCACTGGGTCCTGGATTATTTAAATAGGGCCTGAACAGGACACACGGTTTTCAACAGGCTGAGGCTCAGCTCTTCTTCCCAGCAGCAGAGCCGCATCTCACCAAGTGAGCAGGACTCCGAGTGACCACTGCCCCACTTAGCAGCCTGGTGGCACCAAAATGTCACAGGAAAGAAGAAAATTTCTAATTTNATGGCTGAAAAAGCCTGGGAAAACACCAGTGTAATCCCTCCTGATGGGTTTCTGTGGAACACTGTCAAGGGAATTTAAAAGACAAACTCTGCAGCCACGACCAAGGGAGCAAAAACAGCCTGAAGGAATTGTCCACGCCTCCTGGTTGGCTCTTAAGGAACAATACAAGGTCACCAAGCTGAACACATGCAGTCTGTAAATGCCAGCATTAAGGTAGCCGTGGAAACCTTGATTCAGGCTGCCTTTGGTGTGGGATACACTGCAGCCCTGCCTGCTGGTTTCTGTGCCTGGACAGCACAGAGGAGCTTGTCCATGCAGCAGGGAGTCCTTGGGATTGCTGCTCTGCTCCCAAAGCTGAGGGGAAGAGACGAAGCTAGTTAAAAATACTAGTTAAAAAAAAAAATACTTTTGGGGTGAAGAGAGATGAAAACCTCACTTTGAAGGAGGTGACAAGAACACAGAGTCCCCGGGACTGCCTGCAATACACACAGGGATTCACCCTCTCAAACACTGACCCAGTTGTTTTTGCACTTCCCACTTTCCAGGCACAGACCTGGCTCAGACCTATGGAAACTGCACCATCTCCCCAAAGACTCCCAGGCTATGAGCAGGTTAATACACCCTTAGTAATTAAAACCATGCCACTGATGTCTTCCCTCCACTTTTTAAAATATTTTATGGTGAATGTTCGGCTGCTGCCTTACACACACCTGTATGACTTTGGGATGCAAGAGCAGACCCAGAGACCTTGGCAGTCCCTGCAGCCCTGCCTTTCTTCTCCTAAGATCTTAGTTTTAAATTGCCTCAATCCAAATCCAAGTTTTCCAGGAGAATGCCCAGCCACAGACCAGTTACACAGCTCTCACACATCTCTGCATGAAAGTCAGCATAATAAAGCTTCACCTTCAGCTTATGGGGTGGAGCACCAAAGGGCATTGCAGAGGGTTGGCACAAACGGGATTTCCCCAGCCCTCATCTCTTCATCTCCATCTGGAGAGATGCCAGCCTCTGGCACAGCCTGTCTGGGGCTGGGGGGGGGTGCATGTGAGCAAAAAAATGGGTGGAAGCTGCTCCTGGGAGGATCTGACCCCGCAGTGAAAGAAGAGGACGGTCTCCATCAGGGGTTAGGTAAGAGCTCTCACTGCTGACACTTGGGAAGCTGGTTTACATCAGCTGTGACATGTCTGAGCCTGAAAGCAGGTCAGCAAAATGCCTGACATGAGGATTTTTGGCATAAGCAGGGTGAGGGTGTTACACTTCACCCCTGCAAAATAATAAAGACAGGCCTAGTACAATACCACAGCTTATCAGGGCACAGGCTCAACCAACTATCCAATTTCTTTGGGGGAATAATCACAAAACCCCCAAATGACAGCCAATTCAACAAGCCCACATTTCTGGGGAGAAGAACCAAACCTCAGCAGCTTGGGGGGAGGATTTTGAACTTCTGTAGCACGTGGATATTTATCTCTTCCAGAAAATCTTCATGCAACGTGTGTGTGCTCCCTGAAGGTGTCCTCCCAGGGGCCGTGGTACCACATGTAAATAGTGGTAGATTTCTTTGCCAGGTGGTTTTGCACTTCAGTTCAGGGTGATACTTTGCAGGTGTAAATGCTACCACCTCTGTGCTTTGTCTCCTGGCAAAGCAGATGGAGACCTCCTGTCACCCTGTGTCACTGAAAACATGGCTGGGAGAATCCTGGACACCAAGGCATGACAAGCATCCCTCAGTTTAACCAGGGGGTGGCTGGCTGTCCTGCTTCCACGGGGTAACCACCTGTGCCACTTCTCTGTATCCCCTTTCACTGCAGGGAAGATGAGCACAGAGGATGCTGGCAATGAGACCTCTCCCACCCAGCCTCTCCTTGGGCTTCTGGTTTCCACCATGGAGCCGGTCCCACCCAGTGCTGCATCCCCTGAGGTGACAGACTGGCTGCCCATCATCGTCGGGCTCGCCTGCATCTTCCTTGTCCTAGCCACCTTCCTCATCTTTGTCACCCTCTGCAAGCCAGCAGCGCTGGGCCAGTCCCTCTCCAGCCCCCAGGAGTGCCTGCCCCACCACCCTGTGGATGCCAGCGAGCCCCAGCTGAGGCTCTGGAAGCGTCTGGGCTCCCTGAGGTGCTCCATCAGCAGCTTCAGGAAGAGCCAACTGCTGTCTCAGAGCCAGCTTGCCTGTCACAGAAGCTTCTCCACCAGCCAGGACTGGGACATCATGGAGTCCACCAAAATGTGATCTTGCCCTGCTACTCTTTCCCAAGCTTTTGGCTCAGTTCCCTTCTCAAGCATCCCTTGGTATCCTGGGCAACGTGGCAGAGACCCTTGGAGCAACCCATTTCCAGGCAGTGCCTCTGTGAGGAGACAGGAGGTTTTGCAGTGTCAGGTTCCCCAATGCTTTCCAGGTTACTGCTTCCTGCCATGGAAGGTGGAGGCATCTAAACTACCACCAGGCAGTCCAAAAAGATCCTGCTGCTGCATTTCTTTTGGACAATGCTGTGCAAGTTGTGCTCCACCTGAACAAACAGCCTGCCAGGGAGTGGGAGCAACCTGGCTACCTAAAGAGAGGCATCCCAGGACAAACCTGCTCCATAAAAAGCAATCCTCAGAGGAGATTTCTTACACAAGCTGTGCTCTGGAGCAGGTGGAAGGAGGCTCGTGCCCCCACGTGCTGCCTGGTCCCTATCACACCCCTCCCCACACAGTCAGCTGTGGGGTGCTGTGGTCAATGCATGCCCATTCCTGCTCTCTGGCCCTGGCAGAAAGGGATGGTGAAACATTCAGAAACTCTCTTGCTGCCCCAGGGATGTGGGGATGCACTTGAAGGGAGGGACCTTCTGTACAAATGGTTCACACTGAAGGTGCAAATTAAACTAAAGCCAGGTGATGGCTCATTTCTGTTTCTCTTTGATGTTGTTCTGTGCAAACCAAACTTCCTCCAAATACCTCCCCCTCCTTTGCCACGGACTTCCAAGGGCATCCCCCTCTTTTGGGAAGTGGGTTCTAAGAAAAGGCACTTTGATGCCAGTCAGACTCAAGTTCCCTCCATTCCTTCCATTTTCCAAATGGGCTCAGTTTTAGGAGTCTCATGCAGGGACACAACTCCATCCTGGGATTGCAGGCTGGTGCCTGATCCCAGAGACATCCATGTGCACCGTGCCACAGCACAACAGGTGATGGATGAGGGACCCCAGGATTCCTTGGGGACCGGCTGCCCAAGCAGACACAGAGCTCCCAGCAAACCTTTGTTGCAGGAGGCAAAAGGCTCCTTTCTTCTCTGCTGGTGACTCATCCTGCCCGCCACAGCCAAGGACAAAGCCACCCCTTTCCCTGTGCTGGGAGAGGTATTGAAGGCAGGAGGAGCCTTCCCAGGGCCCTCTGCAAAGAGCCTTTGGTGCCTGCTCCAGAAGTGCCCTGGGTTTGAAGGGATGCTGGAAGGCCCCAGAGCCTGTGTGAATGCCCACATTCATTCGGTGCTCACTGAGCCATTCAGCTCTGCCCACTGCTCCCTCAAAGAGGAACAAAAATGAAAGCAAAGTCCAAATGCTTTTCTCCCTCTCTGAGGGTTCCCCCCCTCACCCTGAGCATCTCTTTGCAGGCACTCTTCTCCCTCCCTATGGAGATCTGTTTGGGAGGAGGGAGAAAACAGGGATGTAGTCAAAGTGGCCTCACCAGCACAGGGCTTGGCTTTTCTCCTCTCACCCCCTGCAGAAAAGAGGTGAATTCCTCAATTTTTCCTTGTTCTTTGCTGCCTTCTCCCTGGCACTCACAGCCTGGACTAGCAGAGGAGTGGATGAGTGAGAACACATCTCTGCCTGCCCCGGGGGAACAGACAGAGAGACCATCTCTGTCCTGGGCTTCCAGCAGCTCATGGTCAGGGCACAGTTAGTGGGGGACTCCCCTCTCCCAGCCCAGGGTCCCAGGGGAAGAGCCACATGCCTGCACTATGCTGCTGGCAGCTGGGATGTCCTCGGGAACGCTGACTTCATAGCTGCTCTGCAGGAAGATGGGTCTGTTGTCGTTGACATCCAGGACAGTCACATACACGGTGGCAGTCCCAGTGCGCCGGTTCCCGGTGGGGCCGTTGTCTGCGGGGAGAGAAAGGTGAGGGAGGGAGGTTCAGCCACCTCCTCCTTGCACAGGTGGTGCTCAGCCCATGGCTGCTGAAATAGCAGTATCAAGATTTCTAGACCAAAACTCTTCATATTTTCTCAGCTTTCAAATCCCACACTGAACTGTGGGGTTTTAGGTTTGTTTGGTTTTTTTTTTTTTTTCTTCCTGTTCCAAAAGAAGAAGGAAAAGCCAAACCACCCCAAGCTCTCCCATGGAGCCCAGTGAGGCTGGAAATGCAACTGGTCATTAGAGAGGATTTGCAATTCCATATCCCAAGTGAAGGGACTGCTGGAGGCCAAGGATTTGGGAGATGAAGACAGCCTGATGAGTTTTCCACAGCTGCAGTTCAGCTCACAGTCAAAGAGCACCAGGATGGGTTGATGTTCAGTAAACAAGGACAGGGCAGCACAGCTCTTGGATTTGCCAGGAAGGATGAGGCACTGGGAAGCATGGATTGGGTTTGGATTTTTCAACATGCCTGTTTTGCAAGGAGCACTAAACCCACTCAGCTGCAGCCTGTGGGATCTGGGAAAACACAGGCAGTGTGATCCCCATCAGAGAGGCAGAACAGACCCTGTGGCCCTTGGGATCCAGTACCGTGTGCCCAGGCAGTGCAGCATCCCTGCTGCAGCCCCTGTGGCACCTGCAATGCTGTGCCCCCAACATTTCTGTCCAGGCCACTTATTTCTCCTTTCCAAAGGGACAGCCAAATCATCTGTGAACATGCACATCATTATAAACCCCTGGGGATGACAGCCAAGCTGAGTTTGGCACACGGGCCCTCTGCCCGTGCCAGATGGCTCAGGGTTAATCAGCAGCCCCAGAGCCAAGGGCTGGCATGGCATAAGGGGAACGATGCTATGGCTCTGGCATTTTTGGGTGCAGGGCTGCCCTGGACAGTGTGCAGCCTCTCAGGAACAGGAGGCCTTACCTTCTCCAGGTGAAAGGGAGAGCCCTGAGGCTGGGCAAATTTGAGAGGTGAATATCTCATCTGCAAGTGTCATGACAGAACTAGGACATGTTAATTCACATGGGCTGTACAAGGTCACCACCAAGCTCTGGTTTGTAGAGTACCTTGGAGGTTGCTGCCCCTCTGACACGCCTGCAAGGGAGCTCGATATGTGCACAGCCACCACGTGTGGCTGTGTGGCATTTTCCCACGGGATCCCTGAGAAATCCTTACCAATGGCCTCCAGGATCAGTGTGTAGGATGCCACGGTCTCCCTGTCCAGACTCACGACTGTCCTGACCACCCCGTCCCTGAAGCCGACGCTGAATTTGCCATCCTGGTTCCCACCTGCAGCAAAGACAAATAGAATAGAAACTTGGAATGGTTTGAGTTGGGAGGGACCTTAAAGGTCATCTTGTTCCAACAGCTTGCCATGGGCAGGCACACCTTTCACTAAACCAGGTTGCTCCAAGCCCTGTCTAACCTGACCTTTAACACTTCCAGGGATGGAGCAGCCACAACTTCCCTGGGCAGCCTGTTCCACCCTTTCAGTGAAGAAATTTTTCCCAATATCTAATCTGAACCTTTCCTGGTGCAACTTAAGACCATCTCCTTGGATTCTGCAGCCTGGGCATGGCATCAGCCCAGCTGTGCAAGGATGGTTTTGTGTCTTGTCCTGGGCAGAGCACCTTCCCTCTGCCTCACGGCACAGGAAAAATCCAATGGCCATGGGAAAAGCTGAATCATGTAACAGCCAGACCATTTCCTGAATGCCTTGGAAGTAAACTGGGGTATCTTTGCACATGAGCTGTGGTATGTGGGACAACACACCTCATTTCATGTGGGGAGAGGTCGGAGGGGCTGTGACATGAAACGCCAGGCTGCTATTGTGGGAAAAATGACTCTCTGGTGACACTTCTGTTTTTACCCTCTTCCCGAGGGCTCAATGTGCAGTTTGAAAGTCAAACAGTGGCCAGGGGATTCCCCAGCCTTCTGCTGCAGGTGCTGCAGCTGCAGAGCGAGCTGGGCACTGCCCAGGCAGCATTGCTGCCCACCCAACCCCACTTGCCCATGGGGCTACAAAAATGCCCCAAAATTCCATTTATGGCTTCCAACCATAAACACTCATGAATGCCACCCCAACTCTTGCTCCCTAGCTGTGTTCTGCCCATTCTCATGCTTTTCTAGGGATGCTGGGGGTCAGCAGAGTGGTCAGCATGGCAGGGAGCCAAGCGGGGTTGTTCAGCAGAGGGCGATGCCAGACAAGGTTTGGAGTGGCTGGGAAAGGCAGCGCTGAAGTGCAGAACACCCTGCCCAAGGTCTGGGGCAGCCTGTGCCTTCCTGCACCCAAAGCTCCTGTTCTGCATGGGGGTCTCACCTGTGATGAAGTAGCTGAGCTCAGCATTCAGCCCGATGTCAGCATCCGTGCAGTTGAGCCGGACCACTTTGAAATCCCGGGCCACGTTCTCGGGCAGGGACACGTTGTAGATGGCTGGGAAGAAGGTGGGATTCTCATCGTTCACGTCCAGAACTGAAAAGGGGAAGCAGAGCTGAGTGTCCTGCCAGGGCTGCCCCTCCTGCAGATGCCAGGCTGACTCTGCTGGGCTCCCAAACCTTCTGCCTGCTGCTCTCAGCATCCCAGGGAATGCTCTGCCTGACTCTCCCTGCCATTTGTGCAGTGGGGGTGCCAGCACAGTGGCTGTAGGCTGTATTTGGTTGCCTCTGATACACACAGATCACACTCCTCACAGCCAAAAAACCATTACATCACTGAAACTCAAGTTACTATTTTCACCAAGGCTGTTTTCATCCCTATTCAAAGAAAAATCTGGGGCTTAAATATAAGCTCAGTATTTCCTGGGGCATGGCAGAGAGCTCTGAAGGTACAGCACCAGGAACTTCTTTTCCAAACTCAGGCCTGAGGACAATCCAGGGTCAGTTTATTTCCAGATGATACTCACCCCTTTTTCAGCACTAGGCTTGCATGAAGCCAGTAAATAGCAAGGCATTAAATTAAAGACAGGCCACGCAATAAAGCTCCAGCTCTGAACTGGGATTGCGTGGGCTGTCCAGGCACGCAGCTGATGGGAATCACATGCTGAAGCAAAAGAAAAAGCAACACTGGGGATGGGGGGAATGGAGAAAAAGCAACAGAGAATTTGAGTGCCCTGCCAGAAACACCACGTTTTCCCCATCTCTACAGTGTGTTGATAGCAGACACAAAGCTTGTAGGGATGGGAGCCATCCCTATGTCCCGTTGCACACAAAGCCAGACAGGATGCTGTTTTCAGGCCTCAGTGTGTCTCTTACAGAAACTGCATTTCTTCCAGTGAGGTGTCCTGGTCACTGAGGGACCGGAGGGCTTCCAGTGCACCCACCTTTGACAGTGAGGGTGCTGGTGGAGCTCTTGGCGGGCGCGCCGGCGTCGCTGGCCACCACCCGCAGGTAATACTCGGGGATCCTCTCCCTGTCCAGCACAGCCGTGGAGGTGACCAGCCCGCTGGTGCTGTTGATGAGGAAATCCATGCGGGGCATCCCCACCTGCATGCGGTATGACACCTGCCCGTTGGGGCCCTCGTCCAGGTCGATGGCCACTACCTGGTGGGGAGAGCACCCTGATCATCTCCTGCCAATGGAAGTCACAGTGCATAAATAAACCCCCAGGGATGCTGGGATGAAACGGCCTCCGAGGATCCTCCCTGCCGGGAGTGAGCCCATGGAGTAAAGATGCACAACCCCTTCTGCATCCCCCCAGGTTCCACTGCTAGAGGATGGCAGTGGGATGAGGAGGGGATGGAGAGGATGCATGGCTAGCCCTCTTTGCAGAAGCAATGGCAGCGACAGCAGCAGCTCCCAGCGTGAGGAATGGCAGCAATGGGACATGCTCACCTGGAAGACAGAGGAGCCCACGGGAAGGCCCTCAGCGATCTCAGCAACAAAGGGCAGGTTCTGGAAAGTGGGGTCGTTGTCGTTCAGGTCCAGCAGGTTGACAAAAACTGTGGCACTGCTGGTGGCTCTCAGGGGTGGCCTCCCACCTGCAGAGGCCAGGAATGGGGTCTCAAGGTTAACACTTGAGGTGCTTCCACCCCTTTCCCCTAAAAAGGAGCCCTCACCCTGTATGTGGACAGTTGTGCAGGATGGGGTGATAGCCCTGATTTATCATGGTTGATCTGCCATGGAGGGACAATAAGACAGGATCCTAAAATGGTTTGGGTTGGAAGGGACCTTACCAATAATCTATTTCCAGCCCTCTGCCATGGGCAGGGACACCTTCCACTGGACCAGGCTGCTCAGGGCCCCATCCAGCCTGGCCTGGGACACTTTCAGGGATGGGGCAGACACAGCTTCTCCAGGCACCCTGTTCCACCACCTTCTGAGTAAAGAATCTCCTCCCAACATCTAATCCTAATCTCTCCTCTTTTGGTTTAAAACCATTCCCCTTTGTCCTACCACTATCTGAAAATAAAAAATTATCTTCACATATCTACCTTTTTTCCTAAGAAGTTCCCCTAGTGTACTATTTCCAGAGCAAAACCCATCAGCTCCGCTTCCCTCACCTCCTCAATTGATTTTCTGGGATGCCAATGGAGCAAGGCTGAGGGGAGGGAGAGTTCCTGCCTCCCAGGCTTATTGTCAGGGCTGCTACATGAATGACTGCCCTCACATTTTGAGGGGTTCCTGGTTTGTTTTAACAGCAGTTTTAAAGCTACTCCCATTTTTTAACATCAGAAACATGCTCAAAACAGGAAAAAAGAAAATAGAAGAGACTTTGTCACAAAGGCAAAACCAGGCTGGGGATCTGAAAACAATCAGTGTGGGATGGAAGCTTACAGTCGGTGACAGACACCACGATCCTGCGCATGAGCTGGGCCTCCTGGGCGTTGGGATTCTCGCGGTCCAGCAGCACGCCCGTGGTGCGGATCTTGCCTGTGGTGCTGTTGAGGCTGTAGAACTTGTTGGGGGGCCGGATGCTGTACACCACCGTGCCGTTCTCCCCCAGGTCTGGGTCAACAGCCACCACCTGCCAAGGGGGAACAGCACAAAATCACAGCAGAGCGCTGGGAATTAACTCCTGTGGGGAGTCCCTCTGGAGATTCGCTGCCATGAAGCTTGGCCTCCCTGCACCAGCAGAAGCAAGAAGTTCTCCCTCCATATAGCTGGGTATTTCCATGATATTTGTAGGGATTTTGCACCCTCAAGACCTCTGTTGTGATGTTAAAGCTCCCCAAAACTGGCCTGTGAGCACAGGAGATAATGGCATGACAAGACACAAACATGCAGCAATCAAACTGGATTTTCCTCCTTTTGAGTAAAACCAGCTAAAAAAATGAGGACCTTTCAAAAAAATAAAATAAATGGGACAGAGAGGCACGCTGAGGAACTTGTGCTGCCAGATCAGGGATGCTGGGAATAATTCCTTGATGGGAGTTCTCCTCTATGCCAGCTATTTTGTGCTTTATTTTTCTCCCTGTGATGTTTTTAATTACAGGGGACATTTACATTAAAAAAACACCCAATTTCATCGCCCTCGTAACTTCCTCAGCTCCTGCTGCTTGTCCTGCAGCTGAATTTACATCAGATCAGTGACAAAATAATTATTTTCTCAGTGACTAATTGGGATGTCAAAGGCAAGATGACTTCAAGCTGGCACTGAGCAGCAAGGCTGAAGGAGAGAAAACCACCGTGCTCTGGCTCAGGCAGCACTGCCAGACCTTTCTCCTGCAAAAATCTTTTTTTTTTTTTTTGCAGCCTTCCTCCTTATATGATTTTGTGGATTCTCTTCACTTTTCCCTCATTTATTTTCCATTTTGTTCCCGTCATTTTTCTCTTGGTGTGATGGAATAGAAGCCTCCCCCTCTCCTTCTCTTTTATTTCGCCAGAGGGACTCGAAAGGCTGTAAATCAAAGTCTTTCAGAGAGGTCCTTGGAGGAGGTCACAGGCGAGGCTAAGAAAAGGAGGATTTGGCCAAAATCCACACAATTTGGAGAGGAAAAAAAAACACCCCAGCAGGGAGAAGAAACACAGGGAACAGTCAGCAGCAGGGAGGCTCAGGGGTAAGCTTGTAAATGAAATTCTGCAAGATGCTGCTGGACTGAAGGTGACATAGGTGACACCAGTTAGGAGGTGACACCCATTTTGAGGTGACCCCCCTGCTCCAGCCAATCCTTTCCTACAACCATCACCTTTGCCTCACACATACCGTGGTGACGTCTGAGTTGGGGGGAGTCATTTCCACCAGGTTAATGAAGTATGGCTCATCCTTCCAGGTGGGGTAGTTGTCATTGATGTCCAGCAGCGTGATGTTCACCTGTGAGAGTGCAAGGAAGCACAGCTGCTTCAGGAGGTACAGCTTCCTGAGGCGTGGAATGTCCCCTGGATGGACCCAACACGTGTTTCAGGCCGTGCTGGAGTCCCCATCCCTCAGGGGATTTAAAAGATGTGTAGTTGTGGCACTTGGGGACACGGGTTAGTGCTGGGCTCAGCAGTGCTGAGGGAATGGCTGGACCTGATCATCTTAGAAACCTTTTCCAACCTAAATTATTCCAGGGTTTTGTGATTCTGTGTTCACCCTCCAGGGAGAAACCTTGCAAAAAATCAACATCCTGCAACTTGGCAGCCAAGGCTCCTTGCCATAGCCGAACTGGGTTTTGCTCCTGTGTAAGAACAACCACATGGCACAAGGTGTGTCTTCAGGCAGATCCTTCACTGGAAGGGGCATGAAAATCAGTGGGGGAAAGGATGAAGTGGCAATGTGGCAGGAAAGGAAGGAAAAATCTGAGTGACTGGCAAAAAGCAACAGAAAAAAAAATAATAAATGAGAAATCAGGAGAGAGTATGGTAATGGGGGTGGGAGGTGTAAAGACAAGAGGAGGAGCAAGGATGGTGCCCTGAAGTGTTACCTGTCTTCATTTCCAGTGTGACAAATGGCATCTCAGAGATAGCAGCAAGCCTGTGGGGTGCATTCTGCTGCGTGGGAGTCTCTCCTCTCCTCACAGCACTCGTTTCACCTCAGCCTGCAGGGCTATCAAGGTGTCTGAGGGAAAGGGCTGCAGCTCCAGGGGAGCCCCCAGCACTTGCCATCCCTAAGCAAGGGGTCCCAGTGGGGCTTTTCCTGGGATCTTCTCTGCTCCCAAGCCACTGTGTCCCGCTGTCACACCAGGCTGAGCTGCTGGTGCCACCCCGTGGTAGCAGAGGCTGGTCTGGACACCAGAGTCTCCAGGGACAAGCCAAGGCAGCACCGTGGTCCCCGAGGAAGGGTGCTCACCCACCCCTACTCTGAGCAGCCCAGGTGCTTTACATCACCTGGGGACCTTGCAAGGCCCCTGAATGGATGTTTATTCCCGATCAAAAATTATTATTTTGAGTGTCAGGTGTATATATCCCAGGGACAAACTTACTCAGCTGCCCTCATCTCACTGAGTTTTAATATTCTTTACCGTTTCAGGAATCAGGAGGCATTTTTTCTCCCCTTGTTTTGCCTTTTAACAAGACAATTAGGAGAACATAATCCCATCTGAAGCCCCAGAGACCTCAGCATTCCACAGGCCATGCTGGTGCCCGGCCAAGGCCATCACATGTCTCTGGGAGGCTCCCCAGGGAGTTTCCAGTCTGCTGCCACAGACCTCCTGATGGTCTTCAGCAGGAGAGACAATTACTATAGGGATATTCCTCAGCACAACCACAAATTTTTCTGCATCCCCCTATGTTGTGTGGGACATCTCTCCTGCAACCCAACCAAGCATCCCAGGAGCAGGAGAAACCAAATGGTATGAAATGTCCAAAGAAATGTGATGCCATCAGTGGTGAGAGAATCATGGAAAAGTCAAGATTGGAAAAGACCTTTAAGATCATCAAGTCCATCAGGGATGGATCCTTGGCTTTTGACCTCCTGATACTTCTGAAGAGTTTTACAAATGCTCTGCCAACAATGGGGTTCCCTGAGGCCTGCAAAGGGCAAGGCAAAGCACGAGGCTTCAACCTGCAGCTCCACCAGGACCTTCCCAGGAGCACAGGCATTCCAGACTGGCTGGAAACCCCTGACCCAGGCAGCATGTGAAAAGACTAAGGAATAACTAAGTGCACTGGCAGGCTCTCCAAGTAAGCCCCTTGTCAAGAGGAACAGAAGGAGCCGAACAAAGGGAGCTGTTCTGCAGGTGAAATAGGACTCATTACTACATCCACAGGCTCTGGAAAGTCAAGTGGCTCCTCTGTGACTGGTTTTCCAGGAAAGCAAGCTGATTTCAAGGTCCACACCACCTTGAAATTGCTGCTCCTTGTGAACAGCAGTGGGAGTAGCGCAGAGGGCAGGGACCATTGTGTGCTCTTTGCACAGAGAAAATGAAACACTGCAGCTCTCCACAATCCCGGCCCCAGCGGGGCACCAGTGGCTCGAGGAGATGGAAATTCTTCCCACACTCACCATGGCAATGCCTGTCTTCTGATGGTGCCCCACGCCTCCATCCACTGCCCGGACGATGAGGATGTACTCAGATTTGGCCTCCCGGTCCAGCAAAGATGTTGTTGTGATTTCTCCTGCAGCCACAGGAGATGACAAGGTCAAAAAGAAACACTTAAAATCAAGGTAAGGATAGTCTACAAATGGGACCTTTTTTTTTGATTCAAATAGATGGACCTTGGCAGCTTCTTAACTAACAGGAACCTTCACAGCCAAGCCTTTCCTTAGGCTCGGGAGCTGAGTGTCCATGGATGCCTCTGCTGAAGCTCCCAGGGTGACTGAGCAAGTGGTAGTGGCTGAAACCTGGTGACTCCTGGTGACCTCTTAAATTGTGGGTCTCCTAAGCAGGCTGACTGGAGGAGATGAGGGAAGGGTGGGTGTGAAAAAGGGAGCTGAAAGGAAAAGGGCAGAGCACGTCCAGAGGCTCACCTGAGCGAGCATTGATCCGGAAGTGCGAGGAGCCTTCCAGGGAGTAGATGATCGACTCCTGCCCATACTCCCTGGACCGGTCCATGTCCGTGGCATTGAGAAACAGCACTGTGGCTCCTTGGGGAAGGCAGAAATGACAACTGGGATGAGCCAGAACTGCCCTGTGCCCCCACACTGCTCCTGCAGGTCACCCAGATAATGGGTCCCTTCTGCACACGCACAGTGTGGCCAAACTCCCAGACTCCACAGCTATGAGACTTTACTGCCCCAAAAAGGGATCATCCACCCCACTCTAGCTGTAAAATACCCAGGGCCTTGCTGGGAGCCCAGAGAAGGAGCAGGGGTGTACCCTGTACCTGCCATAATGTCCTCCATGACTGTTATCACGTAGGAGGGCTTGCTGAACGTGGGGGGATTGTCATTTTCATCCTGAAGCAAAGAGAAGGTCGAGAGGCTGGTTGGGAAAAAGGCAAAATGGTCAAGCAGCTGCAAAAATCTGGTATGGGGATGCTCCTGAGCATCTGCATCTCAAGGTGTGACCAGTTCATGATGCCAGCAAGAGGAAGGTGGCCTTGGGGGTGAGGCACAGGGTGCTGAGCACAGGGTTTCACTGTGGAGGCAGCTGAAGTTGAGGTGAGATGATTGTCATTGACTGCTGAGCCCTTCAGGGGGGACGGTACCGACTACCCCACCACCTCATCACACGGCACAGGGCTGAGGAACCACTACTACTGACAGAGGAGCATCTTCTGAGCTGCTCCTGACTCTACCACAAGCCTGGGAAGCCTCAGGCACCACAGAATCGTGCACAGACCTGCTCCTCCCTCCCCACAGTACAGGGGTGGCTTAGGGTTCCAGGTCATCCTGGCCACAGGGCCATGAGGCAAACTCCCTTCCAGAGAAGGAATGCTGTGGGTGTTTGCAGAGGGGGCAGCCACAGCATTTTTGAGGGGGAAGCTGGTTTGCATCCCGATGTTCTCCCTCCAAGCCTGTCTCTGCCAGTGACTACGGCCATCCTGGAGAAACCAGGCAGGAGCAATTGCTTGAAACATCCCTCAAAACAGATTTTGGACTGGTTTAAAGTGCCCCCCAGGGGGCTTTAAATGCTGTTAAAACATTGTTAAGAATCTGCCTTAAATGAACCAAACCCAACTGCCTATGGAGGGAAGGACAGAGCTGCCAGGACATCAAAACACCATTATGCACCTTGCCATTTCACTGGGGCTGCTCTGGAGACATTTTCTACCTGGAGACCACTGATGGACCTCAGCTGCTCCTGCTGCCACTGAACTTGAGATCTGAAGCAATTTCATGTGCCAACGATGCCCATCGTGTGCTGCAATTAAACTGCCAGCCCCTGCTTTCCTTTCTGGAAGCAGGTGGTCTTTAATCAGCCTTTGCATCACTCAGCTTTCCTGGTGCCTCCTCTGAGGGTAATGAGGAAATTGCTGCCTGTCCCAGTGATGTCCTCACCATCCCTCCTCCTCCTCCCAGGGATGGGTGGGGGTCATCCAGGGCAAATCCATGAGGCCTGAGCAGGTTAAAGGCAACGGAGAGGTTGAGCGTGCATCCACATGCAGCTGGATGGGGCTGAGCTGTGCTCCAGCTGGGTGGACATGAGCCAGAGCAGATGCTGTGTCATGTCATTAATGTTCCTGAGATCATCAGGCCATGCTCAGCAAGGCTATGGCCTGGCAAGCCTGGTCCCAAGGACACAGGGTTTGCTTCTGGCTGGCTCTCCATCTGGCCAGAGCTGGACTGCACCTGCCTTCTACTTGAGAAGGACATTTCCCACTTCAGCAACAGGAGCTCCAAAGCTCCCCAAGGCACCTGCAGCGATGCCAGACAGAAGCAAGCACTCTTCCACAAAAGAGGTTATCCACCTAATCAGCTAAAACCAGCTTCCTGTGTTCTCCTGACCCTCAGCCTTCCTCCCTACAACCTCACCCTCAGACAGCCATGGTATCATAGAATTTTAGAATGGATTGGGCTGGAAAGGGCATTAAACCTCACTTTGTTCCAACCCCCTGCCGCGGGCAGGGACGCCTTCCACTATCCCAGGGTGCTCCGGGCCCCGTCCAGCCTGGCCTTGGACACTTCCATGGACAGGGCAGCCACAGCTTCTCTGGGCACCCTGTGCCAGGGCCTCACCACACTCCCAGGGAAGACTTTCTTCCTAATATCCAACCTCACCTCCCCTCTCCTCCAGTTCAAAGCTGATTCCCCTTGTCCTATCCCTCCCCGCCATCTCCAAGGATGCTGAGAGTGGCAGACGCTCACAATAAGCACACAACCCCTCTCCTCCAGGCACAGGCATGCCCTGAGTCGCTGGCTCATCGCTCTGAGCAGGGCGTCAGTGGCAGGGAGTGAGGCAGAAACTTATTAGCGGTGCCATTTCCCGGGATCCTGGCGCGGCGCGCACTATTAGTTCTGACTCGGCGGCTCCCTCTACAAAAGCGTATTGTCCCCTAATGGGAAATCTACAAGGCGAGTTTGACTTCTTTATTAAAAACCAACAACCAAAGGATGAAAAAAAATTACCTCCCTCCACACTCGCTCTGGTTCTGCCTTCTCACAGCTCTTGTTCCTCAAGTGCCATCACAAAACACTTCCCCCTCATTTTCTTCCCAGTTTTTGGCTTTTATTTCTTTTCTTTTTCCAGCTGAGAGAAATTCCCTTTGGTTGAGAGTGGGAAAAGTGACAGCTACTTAAACCCTGCCAGCATACAGACCCAACATGGGGAGATGACCCACTGAAGTGTGGTCTTGAAAAAGAGGTGTTTATGCTGTCAAAAGCACAGTGTGGGAAGGATGTATTTAACCACCACTAACTCCCTGGGCACTACCCTGCTCCCCCTCTCTCGAGCACGGTGAAGGATCTGAAGGAGAGACATGCTCATGGGACTTCATTCCCATCTTAGAGCATCGTTGCCTTTATCTCCTTCACCTTCCCAGACTGACGCTGCCATCAGCCTGGCATAGATCCCACAGCTGCGAGACTGATGTGTTATCAACCAAGCTGTCTCCATCACTGATACCTCCCTCCAGACATCCTCAAACCACAATGTGCCTCAAAGTGACATGCCAATCTGATTTTCCTGAGGAATGCCATGATGCTTTGCATCTCCCAGCAGGAACCCCTCCTCCAGAGGGATTTCCACACCAGTCCAGCTCTGCTCCTCACCCCGTGGTTAGCTGTGGCATGAAACATGTATGACACATATACAAGACGTGTGCAATCCACACATGAACGTCCACAGGGTGGGATAGTCTTGCTGGGCTATTGACAAATTAATAGCACTGCAATTAATTCAGTGGAACAATTTCAGGGAAACCACAAGAGGAACATCAGGCTCTGTACTTACAAACACCTCGATGGTGACGGGGACAGTGCTGTTGAGCGGCGGGTTGCCGGCGTCCTTGGCCATCACTGTCAGGTAGATGACCCCATTGGCCACCTGCTCATAGTCCAGGGGGTGGTTCACGCTGATCACTGGAAGGATGCACAGCGAGGGGGTCAGGGGAGCACTCCTGAACCAGGCATGCTCAGGGGTGGCCCCTGTGGTGCCAGGATCAGCACTTACCTCCGTACCCTTCCGACACCGTGATGTCGAAGTAGTCACGGAAGGCGGACGCCTGCACGATGCTGTAGGAGATCTGGTTGTTTGGAGGGGAGTCCTCATCAGATGCCTAGGATGTGAGCACAGGGAATACATTGGAGGTGTGCCAGGGAAAGCGCTGAGGGGATGGGAGCTGCAGGATGGGCCAAAGGAGACTGGAAAAGTGATGGAGGGAGGTGTGCCCATCAGGGGCCCCGAGGGGTCTGTACACCAGCCTCCTCTCACCTGCTTCTCTCATGCAAGAAAGAAACTGGTTGATGTGACCTGCTGTGGAAGACGTTTGTTAAACCCATCAGAGGCACTGATCGTTTTAAATGGACAGAGGGAGGTTTAGATTGGCTACTAGGTAGAAATTCTCCCCTGTGAGGGTGGTGAGGCCCTGGCAGAGGGTGCCCAAAGAAGCTGTGGCTGCCCCATCCCTGCAAGTGTCCAAGGCCAGATTGGACAAGGATTGGAGATACCTGGTCTTGTGGAAGATGCTCCTGACCAGGGCAAGGTGTTGGAACTGGCTGAGCTCTAAGGTCCTCTGCAACCCAAACCATTCTGTGATTCTATCCCCCTCGTGTCTCCCTGCTGCACATCCCAAGCTCGGGAGCAACTCCAGACCCTCACCCGGAGCCGGACCACCTGGGTGACAGAAGGCTCATTCTCCCGCAGGGCCCCCAGGTAGGCCTCCTTCTGGAAGGTGGGGACATTGTCATTGACGTCGAGGACATTGATTCTGACACGCCCTGTCGTCTCCTCCCCGCCACCATCCCGGGCGATGATGGTCAGGGTGTACCGCTGCATGGTCTCAAAGTCCAGCCGAGCTGTTAGGAGGATCACACCCGTGTCCTTCTCCAGGGAGAACCTGAGGGGACAGCAAAGGAAGGGCAAAAAGCCCTGGTAACCACACAGTGGAGATGGAGAGGCAGCAGCCTGACATCGTGAAGTTTATGATGTTTTTCTGAGGGATATTAGGTCCCAGAACTCTCTGAAGAGCTCTGCACAGCTGAGCAGTGAGAAACCCTCAGTGCTGCTCCACAGGCAGAGAAAACGGGCACAGAGGCCCCCAGATCTGTTCTGCTGGGCATGCCAGGTATATTCCCTAACTTTCCACCAAAGGTGTGGCTCCAGGGCTGACAACTCACTGCTAAACCATGTACTGGTCTCAAGCAATGCTGGTGCCTGCAGGTCCCATCTCAGCAAAGCAATTAAACATGCTGAGCATCAGGCACATGCTGAACACACCCCTCTGGGAGACAGCACAGACAGGGGTTCATAGGGCATCTCACAAGTAGGACATAAGCTGTGCCTTTAAGTGCCCAGTGAGGTTAGAAGAGGATTTTGGAGGATCAGACTCCTGCCAGTCAGTCACACTTACCGGTCAGGGTCATCGCTGAAGAAATAACTGACTTTCCCATATGAGCCCACATCATTGTCAGTTGCCTGGAAAACATAAAAGCTAATTAATAAATGAAGGTATTTATGGAAATGTTGCATTGAACACACGACTGCAGACCTTGTGTGCTGCCATTTATCCCCCAAGAGCCACAGGGCTGGAGCTGTTTGCACTCCCCTGCTCATCACTGACTCCCAGCCTGCTCTAGCTAACAGCCCTCCACCAACATTCCTCAGCATCGCTCCCAAAACCTTTGGCACTGGGAAACATTATATCTACTTATTTCCCTGACACATTAAGCTAACCTGGGAAGCACACCTGAAATAAAAGTCTCCATGGGTAATTCTTGAGGGCCATCTATCCTGTCCCCGTGAAGGCAGCAAGCTGGGGCTCCATGTCCACAGCTCATGTTCTTCCCTGTGCATTCTAGAGCTGAGTTGGTTTTGCAGGGCCTGGTTTTTGGTAGCAGGGGGAGAAAAGAGGTGGCTTCTCTGGGAAGCTGCTGGAAGCTTCCACCATGTCCGGCAGAGCCAATGCTCTCATCCAGAGATGGCTCTGAAGATGGACATGCTGATGGCCAAAGCTGGGCCCGTTAGATGATGGTGACTACTCTGTGATAACAGATTTAAGACTTGACTTCTCTCCCTTCTCTCTTTTCTGATAAGAGAGCCTCAGGTGATGAACTGACCAAACCACCACCCCCTGTTCCCCTGTGCTGTCAGTGCGAAGGAGGGAGGGGTTGGGGGAAAAAAAAAGGTGTTTTTAAGGGCTTATTTTACTTCTCTGATTTTGTTAGTAATAAACTCACTTGGTACTTCTAAGCTGAGCCTGTTTTGCCCTAGGAGTGTTTTCTCCCAGTTGTTATCTCATTAACCCTTCGCTAATTTTTTTTCCCCCTTCTCTGTCTGGCTGTAGCAGGGGAGGGTAGGTGAGCAGCTGTCATGGGTGCCTGATGTTCAGCAGTGTCAAACCACGACAAGAGCAGAGGAACAAAAACCTAATGTACCTCAGAATGGGCCCCTGGGCTAAAATACAGATCTGGAAAAGCAAGGAAAGTGATTTCAATCTTGCTTTCCACAAGGACAGCCCTTCTGGGGGTGCAGTCTGCTGCATTCCTGTGGATGGAGTGGCTCAGGATGCTGTGGGATGCACCTACTCCTCCAGAGCTGCAGCAGGCTGGTCATGGCTAAATGACCAGCACCTTCTGGGGAAGGTGTTCACAATTCACTGTGTCAGCTCTGGATGAGCAAGGCAAGATTTATTTGTGTTTTAAAGTCTTTGCTCTAATGAATATATAAAATATGCATCAGTGGCAGCAGGAAAAAGGAGCAGAAGATTTTATTTTTAGGTGAGGAAAGTGGAATGCAATACCCAAAATATCCTTTTTCTCCCCCAGTATATTTTCTAAATTGAGTCCTGTCTGGATTACTTAGAGACCAACAGGTCTGTGAAGAAGCAGGCTCAAAGACATTTTATATCCAGATACTGGCAAAAGGCTGTATTTTAGGAGTGGAACAGAACACAGCCTGTTCCTGAAACCTCCCTGATTTATCGATGGCCTTGATTACCCTTAACAGCAGACTAGGAGCTTGAACACGGATTTGCCCCCACGTGCTGCTCACCTGCCCCACCATGGGGTGGCAGAGAGCAAAAGGCATGAAAACCACACAGGATTATTTAAGTTTTTCTCCCCAAACATTTTTCCCAGCCTGAGCAGTGAACTCCTGCTGCTTGACACCAGCCAAAGGGTGCTCTGGTGGCTCCAGCCTTCCAGACCTACTGACTTTGCTGATTTTCCTCTCCACTGCTACGACACGATTTCCTTTCCGAGGGCACTGGAATTGCATTCAGTAAAATGGAACAAACCTGTGGAAATCTGCCTGGAGAGATGCCCAGAGAGCTAGCAGCACCCACTCCTGGGGGACAAGTCCCTGTGAGGTACATTGTCCCCCTCAGAGGACATCCATGGAGGTGCTCCACCCCTGGAAACACCTGGAGAGAATGGGGGTCAACCCACCATCTGCCCACCCCAGCCAATTCATACTGGGCTTAATCCCCCATCCTAACAGCTGCCACCAGCCCCCTTTTTGGGTCCTCTCTTCCCAAAATCCTTGAGTGCTTCGAGCACTCTCAGCACTGGCAGCCCTCAACCTCCAGCCAGGATTTTTCCTATTCCTTACTTCTGTGCCCACAACTGCTGTGAATCCCTCAGTCCCATTAATTCCTAAGTGGCTGGTGTGAGAGCAGAGCCCAGAAAAGCATTTTCCATGCACCTGGATGGGCTGGTGATGAGATAATGATTTACAGGGGGTCTGACAGTACCAGAAAGCATGGGTAAAACGAATTCCCTTCATTTGGCCCCATACAATTGCACTCCTAAGTGCTTATTGCAGTGACAGACAACACCAGGAAAGTGTAATTTTCTTCTGACGAGAAAAAAAAAAAAAAGATGGGGAAGGAGGAAGGTTAAAAGAAGGTTAGCAAAGAGGGAATGGGAGCCCTGGGGAGAGGGGAGCCAGGAAGGTGGCTGGACCACAAGCTGTGAAGACATCTAAAGTGCCAGTGAGGCCAAAAGCCCCTCTCCCAAGGGGCCAGGGGGACAGCAGCCTGACTCTGCCCCATCCACCACCTTGCCAGCTGGGCTAATTAATGCCCCTGATTTACACACCAGGGGAGGTGGAAGGTGAGGCCAGCTGGATGGCTTTCCTGGCAACTGAACATCATGGAGATAATGCTGGGCAATGGAGCAGGTTAGTTGAGCGTGACAGAGAACATGCAAAAAAAAGCCAAACCGTGCACGCTCAGCGTATTTAATTTGGGATCTTTGCCTGCTTCTTCATTACCAAGCTTTTTCCCCTCTAAGGGTAAAGAGGATGCTCAGCTGCTCAAGCCCCTGGGGAGGAGACACACACTTGCTTTGCAGAGCGACACCCAGGGCTCCCAGGGAGCACACGCCTGCACAACACCCAAAATCCCACCGAGCTGTCAGCAATCCCGGGGTACCAGCTGTTTTCCTGTGGCTTTTCCCCATCACTGACTGGTTTTCCCCCCCAGCATGCAAGCATCCATTCCCACAGCCCAGGGAGGAAAGGCATCTGGCTGGAAGTTTCTCGGGGTTCCACCTGGAGAAGCAATCAAATGGCTTTTACGGCTCTCCTCTCCTGCCTGGAATATTAAAGCAGGATTTGCCCACTGGAGCCTGCAAAAGGGCAGGATGAAAACGCAGGTCCACATCTGTACTTTTATGAGCTGTCACCAGTGCAGACCATTTCTAAAAAATCCCACATTTGTGCAGCTGAACTCTGGGAGAGCAGCAAGATGAGGAAGCCTGGGTAACCCAAAGGATTAATTTACTGAGCTGCAGCACGGTGTGGGCACCCAGCACATGAATCACACAAAAATACCCACAGCCCAGCTCTCCATCCATCTGCATCCCCCAAGCACAAATATTTGGGATGTCTCCTTTTGTCCCACCAAGGGCCATCACATCCACCCTTCCCCACCCGCAGGCCGGCAGAGCCAGAGACAAAAGCAAGGAGCTGTTGAGCGGTTCTGCTCTCGTGGGCAAATCTGCAGGAAAGGGCATGTCGTCCAATTTGTTCGGGAAACAATAGCAATGTTTGACATGTCATCAGGATTGATGGAGCAGAAATTTACATGGGAGAATTCAGTTTTAAACAGCTCCATGGAGCTTCACCCGGTAATGGTTTAGACATTCATCATCCGCCAGACCCACTCAACGACTCCTTAAACTGCCAGAGATTAACTCTACTCACAGCAGCTTCGGGAAGCACAGCAGGAAGAGTCGGCACGGGGCTTAAAGAACCAAGAAGAGCCCTTCGAGGTGGCTCAGATTCCCCACGGAGCCCCTGGGATGGCAGTCCCCCCCTCAAAACTGTCAGATGGGGATGAACAGCTGGGAGTTGGTTGCAGGGGCGAGCAGAGTGCATTGGAATGATGATCAGGGCTGCCAGGTCGTGCCTGGCTGAAGAGCCAAACCTTTCCCTCAGCACGGTGCTGCCGGAGCAGGTCCCAGCTCTGCTTGTTCTCTTTTGCCCTCTTTGTTTTCCCTCCCTCACATGCACAAAGCAGGAAATAAAAATTGATGGGGAACAAATTGCTTTGGCCAGGAGCTCTCTGCTTAAAAGAGTCGTGGCAGGAAAGCAATTACAGGATGTCAAAAAGCTGTCAGGGCACCAGAGTGACCGGGCAGAGCCTTGTCCCTGCCTGCTCCTCTGGCTTGCTCCAGCAAGATGTTTTGGAAAGCAAAGGGAAGGAGGATTCCCATTTGCTTCCTAGCTTTTTTTTTTTGGTTTTCTAGGAAAGTGAGGCAGATGCAGTTGCTGCTTGGGGTTGACTGGGCAGCCACGGGCTTCTCAGATTGTAGTACAAGAATTCTAGGGTAAAGAGCCATGCCCTGGCATCCTACTGATTTTTGGAGCCACCAAAACCTGCATGTGTGAACTAGGCAGCCATCCAAACATCCCTTCCTCAAGGCAACCTTCAGCTCCCAGGGGAGTAACAGCTGACTGCTGGTAGCCCTGGGACTGGGATTTGATTTTCAATTTGGGGGAGACAAATGTGAAGGGCCAAGGGCTTCCATGAGATGCAATCACTGGGCCGTGAAAGTGGAATGCAAAACCAATGGAAAACTTACTTAAAGTTATTACGGAATGGCTTTGGTCGGAAAACAGCTCTATTTAGTCGGCATTGCCTGGCCAGGCCATGTTCATTCCCAGGCTTTTAAAGAGGCTGCCCGGTGGGAGGTGGCAATCAGGCACAAGTAGAGCCAGTGGCTGGTCGGCACTGGAGCCCAGCAGCTCCAGTGATTAGCTGGGAAAGAGCAGGAGTGGGGAATCAGGGCAGTGCCAGGTTAGCTGCCACCGCCTCCCCAGCAGCTCCAAACCCTGCCCGGAGCCAAGGAGCTCAATCGGCACTGATGGCCCCAGAGGGCTGCGCTGAACCTGGCTGGGGGGGAAAAAATAGTCAATCAACCCCCCTGGGAATGGCAGAGCTTTTCCCCCACCTCTTCTGCCAGCCACCAGGGAAAACAAGAGCCTTCCTGATTGTGTTTTATAACAGCAGCCTCTGCAACACCAGCTCCACTCAGGCAAGGTTAACACTTGCCTGGGCAGCCAGGATTTAGCGGGCAGTGATTTACTGTAGCCAGGCTGTTGGAAGGACTGGAGACGGGGCTTTAAAACACCAGGTGACAGAAGATGGGCCCAAAAGTGAAAAAAACCCAAGCTTTACCAGTGTGGGTTTTCAAGACCATTCAAACACCCACTTCAGTGGGTTTTACTGGAGCTGGGTGCAAGTTCTCTGCTAATGAACCACAGTGACTTCATATTCTCCTGCTGTCCCCCTAAACGGTAAGTGGCACATCTGAATGATTAAATAACCCCACAAACGCCTGGCTTGACATCTCAATCACTTTGCTGTTAGGTCTCTAATGAATTTTACAGCCCAGCAAAATGGAAGAAATCATGGTCAAAGTCTGGTGGAAGAAATATAAATCCTCAGTGATCTCTGAAGTGTTTGCAAGAGCTCTGGGAAGCCAGTCATGCCACCCACCATCTGCAACTCCACCTCACCCAGGTGAGAGGCCCAGCAGGCAGAGGAAGGATAAAAACAAAGGAGGAGGGATGAACTGAGCAGGTCCTTGCCAGGAGATGGACATGAACAAGTTACATCCCAGTGTGGAGAAAGGGAATGGCAGAGCCCAGCTGATTTGCACATCTGATGGCTCCCAAAGGCCCAGCTCAGGTAAATTACCCTCCCCTTCACACCCCAAGGTCAGCCTGTCAGCAGCACCAGGGGCAGCTCAAGGTGATCTGTCCAGGGGTGACATTGTCACAGCATCACTCAGCCAACAGCATCTGCTGGGTGCTGATTCCCATGGGAGCCTTTTGCTCAAGGAAACACAGCCTTGGATGCTTTGGGAGAGTCGTGGGGGCTGAGGGCAGCTTCGAAAACAGATTAAAATCCCAGGAGTGTTGGCTCTATTGGAACTCTGCGGGTGTAAAAGCATGAGGAGTCTGGGAGACGATGTATCAAGGTGAAGACAGCAATGACCCAAAGGAACTGTTGAGAAGGAAGTGTGAGGCCAGGGTGTTCACTAGGAAAAGAGCATCACCTTGGAAAAATTCTCCCTTGAACTCTAAGCCACATCCCAAATCACCAGGGCAAAGCCAGCAGCAAAGGAAAACCACCCAACCTTGTCTCCAGCTGGGAACACTGGGAGGCATGGGGAGGAATCCTGCTGCCTGGCTTTACAGCATGCATGTTGGACAGGAGCAAGTCTGCATTTGCTCCCTGATTTTCCTTCCAAGCTAATGGGCCAAATTGTTGGGGGGGTTTTTCCTCTTTATTTTCAGTTGGGCAGGGGGAAGGGGCCAGGCTGTGATTTTGTTTTGTTTTCCCGCCTCCGTGCTCTCGCTGTGCGTTTTTCTTGACAGCTCCATCAGGACAGGGAGCGGCTGCACAAGCTGCAATAAGTGTCTCTCTCTTTCTCTCGACAGCGCTTGGGCTGTCATGATTCCCATTCCACACCATTTCGGTCTCACGGATTGATATTTAGATTAAAGAGATAAACACAGCCAAAGAGCACTGGGCCCTGACAGAAAGATGAGGACTTCAGATCTGTCAATCACGCCTGGTAACTCCTTCCTCCCCTTCCCTTTATTTACAGAGCTGGCTTGATAAGAATATTTAATGGGAACAAGGAGTGCAAGCATATTTTTATACTTGTAAAACCCAAGGAGCACGCAGGAAGAAGCCAAGCCATTCATGTTTAACTTTCCAGGCAATTTGGAATCGTCTGCTTTGATTATTTAACTCTTTACTGTTTTGTGTGTTTGCAGTTTTCCTCTCCTCTTGCAGATAAAGGATTCAATTTTCTTTTAAGCGGCAGGGAAATTGGAAGAGATTTTGTTCTGTTTAAGCACAGCTGGAGACAGAGCACTGGGGAGGGGGGATTGAGAACAACAAGATCAATTAAGATGCTGACAGGGAGGGAGAGCTATGTGGGCCATGAGTGGGGGGAAGGGTTGGAAGAAGGGACAAAAACCCAGGCTTGGAGAACATCAGAAATGTCCAACTGAGAGTTCTCCAGCCTCCATGAGCTGCTGCTGGGCCCTGCTTTCACATTCCCACCATTGCCCTCCGAATGCCCTCCTGCTTTCTCAGATTCTCTCCCCATGTGTGAGCCTCTGCAACACCCAGCTAGCCCCAGACATTTGGCTGGCAGTCCCCAGTTGCCTCCACCCTGTCCATTCCTCCTCTGCAGCAAGGACTTTCCAAGACATTTTCCATTCACTTAAAGCAGAAAGAACAGGGCTGTGAGTCCTCCCAATGTTTCCCCATCCTGTACTTCCCCAAAGCACATGAGAAGGTAGAGGAGGTGGCAAGTTACTCCTAAAGTAAGTGGAGAGGATGACTCCCTGCAGAGCAGCACAAATTCAACCCCCTGAGCAAAACGTAGGGGGTCAGTCAGCTGAACAAGGCTGAGAGGCCCTGTGCTGCTCCCAAGGTAGCATCAGGGAAAGCTGTCCTGCTGACCACCATGGGCTGCACCACTCTCTGCTCCTAAGGCTGGGAGAGCAGCCCACATGCCACTGAAGGGACAGGGGACAGTTTATCCCACACTGATTCCCCATGGAAGATTGCAGGAAATCAGCATTTCTTCCAATTTTTACAATAATAGCTACTTATACTTAACATAATACTATCTACCAAACACACCTATGCATTTTACTTACTTATCTTATACATGTTACTCTACCTATGCATTTTACAACTTAGCCAATATACTTCACTTACTTATACATTTTACCTACTTACACACAACACCCTACTGATACATTTCTTATACATTACAACTTTTACACAACACAGTACATTTCACAACTGCTGGGCATGCAATCACAAATTCCTTAATTGGTCCCTTTGCCCATGAGCTCTGCACACACTTTTCAGATAATAAATTTGGTTTTAGTCCCATTGCAGCACAGTCCTTTTTCTTCTATTTCTTGCTGTCTTGGCATTTAGTTTCTTAGCTTCTTTTCCAATTCAGCATAGTTTATCTAGTAGTACTTTTCAGTCCTTGATGCTCCAGATCCAGGTAAGTAGAGTCAAGATGATGGCAGCAACAAAACCCCTTCCAGTGATCAGCAGCCAACTTAGTCCAGGAAATCCAAACAACAAGACAGCACAGAGCAGATACAAGCTCCTCTCACCTCTCTCTTTTCTTCTTCTCTCTCCCTCTTTTCCACTCAACCTTCTGACTGGGCTTAAGAACCCTCCAGGAGCTGACCTGCTACACCTGAAGGTGGAAGGCCAGGTGAAGCTGGTGAGGGTAATTCCAGCCTGGTCTCTCTCTGGGCACAGTTATTCCAATAGGAATAACTAAAGAAGGTTTGGCTGGGGCACACTATCAGGGTTCAAAACACCTTACAACAGAAGATCCCTAGATGCCTTTTTATCCATCCATTGATTTAAAAGGTATTTCCCCACCTCCTGCCCTCAATGGCTGTGTCCTTTTTCCATGCAACCTTCCCAAAATCAGGACAAGTGCAGGTTTTCCCTTGAGGCTGGTCCACACAGTCACCATCACCATGTGAGAGAGAAACAGAGCTCAGGGTGGGTCCCTCACCCACCAGCACCTCAGAGCTGTAGCCTCTACTACTGCCTTTGATCTCTGACTGCTTCTGCCCCTCTGCATTCATTTCTTCTCCAAGGAAAAGGGGAAAGAAAAGCTTTGGAGATCCCCAAGAAAAAACAGACAGCAGCAGCTCCACAGATGTGGGGGGACAGTGAGTGCCCTGGGCCAAGGGGATGGTGGGATGTAGGGTGGGGTGAGTGCTGAAGGCAGAGGAAGCCCCAAAGGCTTGCAAAGCCTCATCCTACCCACATCAGGACTTGGAGTCAGAGAAACCCAGCGGGATGCAACTCTCTGGGCATCCCACAATTGCTCTGGGCTGGCTGCAAGGCAGCATGATGGGATGTGGGAGCACCGTGAAGGGATGCAGGAGCCCACAGACCACGGCATCGTCCCTGCCAAACTCAAAGGCTGATGGCTGATTTGGAAAGTGATTTGCATCCTAAATAGCTGCTTATTGATGTCTGCAACTCTCCTTGCCAGGGTGGGAAAAGTACATTATTACTTTCTTGTTGACTGGCGTTTACAGCTGGCTGGAAAGAAGGGGAAAGAAAATCAGGCTGGGATTGATTTTCCCATCCCCGACACGAGGCCAAAGAGAGATCGAAGCAGCAGAAGAAAACTGACAGCTGAGTGGTAAAGGAGAGGAACTTTGCCAACCAAATTAAAGGTTGATTTAATGAGGAGAGTAATGGAAGGTTAATTAGCGCATTTACTTCATTAGGCTCTTACTAACAAGGCTTCTCCTGAGGAAGTGCAGTGGCAGGGAGGGGGAAGATGAGAATCCAGGTGAATGGATATGTTGGGGATGATGTTCAGGGAGGGGAGAATCCATGGAGGGTAGGAGAAAGGGACTGCACAGGAATGGAACCCGTATGTATATATATACTGAATCCACACACATATGTAAGAATATACAGGCTAATGCATTTGCCAGAAAGCCAGGGAGACCCTCTCTTCACCTCCTCCATCAAATAATCTGAAAATTTTAATCCAGATTTCATTAAAAAACAGGGAAAATAGTGGGGTTTTTTACACACAAGATTGCCTTAGAGATTCAGGTCATCAAGCCCCAAGGGAACACAGTGCTTATATTACCTGTCTTGCCACATATCACAAGATACAGAAAATCATTCCTGTGCTGAAATCAATGCCTGTTGGTTGATTCAGGCACAACAGTTTATAATCTGAGGTCTGCTGGAGATACTCACACTATTCCTGAGGGTATCTGAAAGATAACTCTGGAAAGCCCGCTAGCAGCTTGCCCAAAAGTATAATGTGTGTGTATGTGTGTGTGTGAATACTTAAAGCTCTGAAAAGTCTCCACATCCCTTTCAGACTTCTTGAGGGTAGTTATTGTGAGGAGAAACCCAACCCCATCTCAGACCAGTGGTGTTTCAGGATAAGGAGGACATCAAGACAAGGCAGAGAGCAAAAACTCCCAGGGATGTGGGAGGAGGAGATCCCACAGAGAAGGAAGTCATTAACTCAGCAAGGATTTGGGACAAATTGTTACATAAACCATCCCAGAGCGGTGCTGAAGTGATTTCCAAAGCATGGCTCATCTGATCCATGCCTGACCTGGCTGGAGTCAGGAAGAGCTGGCAGGAGAGGATCAGGAACAGCAGGGGCTAATGCCTGCTGGGAGATGCTTGTGTGGGGCTTGAAGGAGGGCAAGTGGGCAATTCATTCCCTGCAAGCCTCTCCACATCTCCCTGTCTTCACCCCAGCTGTTTTCCAGGGCAGGAGAGCAGGGAGGAGGCACACAGCACCCCCCAGCTCGCCTGCTGCTTGCCAGCCAGTTGATGGAGCCCACAGCCACTGATCCCAGCCTGTGCAGCCAAGCCAGACCAGGGCAAATAAAGCTGAGAGGAAGGATCATGGAGCTAGGATTACTTTCCACACTTCCCTGGAGAACTATTTTTCTCCAGACCCTTCAAGGCAAATCAAATGCATTGTTGTGTTAAAAACAAGTTACTCTTGGTTTGTTTGGGCTTTAATGATTTTGGTTATCAGAGCTTTTCAGGAGGACTTTGCTGTGCAGATCTCTAGTGTATGGGGAGCTTAAGGAGATCTCCCTCCCCTTAATTCCCACCTCCTGCTGGGTTGTCTTAGGCCCCTTCCCCGTTCTCCACGTCTAGCACATACATCAGCAACTGGAGCAAGGCTTTTGGAGACCCTTGGCAGCTGCTGGCAAAGCAGCAGTGTCCACAGGCAGGTCTGGAGGGGCACTGTGCTCTCTGCTGTCACACCCTGCAGCTTTGCAGTGAGGCAGGAGCCCAAGATGCCACAGGCTCAGTGTGACAGGCGTGAACACAGGCTGGCACCTTCCCTGAGCTTTCCAGCCAAGCATCACCCAAGGGACAGGAGGGGATGTTGGGCTGAACTCGCCCTCCTCTCCCTGTTGGAGGGAGCTCACTGGAGGCTGGGCTGGGTGTTGATGACCCCCAGAAGCAAGGCCATGTTTATGTAGCTTCTTCCACCCACAAAAAGCATCCCAGCTGAAAGCTCCATCCTGCTCTCCTCCCTGACCAGGTGTCACAAAAAAGCTCCTCAGGGGAAGCCCACCAGAGCAAGCCCAGGGGACTGCTTCCAAATGCTCCAGGCATGGGACAGGAAGGAGCAGAGACCTGGGCAACTCTGTCTGATGTCAGACCAGCATCAGTCCCCTTCACAGCCACTGGGCACAGGGCCCTCAGACTTCTCTTTCATCTCCTGTTCCAGCTGAGGTGCTAAAGGAGGGCTTGTGAAGCAGTGACACTACAGCTGCTGGAGATGGGCCTGGAGCAGGATGGGGAGTAACAGCTTTTCCTGCCTCTGGACTCCAGGACCTGAGGATTAGCAGAAGGCATCCCTGCCCAGTGGAGTTGGAATGAGATGATCTTCAAGGTGCCTGCCAACCCAAATTCTATGGCTCTGATCATGGCTACAGCTGGACACAGCCATACATCCCCCCCCAGCAGGGTCCTTCCCCAGAGCTTCCCATCACAGAGCCCCAGGTCCCCTGCCCTGAGCCACAGCAGGCACTGCACCTCACCACACCTCGCCAGGGTCCCCCCTTCCAGCCTGCTCCTGCTATGAGGAAAGCCAGCACCCATCAAAAGCCACTGGGCACCAGGCAGACAGCACCTGGTGGGGGTGTCAGAGCCCCAGATAATTCAGGGTACAGTGTATGTTCTCACTGCCTCGTTCCTGGAAGGCACAAAGTTATACTGGCTGCCTGCTTGCTCAAGAAGTGTGAAATTCTTTCTCTGACCTTTTCTGTTATGTTATTAAAAGGCTTCATGGCCAGCTGTTTCAGTAAAAAAAATAGTATTTCAATATCTGCTGGTAGCTGGGGCAGAACTGGCCCATCTCTTCAGGCTGAGCTCTGCTCACCTCCCTGCCTTGCTCTAGCCTCACAGAATGTGGTTGCTGCTGGGTGGGACCTCCAAGCCTTTCCAGCCTGCCTTTCCTGGCACAGCAGAGTCTGGGGCAGGAAAAAAATGAAGTTTGCATGAAGAGAGGCCTCTAACAACTGCAGAGCCCTGGACAGGCTGCTTTTTCTTCAGTCATCATGGACATGCAATGGACACGTAACTCCAAACAGCCACAATTTATGTGACCTGGAAGCTTTGGCTGGAGTAGGGAGCCTTTCACACTGGTCTCTGCAAAAGCAGGAATCTCTGGCCTAAGGGGATTATCACCTGTATAAACAATCATGGAATCATTAAGGCTGGAAAAGGCCTCTGAGATCATCAAGTCCAACCATGAACCCAGCACTGCCAAGCTTACCATGCACCCACGACCCTAAACACCATATCTAAGTGTTTTTTGAACACTTCCAAGGATGGTGTCCCCACCACTTCCCTGGGCAGCCTGTTCCAATGCCTGGCCACCCTTTTCACTACAGAAACGTTTCCTAATATCCAATGTAAACCTCCCCTGGCACAACTTGAGGCTGTTTCCTCTCATCCTGTCACTAACTGAGAAGAGAGCTCAGTGCCCACCTGGCTGCCCCCTCCTGTCAGGGAGTTGTGGAGAGCCAGAAGGTCCCCCCTGAGCCTCCTTTTTTCCAGGCTGAGTCCCCCCAGCTCCTTGAGTTGGTCCTCATGCTCCAAGAGCATGAAGGCAGGAGAGAAGGCTGCCTTGGGGCACAGTGTGGGCTCCCTGTACAGGGCAGGAGCTGTTCCCACAGAACCTGGACTCTCCAGATGTTCTTGTGCAAGAAAACGACCACCTGAGTCTAAACAATAAATGCCTTTCAGGAACAGAATTAAACAGACAGAGGGATGGACAGGGAGATGGAGGGAATGCTAAGCAGAGAGCAAATAAAATCTTAGAGGGTGAACAAGGCTGTGCCGTGCGTGGGAAGCCAGGAATCCATGGATCTGAGCCCCTGGGCAAAGGGAAAGAGACAGGGAGTGGAGAGCAGGCAGCAGCTCTGGGTCCCCGCTGGCTGCCTGCACTTGAGGTTGTTTTACAGTTGATTTATACGTGTAACAGGCAATGTTTCTCTGCTGTCACTGACATTAGGAGCTGAAATGCTATAGAAACAAATGGCCATTTGTCACTGCAAATGAAGTCTACTTGCTCCTTCCTTTTGCCTTTCCCTTTCAGCTGGCCAAGCTGAGGGCAGCCTGGACAGGGTGGCATTGAGGAGAGCCTTTCCCCTCCTCTACACACACCTGCTGGGGTTTTGGGAGTTCCCTTTCTCTTGAGGAATCCTTGAGGAATTTTCTCCTATATATGTTACCGAGGCAACAAATTGCTGGGTACTTGGGAGAAACAAAAGAACTGGCCACGGAGAGGAGGAGCCCGTTTTGGGCTACTGTCTTCACCTGGATGTGCCCCAGGACCCTCAGTTAGGCGTGGGGATGGGGAGAGAGGCTGCCATTCTCATCAGCACTGCAGGCTTCCTGGGTTTTTTTCCTTCCTGATGGAGAAACCCCGGGACCCCAAGCCTGTCCTTCCCTGCCCCTCTGGGAGCTGCAGACCCTGCTGCCTGCTGGGAGCAACTTGTCCTCCTTCTGCAGAACACTGGGCTGGGCAGAGGATCAGCAACCTCCCCTTGCCTCAGCTCCTGTGCTTTTAGCTGCTTGTCTCCCTGCCAGGAAGGTGCTGAGGTACTGCTCTGTCCTGCCAGCTGTGCCTGGCCATCTCCAGCAGCAGCTGGTATGAAACCTCCTGTCACCCTTCAGCAACCACTCACCAACTCCCTGTTCATCCCAATTCCACAAGCCACCTGAGTTATTCTTAGCACTCTGAACCCCACTGTCTCTCCAAATGTGCACTTATTTGCACAAAGAAGCACAGAAAGGGCAGCCAACAGGAAATCCCCTTTCATGAAGATGTCATCTAGCAACCACCAAAGAAGTGGGCATGCCATGTGGCTGGCCAGGCTTTCTCCAAAACCCCATCCCTAATGCCTGTGCATCAACTTCCAGGAAGACTTCTCAAGCAAGCAGAAAAGAAGGAAGAAAAGGAAAGGAGGAATTTATCAGCAAGGAAAGCAGGTTTTTTGTCTGCAGCATGTGGGACAGGTGGAGAGACATGGCGCAGACAGACAGCTCAAAGGCAAGCGGCCGCAGCAGGAGGAGCTGGTACTTTATGAGGGTTGTTAAAAGTTTGGGATCAGCTGGGAGGGCAATTTGGATTTCAGTGCTAATTGCATCCATTCTGATTTATCATAGAAGATTCAACTCCTGGCATTTTGTGTTCGCTCCGAAATGCTGGCATAGCTGGAAGTTGGGGAAAGAGGAGACGCAGTAACAATCTCATTGTTTGGTGTCTGACGGCCTGACTAGCTAAACATCTGCTTGAAATATTAATAACTGTCAGATGGGAACAGCTCGGGGGCTCTATACAGTTTCACACCATCTGTTTGTAAAGTAAACACACTTACACACGGCCACATACACCCAACTTCTTTGTCCAGGCTTTTATCCTCTGAGTGGGCATTCCTGCATGGATAGCAGACCAGGGGCTGTGCCTTGGGAGAGCAGGGGGACAAGAAGGGGGCAGGAGGGCAGCTGGAGCAAATTCATTGGAGAGGGAGCCAAGCAAACTCATTGATGACTAATGGTAGTGGTAGTGACACACCCAAAGTGTAGCAGGGGTTTTGGTGCTCCCTGCTGTGATATTTCCCATCCCAAAGGAGCTTTGATGGCTATTCCAATCGTATTTCAGCACAGGGTTTTGTTGTGGTTCTTGCTCTGCCCCACACTGGCACTGACATTGCTCTCATGCACCAGGAAATGTGTCTTCTCCATGAGGATTCCAACCAACCCACAGAGGAGGAAATGAGCCCTGTGAGAATGCCTCCTGCTATCACCACCACCTCTGCCTGCCTCTGTTTGGCTGCCAGCCATGTAATACCACGGTCTGCTAAACAGAGCCATTCCCCTCCTTTTCCATCCTTCACCCTTTTAATGGCTCAACCGACCTCAGTTTGGTTGAGGAAGATGATGCTTTCAAAGAGGGCAGTGAGAAAATCCACACCAGGGGGACCGTGACCACTGGGATCAGCATCTGCAGATGAAATGCAGTGCAGGACTCTCTTTGAATTCCTGGTGTGGTAGGAAACACACACACATCTCCCAGAGAACAGGAAAGGTCAAAACATCTGCTCCAAAAGCCCGTGAGAAGGCTACACCCCACCCCCAGCATCTCCTAAGGCTCCCTTCCCAGGCTACCCCTTGGTGAGGGACACCACAGAGCCAGCACATGTGCCAAGGGCTCGGCAAAGGGAGCTGGGGTGCTCCTACTCACGTGGACCTGGAGCACAGTGGTGCCCACGGTGGTGTTCTCAAAGAGGCTGACGTTGTAGAGGACCTTGCTGAACACGGGCCGGTTGTCGTTCTCGTTGATAAGGTTGATTTTCACCCGCGCGAAGCCAACATGGTCCGGGACGCTCTCATTTGCGAAGAGCTGGGCAAAACGGGAAGGCAAGGGGAGGGTTGGGGACACTGGGAAGCTTGGGAGAGTTACCCATCCTTCTTCAGTGGAGAAAACAAGGTTCTCCTCACCTCCCTCACCAGCTGAGCCAGCTCAAGGCAAACCACCAAGAGAACTGGAGCAGGAGGATGGGGAGGGTTTTGGCGCCTGATAGGTGCTCTTAAAACAAAGTTTTATGCTCTATAAAGCCTTTATGGCCCTGCTCTGCTTAAGCTCTTGCAGCTGAGCCTTTGGATCTTGGAAAGAGAAAGCGCAGAGCAAATCTCTTCCCCACCTCCTTCTTTATTATAATTTCCCATTTTTGGCTGTTTTGTAGTGCTCTGCTGTTTCATAGTGGGGCTTATCATAGAATGGCTTGGGCTGGGAGGGACCTTTAAAGGCCAGCTAGTCCAAGCCCCTGCCATGGGCAGGAACATCTTCCACTAGACCAGGTTGCTCAGAGCCCCATTCAACTTGACCCCAAGTATTTCCAGCAATGGGACATCCACTGCCTCTATGGGTAACCTGTTCCAGCATTTTCACCACCCCCATGGAAAAAAGCCTTCTTCCTTACACCTAATTTAAATCAACCATCAAAAGCCATACCCCCTTGTCCTATTACAGCAGGCCCTGCTGCAAAATTTGCCCCCCATCTTTCTCCCAGGCCCTCTTCAAGTACTGGACAAGAGAGAGGAAGATGGTTAATGGTCACTCTTAGGTCACACTGAAAACCATGGCTGTCCCACAGAGCCCAGGGGTGCAGCCTCACCGAAAATTCATAGCGAGGAATGGTCTCGAAGTCCAGCGGCACTGCCACGCGGACACGGATATCTGCCTTCCCCTGGATGGAGGTCGGAGAGATGATGAAGTGGTTGGAGTTGTTGCCCACCAGGTAAACCTCAAAAACGCTGTTGGGTCCCTGGGAAGAGAAAGAGCAAGGTTGGTGTTTTATACAAAATCCACGTGCACAGGAGAGGATCATGCCAGGTCATCCCTGCGATGGCCCCGCACAGCACACAGAGGAGAAGTCCCTTTTGCTGGCTGAAGGTTCACACACCACACAGGGTGTCACATACTGGGATTTCACTGCCTCAGGCAGGGGGCACAGCGTGGCTGCCTCTCCCATGCAGAAGGCTCTTTCCAGTAAGGTAGCTCAAACTGGGAACTGGAAAATCTCCTCTCCCAAAGGCTGGCAAAGCAGTAAGGCCACTAACACACCAGTAACTTTCAGAGCCGTGCCCTGATCACAGCCCTCTTCCCAGAGCATGGCCCAGCAGAGCACATGAAAAGCAAGCTCAGAAGCTGCCTGAGATGAATTTCCAATTTTCCCTGAATGACCTCCCACCTCTCAGAAAAAGTGGCCAATTAAATGCACGAAGGGGCACTAATAGCAAAAGCTGCCTAAGTGTGACCGCTGAGAGCAGGTGATAGGAGCAGAATCTCTGCCTTGCCCTTCTCCTCGGACACCTCCATGCAATCCATGGAGCTGAGGGCACACTGAGGATCTCCCAGTGGAACCCCACAACAGGAGCAAGCCCCAAGGGCACCCACAGACCCAAACAAGGGTACCCAGTGCCTCAAGAGCCCAGCAGTGCTCTGCTGGTGGATGGTGGGAGCATCTCAGGGTAGACTGGCACCTTCCACGAGCTGTTTTAGTGCCAAAGTAGGAAGTGAGGGATGCTCCCAACACCCCAGACACACCCCTGGGAGGGAGGGAGCAGAGGATACAGAGGATACAGAAGGAAGCTTTACTTCCCAAGCCATTTTGTACCCTGTCCTCAGGATGTCGATTTACAACAAATAACCATTTTCCACCAGTGACAAGAAGCTGCTTCATTGAGGCATTTCTGCCTGTCTGTGCTGCTGAGCCCTCAGGATCTCTCCCAGGGCCTGTGCCCTCCCTGCAGCACACAAAAGCACCATTTGTGGCAGCGAGATGCGAGGGATTTTCTTGGAAGCCAGAAAAGAGTGAGTTTGTTGGAGGCATGAGAAACATCAAAAGAAATCCAAGTATTTGCAGGAAGAGAGTTGGGTGGATTAATTCCCCTCTAGCTGAGGAAAGAGATCAGCTCCAGATACTCACCATCCCTAACTAGCAGCCCCTCGAGTGCCTCAGTCTCCCCACGTGAGGTCTGGAGAAGGGGGATACAGCTGCCTCTTGGGAGGGCTGCTGCGAGCTGCCATTTATATATTTATTCAGCTATTTATTTTTTTGCCTCGGCCCCCATGCTGCTTTCCTTGCTCCTGGTTCCCGGAGCTTGCGAGCCCCCTGCGGATGCCTGAAAGCAAACCTGAATATTTAAATTGTTATCAGCTGCCCAGCAGAAGGGCCTGGCTAAGCCCGGCTCACAGCAAGGACCCTCCACTCCAGAGGAAGCCACAGGGAGCTGCTTACATTTCCCTCACCCCTCCCTACCTGCTCTTGCCACCCAGAGCAAACAATGGATTTGAAATGTGATTGGGAAGAGGAAAAACAAGCGCTGCATCCCCGGGCTCTCAAAGGTCCTGGTGTGCAGTGATCACAGCCAAGCATCACTTCCTTGCAGTGCCAAGGATGAAGATGAGGATGGTATCAGTGACCTGCTTTACATGCTCATTCCCCTCTCCATCCCCTGACCTCCCAGCTCCTGCAGAGCTCGAGTTTTCTCCTGCCACTGCAAAAAGACTGCGTCCTTTGCCTTCCTTTAGAGCCACAAATTAAGGAGCAGCCTGCCAAAGCTCAGCAACCTTACAATAATAAACCTGTCTCCTCCCGAAACAAACCGATCCATAAAAAACAGGTTTTGGAGGGAAGTTTGCTATCACCCAACATCGGGATGCAGCCACACATTTTCCAGCTCCTCTCATCCCACACCAGCACTCGGGGCTCGCCCTCGCTGTGGCTCGAGGCTGCTGCCTGCTGCCCCCTTCCCGGCAATCAAATCTCTCAGCCAGTGCCGCAACCGACAGAAATTTCGTGTCAATTCAGCTAAAAGACAATTGGAGCTGCAGTTGGGCACAATTATGGCTCTTTGCTCTCCACGTGTGCACTCCTCAGAGCGTGTAATCGGAGCCGTGCTGCGGCCCCGCCGCCACATCAACCTCACACCCACACCCTGCTTCCCAAAAAGCCACCACTGGCTGATCACGCTGCATTTTTGGACAATTTGTGACAGGCCCGTTAGCCAGCCCCCCGTGCCTGATATCCCTCTGAAATTCCAGGGGGAGAACCCTAGGCACAGGTGGGACTGGCAGGCAAGGGCACAAGCTCAGGTGTGAGTTGCCAGCAGTTGGGTACAGGTGCCACTCCAGAGGTCTGAAGCTTCACGTTGGACCCACCTGCTGTGAATCGTGCCCAAAAACCTGCTCTCCCAGCTTGCAATCCACACTCATATGGCAGAGCTCACCAAGAATCAGGAAACTCCTTCTCCCATCAGGAAGCTGGGCCAACCACTTCAGCTGTTTCAGCTGAGACTGAGGACAGATCATCATTTTTATCACTGCTTTTTCACCCACTTTTACCTCCTGGCTTCATCCATCACTTCTGCTCCCACCCAGCCCCTTCCTCATGGGAGCACACCTAGAAATGCTTCTGGAATTATTCCACCTTCCAGCAGTCACAACAAATATGTAGCATCACTTACTAAGGGCTACACAACAAAACAAATTTAAAAAATAAAAATCCAAATCCCTACACAAGCAGACAACCCTTCTTCAACCACACCATTCCCTGAGGTGTGTGGGTAGGTTGATTTCCTGCAATCGTTTTCAGCACAAAGTGAACTAGATTTGGAAAAAGCAGCCTGGGAATCCTCAGTTTTGTCCTTTTCACACTGCCTCAGAACAGGTGTGCCTTTGGGTCCCTTGGTGCAATTCGCTTTTCAAAACCAGAGAGCCCTGCCTTCCTGAAGCACAAAATCCAGTGCAACTCCAGCTTTCCTCCCAGTCACTTTCTAGGCATGGGCTATTACCTACAACAAGCTACAGAGGTTTTAATATTCTTCATTCTGGGAAGTCTACAGAGAAAGGAAAGAGCTGAGAGTTCATGAGCAGAGGTGAAGGAAGGGGGAAGAAGAAATTAGTGTTTTTATGAAAGCAATTAGTGCCTTTTTGTAGGGCATGGATAACTTACACCTGGCTCTAGTGAGTCAGACACAAATAATGCTTAATCCCTGCTTTGAGAAGACAAGACACAAAGGGGGCTACTCCCTATACCCATTTCAAAGCATTTAACTCAGAACAGCCTCTCTGGTTGTCGCCTGCCTCTCTCCCACTGCCCAGCCAGCTCAGGCTCCCAGCACCCCTCTCCCACCCAGTGCCAATAATCCTTTTGAGGGCTCACTGGGCACTGGTGCTTGTCCCCTGCATCCCTAAGGAACTCACTGGGCTGGTGGGCAATGCAGGATGCCCGGAGCAAAATGCTCCCCGACCCCTCTGAACCTCCTCCCCATGCCAGCAGCTCAACTCTCCCATCTTTTTGTCCATCATAAGTGTCAGTCCTTGCCTGTTCCCTCCCTCCTGGAGGAGCTTTCTCCTTCCCCACTCTCCCCAGGTTATCTGCTGAATTCCACACACGCCTGCACAGACGGGATCAATCCGAGGCTGCCTCGCCTTCAGCTTATCTCTGCTCCAAATGATTGATTTTCCCTCTTTAAGGGTAATTTGCTGGTGAATTCCATGTATTGCAAAAACCCCTGTGAAATCTAATTCAGCCCGACTGGCAGCTGGCACTTTTGGGAGAGAATACTTGTGCGGCGTCAATTCCCCTTTACAGTTTCTTGCCATGTAGATCATATTTATAGTGCTTGTGCCTGTCATATGCATATATATGCCCTGGATGATTCATACATTGCCACCTGCACATGCATGGGCACACAGCATATCCTGATGGGGGTCACTGGTGGAGCTCTGTGCAACAAAGAGAGCATATTCCCATGGCCAGGATTTTCCTTGGTTTAAATTCCCCATTTACCTTCCTCGATCTGCTTATTTTAGAGAATTGTTTCAAAATGATTTTGAAATGTCAGGCCATCATAGTGGTGCTTCAGACAGCCTCTGCCCTTTTCTTCCTCTTCACTCAATTGTGTCGAGGAAAATCAAGTGGAAGCCATGGTGGGAGAGCTGGTTTCCCTGGCATGCCCTGGGAGAGCAGGCTGCTGCTTCCCTCAAAAGGCATCCATGGATCTTGGAGCCACAGGAAATGGGGGATGCCCAGAAGGATGCCCTGCCTCTTTTCCTGGATGGCCAAACCCTTGCCTTCTCCCTGTGATCAAGCTACCAGGTACAGAACACCAGCATATCCAAAAAGGACATCCACGTCCCCCAAATCAGCCAGCCCAGGAGCAGATGAGCCCTCTGAATTATCACCAACCTGTTCCACAGCTCAGGGCTCCTGCTCTCAACCTGGAAACAAACCTTGCTGTAAAAGCAGATAAGTCAATGCTTTAATCTTCTGCCTCATACACAGGATTTATTCCTCCTGCTGAACTACCACAATGTGAATGAGAGGAAAACCCAACCACAGCCCAGGGGTGTCCAGCTGAGTGAAGGCTCAGTCTAAACACTGGAAACTTCCATGGATTTTCATAAACAGCTCTTGAATGGCTTGGGAAAGCTGTTCAAGGGTCTGCTCTCTGGCAGGGAGAGGAACTCAGCTGCACAGCAATTAATGTTTTTTTCTCTCCCAGTAAGTCCTAGAGAATGCAGAAAGGAAAACCAGCACACCTGGTTGAACACCTCTTGGCTGCACCCCAAATCCACGTGTGGGGCCACCTCAGCTCAACTCGGTTGCATCCCTCTTGAGAAGCTCCCCATTCCACCTTGCATCCCCAGCCAGCTCCTCCTGGAGCAAAACCATGGCCAGATTTGGAGGGTGGAAGCTGGGGGTTTGCAGGGGGTAGACTCCAAGGAAGGGCTTCTCCTTGGAGACACTCACTTGGGTGCCCTGTCTGAGAGGTTAATGCCAGCCAAACTGCAGAAAGGCACTTACAACACAGAGGGAAACCCAAGCACAGGCTTTCAGTGTGGTCTTGTGTGCCTCGGAAATGCATTTTTAAGTGCTTTGCTGAATCGTTTAATCTGACTCTTTCCAAAAGCCATCATTACAGTTTGTGCAAAACACACCAGTAGAAAGAAAGACCAAAAACCCCACAGTTAAAATAGGCTGTGTGGGCCTGGTTAAGAAAAACCTTGCTTAACAGCCTTGGCAGCCCACATGGTGTGTTTTAAAGGCCCAGCTCTACAAAGGCACAATGACAGGAAGGCTCCCCAAAACCACCCAGCCCCACAGGACTCCTGTATGGAGCAAGGTCCAGGCATAGGCTGCTCTATCCCAGCAGGACCTCAACAAGCTGGAGCGAGGAAGGAACAGTGCCTGAATTTTCTGGAAGGGCCAGAACAAGGCTGGGGGGCTCAGCTCAGGAAAGGAACCAAATCTGCCAAGGGACTCTCCCAGGACTTCATGACAGAAGTTGGGAGGCAGGAGACAAACTCGAGCAAAGTGATCTTCCCAAAGACTCCAGTTTTGATTTCCCGTGTCTCAACCCATCTGCTCTCATTTATTTCTCTCTCTGCTTTCCCTGGAGACATGTATAATTCTCTTCTCATTTTCCTCTGCCCCTTACACAAATGAGTTGTGTCATCTCCAGCATGAAGCCAGTGCTGCCAGAACAGCTTCTGTCAGCCACGTCCTCAGCCACATCCCTGCCTGAAGATCTCAGTCCTGCCAAGACATCCTTCCATCCCTGCATCCACAAAGAGATGAGAGAGCCCAGTGCCACCTCAGCTACCTCAAATCCAGATGGTTTGTAAAACCCTCACAGCTTTCACGGGGTACTTGAGTATCTCTGTCAGGCAACTATCTAACCTTACTGTAGTTTTTTTCATGAAAGTTGGTTCCACAGTTCTAGAAATACTTCTCTGGGAAGCAGTGCTGACTGTAGGTGCAGTGCCACTTCTATCTCATACACATCTTTTTCACAACCTGGGCATCTTCTCCCCATTTTTTCCCCCAAAGTGCTACCTTGATGGTTAACTCAGTTGCAAGCATCCACGAGAGGAAATAAGGAAGATCCATTGCAGGATAATGCAGAAAAAAAAAAAGTAACCAATTGCTTATAACTTTCCTCCCTCCAGATATTCCAAGAATCAGCTCTTCTCTGCTTCTTATCAGTGAAAATAATGCCATGGTCAAAGCAATCCGTGCTAATATGAGGGTCTCTGAAGACGTGTACAGTAAAACTCCTTCAGACTCCCTCAGCACACGAGATCCTCTCTCAGCAGTTTTAAAAATCTCAGCCAATTCTTTTGGGGAAATCTCAGGAAGTTAAAGAAATACATCAAAAGAACAGAATCTATTTTTTGCTGGTGCAATGGGGAAGGCAAGGCTATTTTTTATTCTCCCATTTTAAAATTAGCAAGGCTGAAAAGTGAATTCTTGAATGGGAGTCACTCCAGTAAAATGAGCTTTTAACCAGAAATAATGACAGATCCTTCATCCTGGTGGCACAAACAGAAGTGTTACAATGCCCTTCCAGAATGGATCTGCTGACATCTCTCAGAAAGCACGACAGCATCTCTATTCAGAAACTACCCTAAGCATTTGTCATATCCATATCTTCTTTATTAGCAATTGACATTTTCAAGAAAAAACAGTCTCTTTATCTGCTTAATAGCTCATCTGCACCTCTTCAGGCTGAACTCATAACTCCTGAATGGTGACATCATGTCACCAGTAGATTATTAGTTCTGTGTCATAATCACTTCAGATGAAAAAAAATGGGATTTCTGGGTGGCTTGATGAGACGGGGTGAACTCTACCCAGGACTGGGAAATAGCAAATACATCTTCTGAGCCAGAAAAGGCATCTTAAAAGATGTGCATTTTAACTGACCCACCAGCATTATGGGGGCCAGGGGAGGATGTTTTGTTTCCCATTACCTGAAGCATCAGGCAAACACCCTGGTGATGTTTTGCCACGATGCTGGATGGAGCTCTGAGCCACCTGGTCTAACGGAAGGTGTCCCTGCCTGTGGCAGGGGGGCTGGAACGAGATGATCTTTCAGGTCCTTTCCAACCCAAACCATTCTATGATGCCATTTATTCTGACAAATCCTCTCCCCTCATCTCCTGCTCAGCCTGAAGAAGAATGGAAACAGCAGGAGCCTGCAGGCAGAGCCTTTCCAAGGGATTTTGGACGGCTCACCATGAGGTGTCAGCACTAGTTTGGAGCAGACACCCGGCAGTGTGGCGGGGCTGGGGGGAAACCAGCACACAGGAGCAGCCAGACATGAACTGCACAAGTCAAATAATCAGAGTAATTGAAGGCTGGGAGCCCAAGGCTGGAAAACAGGCTGCAATCCCCAACAGGGCACGGATCGGCACGTGACAATCTGGAGCTCCACTGACACGTGGGAGGAACAAGCCTGCAATGCTCCTGGCTTGCTTGCAGTGATGAACTGGTATCCCAGTCCTCCCCATGCTGATGGGCATCCCTTACCTCCTCTGTGACAGCAGCAGCACCTGTCCCTCACAGGGCAGAGAGCTTGGGGCTCCTGTCTTCCCTGTCCCTGGCAGGTCCCCTGGGAGCCCAAAAGAAGAACTCCTCTGCTAAACCAGACTGCCTGACAAGAGCCCTTGGAAGCAGGCAGGGATCAGACAATCCTATTTTCTGGCTCTCAGGGGATGCATTAGAGCTCATGCCATGCCTGCACCCTGGGGAGGGAAACTGAACTTGGGGCACACAAAGAGAGCAATGGCAGCTCAGGTAAGAACTGAAAAAGTGGATGTCAGGACAGAACCATGCACTTCATCACAGGTTCCTCGGTGACTTCTCCCCTGCACACCCCAAAAACAAACCCCGCAAAGGAGGGACGGGATACCTCACCTCATCCTTGTCCTGCACCTGGATGAAGAGAGGAAGGGCAAAGCCCACCTGGGCCAGCTCTGGAATGGCCACGCTGTACTCAGAGCTGTTGAACTCCGGTGCGTTGTCGTTGACATCAATGACCAGGATGTTGAAGGTGGTGGTGACGCTGGCGTTGGAGGGAGTGCGGTCATCGTTCAGCTCTGTCCCCTGCCAGGAGGGAAAACAGAGGAGCTGTTATGTTTCAGAAAGAAAAAATGTAAAAGAAAGTGTGTGTGGTACATGGTGTGGTGAGAGACTCTTGCAGCTTTTTCCTCCTCCACTTTGCCATGGAAGTGTGCCCAGCTGGCTCTGCCATTGTCCTATTAACACACAGAGATGTTGGCCCAGCTCTCCCATCACCCATGCTTTGGTCCACAATATTCTCACAAAACTTCCCAGGGGTTTAGCATTTCCCTTGGGATGGCTGTGGCCAAGTTCTCACTTGCCTCTATCACGCAACAGGTTGGCAGGGTCCAGAGTCACAGAAGAACAAGTAGAAGTTTCCTCTGCCACAAGTATTTAAACAAGAAAATGTCCCTTGTGAGATGCTGGGGACAAATAAAGGGAAGGTTCAATGTAGCAAAGAGCACTCCTGCTCTCTCCTCAGCCATCCCTGGGGATGGGAACTGACAGTGAACCACACAGGATGCTAAAAAACATAGGGATGGAAAACTAGGGCACCAGAAGAAAAGAAGATTTAGACCTTAAAATAGGTTTGGCAACATGTGTCTAAATACAGAGCTGAGTCATGAGTCCACACCACACCTCTGTCTCAAGAAGGACTCTAGTTCTGCCTTCCCAAAAGGAAAGAGTGCAGATTTTAATGCCAGAGAAGCAAGACTCATGGAACAGCCTTTTCAAGCTGAGTCCCTCCTCTTGTCCTTTGGATAATCTTGCTTTGCTGTGGGCATGGAAAAGCAACGCTATCACGACCCACACGGCTCATTGCTATTCACTGCTTCTGCACACAACAGCAGAACAGGCTGATCCCAGCGAGGAGCAATCCAGCTGTATTTTCACTGTGTGCTCCAGGATGAGAGCAGCAGAGAACATTTTGGGTCCTGGGGATGCGGGACACAGAGAGCTGGCATTTGCGGGAGGATGCGAAGTTTGTGGGGATGGGACACAGAAATCTATGAGATCAACAGAATATGGTTGGAACTTCATTATCATGCAGGGAGGAAAACGGGCAAGTTTTCAGACTCACAAACCTTTCCAAGATTAAACAGATATTTTTGTCCCTATTAAAATCAGATAATCCTCCCTGTCTTGATCTTTGAAACTACAAAAGCCTGAATGAAAAGATACCAGGGATGGGTGAGGATCTCTTCCTCACACACAAAGGCCACACAGCATGAACTGTGTCTGGGACCTAGAGGGGTGACTTTTTGTCCCTTTGGCCCCCTCCAAGAAAGCATCACACTTGCCAAAGCAAGAAGATGGTGTGCTGGCTGCCTCCCTCACAGTCAATGACCCTTCCTACACCACTGATTTTTCCCCACCCAGGCCCAGCAGAATCTATACTTCTAAATGTGCTTCCAACCAGCTGCCCAGCTTAGTATTGATTTTAATTACAGGGCTGTGAACAGAGCCAGGGAGCCACTCTCAGGTGGGGCTGGTGGGGCTGGAAAGCCACGCTCCAGTGCCTTTTTTTGACAAGGCAACTTCCAGCATCCCTCCCTCCCCGTGCTGGGCAGACACAGATGATGCTGTTACACCACTGCCTGCTGACGAGACAAAATGTCATGTTTATCCAGGGTTTTGGTGGGGAGAAAGAGGGGAAACAGGCACAAGCAGGCACAATTCAAGTGCCTGAATATGTGTCTAGTGCTATATGCAACCTTGGGGTATCTGCATGCTGCCAGCAGACACAGCCCCAGGCAGGACACCAAAAATGCCCCTATATATCCACACCGACTGAATGATGTTTTGGGACAAGGGGGCTGTGCTTAACATCTCACCTGCCTTGGCCAGCACATGATGGCTCTGGATGCCCAAGAGAAAAACATATCCCAGGTTTGCAGTGCTACCTGGAAGGAGCTGTCCCCGGGCAGGATGACCTCCCCATCCTGCTCTGTCAATATGGTTCCTGGCTGGAGGAGGGCTCACCTTCACTGTGAGGATGAATCCAGCACTGTAGAAGGGATTTTCCCGGTCCAGGGGCCCATTCAGGGTTAAGGCTCCGCTGATGTAGTCTAGTGCAAAGATGCTGTTGGTGTTACCTGAGAAAAATAACAGAAATGTGAGCACAAGCAGCTGGCACAGCTGATCCCAAAAAGTGATGGGGTTAACAGAGGGACAGAAGCAGGAGGACACGAGCTCCAAGCTGGGCACAGGCTGCACTGGGCTCTGGGAACCTGGCACACCATTCCAAGGTGCTTTAAAATGTCCTGGCTCTAACACTCCTCTCCTCCTCTCATCTGCCCCAGCTTAGGGCTCAAAATGGGGCTCTTCATCCATAGCCAAAAGTTGCCAATGCTGATTCAGCTGAAGAATTTCAAAGTGTTTCAGTTATTAAAACATGCAACAGCAAAGCTGAAAGCAGGACCAAATCCAGCTGCTCCCCTCTGAGTGACCACCTGCATTTGCAGGGTACTGTATTCCCGGGGTGGGCATGGCCTCTCTCCTAAAATACAGGAGTTAAGGGACACCAGTCCAGGATAATCACAGGGAGGCACAGATGGACCAAGCTCACAAGGAATTCTCCACATTACAGGTGGTGGTTTAGCTGTGGGACCCCTTGCCAGAGGGTGCTGAGGGGGATACAAGTCCACACGTATTCAAGGAGAGGCTGCAGAGCTTAAAGAAAGAAAACAATTCTATCAAGTAAAAGAGAAAGCTCCAGAGTTTCTTAGCTGGATGCATTTGAAGCCAGTAAAAGTATCAGCAAAGTAATGCAGGCACTTGCCCTGCTTTTATGCTCTTTTCAGACGCTTTGACCTTGTGCAGCTGCCTGGTTTTCCTCTGCTGGAGCCAAATTTGTCCCCTGTGCCCGTCCCTACATACAAGCAATCAGCCAGGATGCCACGGAGGGCTGGGCTGCCTCCACGGACCATCCCATCCCCAGCCTGAATCCTCCTCTGGAATTAGACACCCAGAGAGGATTAAGAAAACACTCGAGTCTCATGGCCAGCAGATACTAAAAGGACAATGTCCTGCTCTGGGAATGCACCTGTGACAATTCCAGGTGCTCTCCTTGTGAGCCAGAGAAAAGCAAGCAGTTGGTGTGTGGAGCCTGGGACACCTGACACCAGCCTGACACAAAACCAGAGCAGGCTGCTGAATTAGTGATGACCAAGGAGGTTATATCCGGGCATATGGTCACCCACACAGCTCCCCTCAGCATCTCAAGGCATGCAGAAACCCTTGATCCAGACCCAGACAGGAGCCAGGAAACCCTGCAGGTACATTCCAGTCATCCAAGTCAAAAGGAAGTAAAAAATAAATCCTGTCTTCTCAATACATCTCAGCATGAACGAAACACACACAGCATTTGTCATTTCCCTGGAAGGGAGCTACAAGACAGATCTGCTGCCACAGAAAGTTGTTTCCCATCACTCAGCATCCACCTCCTTCCCCTTCCAACCTCTGTTTGATCACAGCTGCACCTTTCTCAGGATGGCCAAAATCTCCAGGTCTGGTCATTCCCTCCCTCCCACTCCAGGAGCCACCTGGCCTCTCCTCTCTCTCCCAGAGCCCTAAGGGCCTTAACACCTTTCTCCCCATTACTGAGCCATTCTATCTTCCCCCTGGACCAAATTCCTCCCATTCCTGTCCTTGGTCCTCTCTTCTCTCCATCCGAAATGCCTCACTGACCTCTCACCAGCTTAATGAGCTGATGCCAGGCTACTTAAAATATTAGCAGCAGCCTTGCTGGTTTTTTTCCTAATCTTTTGCTACTGTACATGAAGATCTCCAGTCTCCTCCCTTGGACAACTCCCCTCTTTCCATCCTGACTTCCCACTCCTGCACTGTAATTTATGGCTGACTCCTTAGGAAGCTTCTCCCGATCCCAGCTCTGAAGGACACTCCACAAGATGGATTGGACTGTGCTGCCAGGCATTTAAATGCTCCAGGATGCCAGGTTGCCATGGTCAAGTTTATGCCTTGGGGTCACCTCCCCCTAATATAAAGTGCAATAAAATGTGGCAACAATGGAATTTAGCGGAATTAGGTCAATAGGGCAGGAATTTGACAGAACACAGCGCTGTGTTCTGTGTCCTAAAGATGGTTATGCATTTCATATTTGACCACAGTTACTTTTTGAAGGATGGGCAACTAAACTGGGGACCCAAAGGTCTCCCAGGCTGCACACCAGAGGCTTTTCTCTACCTCAGTCTCCCCAACACCATCAGATACTCATCCTATGCCCTCTGGGGCTCCCTTCCCACTGGCAGAGAATCCCTGGCTTTGTGAATTTGCAAATTTAAGGAAAGAGGTGTCTCCAAACATATCCCCCAGAGGCCTTTCATGATTTCTTCTACAATACCTCTTCAACCACCACTTCCTCACTGCTCTGACCAGTGATCCCTGATGAAGTACTCATACTGCTGAACAATGCCCATTTCCTGAGACATTTTCCTTGCAAAATCTCTCTAATCATATTCCCATGCCTTAATTTTCCTGAGAACAAGGGGAAAAAAAATAAGGTGGGGGGAAATTAGCCAGTTGTGTCTTTCTGGAGAGACCAGAGGGACATGCAGGGACCTGGCAGAAATTAAAGGATGGGAAGGCAAAGGCTGGGCAGCAAAATGGGAAGAAGAGCAGAGAGAAGGATAACAATGCAGAAAATGTTTTAAGTATCAAAAAGACAGAGGGAAGGGGAGAATGACAACACCAAAAAAATCGAGAACTTTGGGACAGCAGTATGAATCCACTTCTGACAGACTTGTTGCTCCCCCTGGCAAGGATCAGGCTTGCTCAGGGCCTACAAACCCAGCTTTTTGTTGTGACATGGGTTGAGCAGAAGGAAAAGTTTCCCATCTGCCTGTCCATTCATGGGTACAGGGACAGCAGCAGCTCCTGCCTACGCTGCAGCCGAGCCTGGGAAGGCAGGGACTGACAGGATGCTGGGTTGGGAGCAATGGGATGGATCACAGAAGCCCATTCCAAATGTTTTTCCAGGCTCATTGAGGAACGGATGGTGGCATAGGCGTCATTTTGGAGACCTGCTATAACGAGGGGTTTTATAGATGAGAGCCATAATGTTTAATTGCCCTCAGCCAAGCTCTCAGTTTAAAAAGGCCATTAAAAGTACTGGCTCAAACCCAGAGAAGGGGGGGGAAGAAAAAGGAAAAAAAAAAAAAGGGAGAAAAATAAAGAAGACATCAGTATCTCCTCCTTCCTCCCTACCCCTTTAGCCTTGGAGCATGTTCAAATAGTTTGGAGGGAGAGATGCAGCTATTGCCCTGCTCTAGTGAAGAGTGAAGTCAGTCAGGGCAAGTGTTTTCCCTGGGCAGGATAACTTTCCCACCCTCTCTACAGGAAGGGCTGCTCATGTTGGGAAGCTGCCACTGAACTTGGAGCGGGTGACTTTCATGAGATGAGAAAGGGGAACCCATCACACACCTTGCTGCGGATAATTTATTAATCAAAATGTGCTCTGTCAGGGCTCCTCGGCACCGAAATAGATGCTGTTGGACGTGGTTCATGGAGTCAGCAACAGACACAGTTATTAGTGCATAAATAGTCCATCAGCTGCCGTGAGCACCTCGCTGCTCTTCACCTTGAGTTTCTGCAGGGAAGTACTGCCAGGGCAAGGACCTTGCCCCATGCTTAAATTCAAAGGCAACAAGTCATTTCCAAAGGAAAAGGTGTTATTACAACCTGAGCTTTCTGGGAAATCGAGTTGCTGGATAGAACAGTGAAAACAGTGCTGCCCTTTTCTCCTGCTCGGGACTTTGGTTTGCTGCTCTTCTGGGAAGAGCCAGCTCTTTGGGATAACAGATCTGAGCCCAAAGCTGTGTGTGAGTGCTCCTTCTCACATGCCTGCTCTGCAAACAGGCCTTTTTAGTATCCTTCCCAAAGGGTTTGTCCGTTCTAGCACAACCAGCAGAACTCCTGATCTTGCAGATCAAATGCTCGCAGAATGGAATGTACAGTACAAGGAAATAAAAGGAGATATTTATCACCCAAGGTGCAATCTCCCTCCCAAATTTCCTAGGACCTGTGGCCAAGTACCAGAGAGGAGAACAGATTCCACAGAATTTCTGCTCTGAGTGTAATTCTCCACACAAAAGGATGCTGAGTCTTGGACCACAACCACCATTCCCCCACATCATCTAAAATGGGCTTTTTGATGTAAACCTCACATCTCCAGGCTCCACAGCTTTCTGAAATTCCTCCATGGAAAACCATCTCAGAACCAGTTGTTTTTTTATAGCCACAACATGAACAGAGGTGGTCTCAGTTCATCTTTCTCCACTGGCTGTCAACATCGAATCCCAGACTGGTTTGGGTTGGAAAGGACCTTAAAGATCATCTCATTCCAAGTCCCTGCCACAGGAAGGGACACCTTCCACTAGACCAGGTTGCTCAGCCTTGAATACACATTAAATCCCACAAGTTAAATAGGAAGTCTCAGAAATTAAACAGAAAACATGCTTTTGTTTCCTATTTACACATAAAAGGGAATGTATAGTTTTAATTACCAAAGGCCATTTGCTGGGGGACCACCTGCCATGCAAACCATTATCCCAATCCTATCCCTTTCCAATGATTCCTGGATTGCCAGGGAGCCAAAACCAGATGCCAATGGGATGACAAAACACCATTTACAGCGTGGAGAAAGACAGGGAGCAACTGAGCCAAGGAAAGAGGGGCTGTGACTGCAGCCACCATCTTCACTTTGTGCTGTCTCATCCCCTTGCATTGGCAGGGTGGGAAAAACAGCTTTTGATGGATAATGTGGTGCAAGGCACTTTTCCACCCATCAGTGTGTCCTCCTACAGAAATGTTCTGCTATGATGGCTGCCTTTAAATCAGGCTGGAAGGCCCTCCCAGCAGGTGTAATTTATGAGAGCTTTAACACCCCAGCAGTTCACCGAGAGAGTCGAATGTGGGAAAAAGCTGGCACGATGTGGGGAATAATAAAATGAGCAGGTCCCCACTTCCAAGGGCTCTCCGTGGTGCCTGGTTTAAGGGTTTTAGGGGAAGTGGTTGCTTTGCTCTGTCTCCTTTATTAAACCAAGTCAAGCTATGGAGGGCAATGTCAGTAGCTGAGGGTGTGGAGACCTCTTTGGCCACTTGACCTTTCCTCAAAGATTCATGCTGCACTTTCATAAGGAAGGCAGTGGGGCATGCTGGCTCTGTTAAGAGCATGGGAAACATGTTCTGAGAGCTACTGCACTGATTTTTATTCATATTTTTTTTTTTAATACAGAAAAAAAATTATATATATGATATTTTATTCCTTAGCAGGAAATCCAGAAGATGGAGAACAATTCTTTTCAGCTTTCCTTGCACTTGCATAAATCACACTTCTATTGCACTGTGCAAATAATGTTTTTTAATTCACATTTCCCTTGGGATGCACCACCTTAAGGAAGAGAGGCTTTGCTAGAAACTACATCAGTCCCATAAAATAATCCCCTTGGAGGGGGAGGGAACCCCCACCCTAAGGGTTTGTGAATAGCCCTAAGGACCAGCTCTCTGACCAAAAGAAAGCTCACTCCCCTCTCTCCTGAAGGACTTTCCAAGCCCCAGGAAGGACGTATGGATTGCCCTTGTGCAATCTCCCATTGCCCATCCATCACTGCCCCTGAAATGTGTCAGGCAGGCAGAGACTGACATCTGAGACCCTTTCCCCTGGGTTAACCCTTCAGTGCCTGCCCAAGCAGCACAGGTCACCTTCACATCCTCCTGCCTGCAGACTCCAAGTCTCCTCACTATCCTGGAAATAACTGAAACCCAAAGTTTACTGCTAGCCAGCAACAGTGAGTCAATACATTTTCCTAGTAAAAGCTTTCGTGCCAAAGTCTCCTCCCGCCCATTAATTAAACTGCTATTTAATTCAAGCTAAAAATCCTTCCCTTAAAGAGCCAGAGGATTCCCTGTGCCCCAGGCGATGTGCAGCAAATGTGAAAACACACTGCCGTCTGCAGGGCTGATCCTGCCCAAAACTCCAGGGCCCTCCTGATTTCCACCAGGAAAATCAATCTCTGTTAGCCCAGAGAGTTCCCCTAAATGAAAAGCCTTATCTAGAACAGGTCGTGTTATACAACAAGTCACTCGCTTTGCCTGAGAAATGAAAGATGATGAGGCAGAGTCCCCGGTACAGAGGCTATCTCCATAAATCTGCCAAAAAGGAGCTGTGGATTACTTTGCTGGGATTAATTATCTGTCCTTCAAACACAGTCCTGACCTCAGCGGCTGAGCATCTCCAACCTGTCACTGCAGCCGAGAAGGGAGGGCTCTCACAGGGCTCTGGACACAGGAAAAGCAGCAGGAACACCCTTTGGAGCAATGGGAGCCCTGGTACTGACCAGCCTGTTGGCACGAGGGGCATAAATTGTGAGGTTTCAATCTGGATTTCTTTTTCAACTAAGCAGTGAGCCCACTCCTTGTGAAGTGTGAAGTGAAAAAGTACATTTTCCTGGAGTTAAAACATTCTGATGGGAAGGAAGGGGGAGAAAAAACTGAATGGTTTTTCCCTGTTAGGTATGGAAATTATTCCCAGGGCAGGCAGGACAAGTAGCCAAAGCCACAGCACAGCTACAGCTGTGCTCCTCCGTCATCTCAGCCTTAACAGCTTTGTAAGCTCGCAGCATAAAGTTATATCTCAAGTCTTATTTTATGTGGTTATGGTTAATCTTTTAGTTTTATTGTGTTCCTGTCATGGGAGGACCTTGTGCTGGAGATAGCTGTATAAATAAGAGCTGCTGCAGTACATCCCCGGACATGGCTGCCCGAGGGATGGAGCTGAACAGGACAGCAGCAATCCCAAATTAATTTTTAAACCCCACCTCCAAATCATACCAATGCTTTAGGTGTTAACACCGAGGGTATGATGGACGGCCAGGCTGCTTCTCAGCTCTCTACTCTTGTATACAGAAGCCCAAAAGGCAAAATCAGACCAGCCACATGCTAACCCTGCATCCAAAAAACTGTGAGATCTGCGAAAAGGCATCACCCATCCCTGCAGGGAAATGGGAGCAGCATCACTGCCATCTCCCCTCCTGGAAGGGAGCTGAAGAGCCAGGTATAATTACTACTTTCACCAGCCACTTTCACTTTTGCTTACACTCGGTTTCTAATTTAATTTGCTTCCCCATTCCGATATGTTAGGCTTTTTTTTTTTTGCAAAATTGCCATAAAAAATTTCCATCTCAGGCAAAAAATCTGCTCACTGACCTTTACCATCATGATTGAGGATAATGAGAAATTAATTAGGCTTTACCTGCCTGCCAAAAAAAAATGGCTTGCCTTGGGTGAGCAGGATTTTGGAAGCTCAATAGATGCCAGTCCTGCGTCTGGACTCTCAGACATCAGAAAGTATCATCAGCTCGGTCTATAGGCTGATCATTCCCATCCAACCCCTTCTCCACGAGACCCTGGTGATGACAGGAGGATTCCTGGCCAGTTAGAAAACACTTTGTAATTCTCACGTTTGGGAAAAAAAATAATAGTGCAAAGTAGTTTAATCACTCTTTGATCTGTTCTGCTGGATCCTCTGACAGGAGAGCTGTCCCCACCAGGCAGGACTGTGGACAAGGGTGAAGCTCTTGGCATCCACAAGCAGCTGCAAGGCCGTGTGCAGTGATCTGCCTATAGGTCCCTCCATATTCCACTGCCACCTGAATCCCAGAGCATCCTGGTTCCCTTTCCACCATCCCACTGCCCACCCAGGATATGGCCAGGCTGACTGCTATTTTACCATCCTCACTGTAATTCAGCAACCTCTGCAAAATTAGATTGATGTTTCAGTCCAGTCTCCAGTGAAAAAGATCCCATATCAGCCAAAAGATAGTCCCTGCTGCACCTTGGCCAGTTGCTACCCACAATCTGGGAGAATCTCTCGAATAAACTGCAGAGGGAATTAGAGGAATAAATAATCCTCGCATCTTCAAAGGCTGGATACTTGCACTCAGGATCAGTGGACTTGAAAGTCAGGGTGAAATCACCTTGACCCTCGAGGCTGATTAAAAGAGGGTTTGAAAAGGCTGGGCTTTAAGGAAAAGAAACTGGGAAATTATTTCTGCACGTGTAGGCAGCACCCAGAGCATGTGGCACAGTGGGGAGGGGAGGCACTGCTGCCATTTCTTGCTGGGAAGAAGCCCCCCCAAAAGTGATGCCAGGAACAGAGTTACAACCCACACCCACCAAGCTGGTCCCTCATGCCTGGGTCACCTCAAGCAGTCTGTCTGTGCTCACCAAAGCAGCATCTGAGTGCAGCCCTCTCAGCATCAATGTCTGCTGGGGTATGGCAGAGATTGCTGAGCTCAAGGCATCTCAAATGAACGGGCCCAAGCCCTCAAAAATTTCCATAAGCAGGTGTTTTATCTGGAAACACCTTCCTAGCCTGCCCTGCCCCTTTTGCCATGGGAAGGGATCCTCAGGCTGTGGAGAAAAAGGGGCCAAGCCCTGCCCAGCAATGATCTGTTCGTCCACATCAGGAAGGGTTCCCAGGCTTCAGAGCCAGACTGCAAAGGCAGGCTCAATCCATGTGCCTGTCAGAAGGCAGAAAGCCACCACCACCTTAATTAAGCTTCATTCTCTAGCTCTGCGCCCTCACAGGCCCAGCCCTTACATCCCAGCTTCTGAAGCTTTTGGGAAACACCACAGAAACCACCAGGAGCCATTCAGTCCATCATTAGTTGCACTCCCTCCCTGAACAGAAAATCCCCTCTGTGGTGTTGTGTGAAGCTGAGCTGTTTGTGGCTCGTCACTAGGAACAAAAGGTTTCAACATGAGATTTGTCAAATCTGCTTGGAGCAACCTGGTCTAGTGGAAAGTGTCCCTGCCTGTGGAAGGGGGGTTGGATCTTTGAGGCCCCTTCCATCCTAAATCATCCTGTCTATTCTATTCCACGATTTCCCAGGGATGGGATGTACAAAGACTTACTGCAGGGCTATCCCCACCATCCATCCCTGCTGGTGTCACCTCTGTGTCCCCCAAGACTCACCTGAGACGATGGTGTAGCCGATGCCGCGGGGACGTCCCTTGTCCTGGTCCACGGCCGTTATCATCCTCACAGTGGTACCCTGGGGAGGGACAGGGGACAGGTGTCACAGCACTGCTGGGGCTCCCAGAATGACCTGCACCTATCACCGTGGGCCAGGTGCTGAGGGATACCCATCCTAGGACATGGCAGGCCATGGAAAAGTGCCATCACCTGCCCTTGGAGCAGTTCAGGCTCACCACCCATCGCTCTGGTGTGAGCTGCAGAACTCTGCTAACCCACGCCAGGATGTAGCTGGGAATGCTGAGGGTGTGACCAGGAGGACATGTCCTCTAAGCAAAGCCCTGAGCAGGATGAGCTTCACTGTGCAGGAGGTTTGTACCAGGGCAGTGACTGGAGAGAGCCCCACCGCTCTCTGTCCCTGTGCCTCTCCTCCCCTGCCCACAGGAGCAGTATTTGAAGTGAGGTCACTGTGGTAAGCACAGCTATTGCTGCTCAAGAAGAAGGAAGACTGAAGGTGAAGCCTTGGGAAAGCCAGGATGAGCCTCCTCATGAAGTCACAGCTGACAGGCAACAGCATGTGCTCCTCTGCCTCAGGGATTTTCACTCTGCAGTCCCTCAAGAACCAAAGGCAATGATTCCCTTTCTCTGTGACCTTCAGCTTGGTCACTACACCAGTTTAATGTGCCACTGGCTTCCCAATTTCAGCCTGTCCTCTTCTCCCACTGCGTTCCTCAAATGAGGCACCCCAAGCAATAAGGGATGCTCACAGTGACCATCAGCATCCAGCTGCACAACTAAGTGAGCTGCAAGGATTTTAATTGAAACCCTTGAGGAAAAGGAGGAGGGTTGGACAGATGCTGAGAACCAGGGATTGCCCACAGGCAGGAACTTCTGCAACTGCCAGCTCACCCACCTCATCCTCCATCCTGCAGGACACACTGCTCCTACAGCTTGGCAAAAAGATCCAAGAGTCCCTCAAAACTGACAAGAAGAACATAAGAGGGACCCCAAATTCTTGTTTAGCTCTTGAAATAAAAATATCCTGCTCCATAAGTCAACTTCCACCACCGCAGTGCAGTGAGCCCCTGTGAATACCAACACATGCACATGCCCGTAATTAATGTAGTGTGAAAAAATTTACAGCTCAGCTGTTCTTGTTTTCATTGGCTTATTAACAGTGGGGAAAGCAGCAAATTTTTAAATTTTTTTTTTTTTCCCCTCAAAGGAAATGTCAGCAGAGGCATTTGCATATCTAACGAGGGAGCAGAGTGGGTCGGCAGCCTCGTGCTTGCCCTGCAATCCATCATTTGAAGGCCAAAGGGAAACATCACTGGTGGAAAAGGGGGATTGCCATCTTCCCTGGCTTCCAGATCCGTGTCCCTGTGGGCTCAATGCCGCTGCTGGCCATAAAGAAGGCTCCCAGGGCCAGGCAGGCTGCCTGTTCCCTGATCTCTGAGGGCATTTCAACAGACTCCTTAAGTAAATCCATGTTATTAACCGGGAACATTAGCCATAAATCCCAGGCCACTGGCCTCTGAGCAGCACTCGGCTGCTGAGCCTCAGCAGCCGCTCCGAGAGCCTTTAAATTACTGACAGTAACTGTGCTTTCCCAAGGAGCACAGAGAGAGAAAAACCCCTGGAAAAGTGGGGAAGGAGCAGGTGGGAAAGCAGAACAGGGTATGTGGAAAGGAGGGCAGGGCAAAGTGAAGGAGAGGAAAAGGGTGATGCATTTCAGCGCATTTCTGTCCCAGCATAGTTTTGCTTAAATTATAATACACTATACCTTATACCATACATATACATATATATACAATTGTATTATATATATATTACATACTGTATATTGTATTCTGTGTATTATGACATCTTATGTATTCTATTATACATTAATCATTATTCAGCAGAATCAAACTCCACACAATCTTCAATCAGTCCCATGGGACAGATGTGAGCCCCCTCCCCTCCCCCATGGAAGGGGCAGTGGGTGATGGCACCAGGACTGTCTGACAGCTCGCTGTCACCTGTCACACAGCTCAGGAGCAGCACGGAATGGGAATTGTCTCCTGCAGAGGGAAGGCAGGGCCCTGCAATGGCTGGGGAACAGCAACGGGCTGCTTTATCTGAGGGAGAGGCCCCTCCTGGAGGAGCCAAGGGGAAGGGCTGGAGGCAGAGATAAAAGGATGAGCGTGGATGTGGCAGCAGGGGAAGTTTGGGAGGGGTGGAGGGGGAATCTCATTCTGATATCTCAGCAGCATGTGCCACAGAGATGCCTCCAGGAAAGAAATTATCCAGATATTTGATCACAGGAATGAGGGCTGAGAGGGACCACGCTGAGGTTCACCCTGTCCTTGGCAGGCCCGTGATGATGATATCATGCTGCTGGGTTTTGGCGTTGGGGCTCCCCCCATTCTCCTTGCAGCCCCCTCTTCCTGCTCCACAAACCTCTCCTGGGGATGAGCCACACTCCACCAGTGTCCAAGGAACACGTGTCAGAGCGGTGCTCAGCTCCCTACCATTCATGGATGTCATCTCATGGAACCATGGCAAGATCCTTCACATCCCACCTGGTTTCCATCCTTCCTGACAGGTCCTTCACAAGACTCTTCCAATGTCCACAAGACTGGCAGATGCCACCTCCTGGGGATGGGTGGTCCCTTCCTGAGCATCCAGAGTGTTTGGGAGCAATCTTGAACCTTCCAGGAAGGGGCTGAGCCAGCAGCACAGGGTAGGAATAACACCCATGTAGCAAAGATTGGCTTTGTAGTGAGCGTACCAAGTGCTGGAGCCACACTGCAATGGCAAAGCTCACCCTCCAGGAGCTACATCTCAGCAATTCCCAACGGGAACACACCACCATTCCTCTCACAATCCATGTCTTAGTGCAGCAAGGGCAGCCAACTGCCACCCTAAATTGGAGGGGACCCTCTCACTGTCTCCAGCTGAACACACCTGGCAAGGATCCACTTCCTCACAGAATCCCCAGGCTGACTTCCAGCACCAAGAGCTGGGTTATCTGTGGAAAGACCCTGCAGCTGTTAGAAACTCCCCAAAATTCCTGACTTTTCTTTTAAAACAAGTCACACCTCACTCACCTAGTGCAGACAGCAGTGGCTGCAAGGAGAGGGCTTGGCTGGTGGATACAGAGAGAACAGAATAACTCTTCCCCTCTGGGGAAGGAGGAAGAAGGTTTAGAAAAGTAATAATCTGGGAAAGCCTATGCTTAAAAAAAGGCAAAGAAAATAAAAAATTGGCACATTATCCAAACAAAATCTGAGGGTTTTTTGAAGAGGGGCAGGGGTAAATCAATCCTTTTTTAATAAAACCCTGAGCTTTTAATAAAGTGTTCACACTGATGGGCTGAAAATATTGTAAGAAAGAATTAACTCTGAGCTATTGAGACTCTAGGGCAAAACCAGCACTGATTCTACATTATTTCTTCAACTCAAGGAGTTTCTGAGGAGGAGGGGGATGGTGCTGAAGAATTAAAACTGTTTTAATGATGTTTGACACGTATCTGTACCATTCTCCCGCAAGGAAATACAACTGCTGGTCTTGGGGCCACGTGCCAGTGGGGTTTGGCCTCGCTCTTGGCTTCACGTGGCTCCCTGTGGGATGAAGCACAGGTTCACAGCCTTTAGCTGTCTCCTGGAGAGTGGATTTCCCCTCTTACACCTGCAAAGGGAAGCTGCAGCACTGCCTGCACCACACACCAGATGAGCTGCAGAACAGGGGCTCATCAGAACCACAGCAGCTCTGCAAGAGGAAATAGCCCCTCTCCTGCAGCCCCTATCAACTTGTCTGGAGGACATGGAATCACAGAATCATTCAGGTTGGAAAAGCCTTCTTGAGATCATCCAGTCCAACCATTCCCACAGCCAAGGCCACCCATGTCCCCAAGTGCCACATCCCCATGGATTTAAATCCCTCCAGGGATGGTGATTCCACTACTACCCTGTCAGCCTGTGCCAGTCCTTACAATCCTTCCTTTCCATGACTTTCAACATCAACCATGCCACCTGGTCTACAGCTGCTGTGAGGACAGACACCCAAAAACCCTCTTGAGGATGAAAAACACACTGCCACAGCTGCAGGCACACTCAGGTGCCCTGGGAGAGATGTCTGAGCCACGCTGGGATGATAAACAACATCCAGAAAGAAGATACAACACCTCCAGGGACAGCAGAGTCTCTCCCCGCTGTGTCCTCTTCCTTTGCCTGATAAGAAATTGCTTTCTTCTCAGTGTCACAATAAGCACCTGCCCAAAATGCTTCTCAATTATGCTCCCAGATCCTGGTCTGAGAGAAATAAGAGCTCCAATTGCACTTCTCTCCCCTCTCATGCCCCTCCACCCCTTTTTCCTCTTCTCTTACAGGATTAAGGACTTGAAAGGCGAAGCGCGGCCCAGTGTTTCAGCAGGAGGGGGGGGAGCTCTTCAGAAAGCTTCCATGGCAAAAAAAATCCCATTTCTCACTTCTTAATTCCAGTCAATTCCAGTCAAAGGGCTGATAGAGATCTGTTTGTGGTAATTTGCTGCAGTTTATCCACTCTTCTCCCCTTCTATCGGCTCTCCACTGACGGGCTGGCTGACATGGTGTTACTCGAGTGAGGAAATTAAAATTTGATGCAATAATCCCAAATAAGAAGGATTTTATTAGGTAATGTATACACTTTAGATGAGGTATTCTTGCCTGATACATTGATAGGGGAACACAGACATGCTGTGCACCACAGATAAAAAGAGGGAAGAGAGAGAGACAGGGAGCGGATGCTCGGAGCAGTGGCTTTGTGGATTTAGGGCTGGGATGAGATGCCTTGAGCACATATTGACCTGCTGAGCCCAGCATCGGGGCAAACATCACCCAAAAATACACTGCAGCCTCTGGGTTTGACCTGCCAGCCTGGTTTTGGATGGGAGCTGGCCAAGCCCAGACTCCCCACCCAAACTTGCAGTTATCATTTTGATAATCAAGACATTCACTCTATACATGGCTCCACTCAGGGGGTAGGGCAGAGCTGATGAGAAGATTTCAACTGGGAGGCAAAAAATGCACATAATTAATGGCTGGCTTGATGATCTTTGAGGTCTTTTCCGACCAAATGACTCTGTTAAACCCCAGGCTTGCCAAAGCAAATCACATCCTTGTTTCAGCAGTGGAATTTCTCCCAGGAAGGCTGAGAATTAGGGTCCAAACCAGAGAGTGACACCACTCAAAGCAGTCCCCACCTCCAGCAATCTTCCTCTTCACCATGACTCTGGTGGCACCTATCCATCTTGGATCCCACAGAGCCTTTGGAGATGTTACACATGGCCAAGAGAAATTAAAATCTCTAAACTTGGTGAGAATTCCTTCCTCTACTTCCGGTATCACATTACACAGTGGTTATTTCCTGCTTTCCCAACTGCAAACAGTGAATGTTCCAGGAATAACTGTGGTGCATGTCAGTGTATTGACACAAAGGGATCCTTGAGCCTTAATATATATAATTATTTGAAAGACATTCCCTTTCCTGGATACCAGACCACTCCATGAAGGAGATGCAGTCTATGATTTTTAATACTTACAGGACTTCCTTTAATTTCATTTATAGCTTTTTTCCTCCTAGTTAAGTGTGATCTAATTAGTAGGGTTTTATTTCCCTGCAGCTCACTCTGCCCATCCTAGAAATACTCCTTAATATCAACAAAACTTTTACCTTGAACAAGCTGGTTTTTTGGCCACCTCTGGGCTAGCAGACAGGTAATGTGCTGTGTCACCCTGGGGTTTGTGACAGTACATCTCAGCCCTACTGATCCAGCACTCTCCATGTCAGGGCTTTGCTTCAAAGTGCATAAAAAGGCATAAACTGAAGCATGCTGGAGTTCCCTCTTCCTCTGAACTGAGCCACCAGGCATTTGGGACCCAGCACACCAGAGAACTTATGTGATGCACATGTGGTGTGGATGCCCACCATGCTGTGATTTTAAGGTAGAAGGTTTTCCCTTCCACACACAAAAATGTTTCCCTGCAGACAGAGTGGTGGGATGCACAGCTGTGGATGCTGCAGAGAAGGGCTGGTGATTGGATTAAAAGCCCTTGGTGGGAGCAGAGCAAACAGCTCCCAAAGCCCAAGCTGCCCTCCACGCTCCCTGACATCTGTGGGAGAAAAAAAACCCCTCATCCCTGCTGTATTTAGAGACGGGGAGACGTTTTTCCACAAACAGCGAGTTTGCTGACAAACTGAGTTTCAAAAGAACTAAAATGATTGGATCAATTTGGCAAAACCTGGGGGAAAAGACTCAAAGTGCTGAAATGGCTGATGATTCTGGCATTTTCAAAACTGCCTCATTTCAGGAACGTTTAGATTTTTCCTTCAAGTTCTCTATTGGAAATGGCATGCAGATAGACCGTGCAGAGGGGACTGTCTGCTCAGAACAACACAAAGCCTTTGCAGAATTTAAGAATAAAACACTCAGGACAATATTTTTGGGGGGGTCCAGGCTTTCCAAGCCCTCATGCTTAGGCTGCCTATTTTAAAAAGAGGCTGAATATTTTGGATCTGGCTGGAAATGAGCTGTTTCAGCAGGAAACCCCAGGAAGCACAGCCCTTACCGGAGGCGAGTTCTCGTAGATGTTTGTGCTGTAGGGCAGGTTGATGAAGATGGGGTCCATGTCCTGCACGTCTGTGATGGTGATTGCCAGGTTGGCCAGAGTAGAGAGTGGCTTGTTTTTATCTTGGTCCTTGAAAAAACAAGGAGCAGGGAGGGGAGAGAAAGGATTTTTATCAGAAAAACAGAATTATTCAGCAGCATTAAGTCTCTTGTGGTTGTAGCTGGGGCAGGATTTCTGAATAGTGGAGGTAATCATCTCTTTTTCAAGCTACCTGCTGGAATTATTGTTCACTGCACCTCCCTCTAAGCTGAAATACAATATGCATTTCATTGCAGCATAAGCCCTTTCAAATGAAGCAAACACCAAGTGGTAGTTTTCACCACATTTTGAGTGAAAACGCAGCAATGCTGTTCAACATCTACTTCAAAATGTAAATTCCTTCCTAATGCAGACACAGCCTAAGGTACCCCTGTATGGTCAGACCCAGGGGTGGGTGCCAGCAGCCTCTCTCATGCCCACAGTGCTGATGCCTCAGCACAGTTTGGGCTCCATCACCTGAAAGGGGGGCTCTGGGAGACCTCAGAGCCCCTTCCAGTGCCTAAAGGGTCTCCAAGAGAGCTGGAGAGGGACTTGGGACAAGGGCAGGAAGGGACAGGACAAGGGGAATGGCTTTAAAAGGAAAGAAGGCAGGGTTAGATTAGGTATTAGGAAGGCATTCTTGGCTCTGAGGGTGGTGAGGCCCTGGCACAGGTTGCCCAGAGAAGCTGTGGCTGCCCCATCCCTGGGAGTGTCCAAGGCCAGGCTAGCAATGGCTTGGACCAACCTGGGATAGTGGAAGGTGTCCCTGCCCATGGCAGGGGGGTGGGCTAAATATCTTTAAATGTCCCTTCCCACCTGAACCACTCCATGATTCCATGATAACCTCCCTTTCACTCCATCACATCCCACCATGACAGAGCCTCGGGCTCTTTTCTGAGCATGACCCTTCTCCAGCAGCCAGAGCAGCAGGCACTGCCACCAGCTTCTCCTGGTAGTGTCCTGCTGCCACTGGTTGTCTTCCTGAAGCCTTGTCCTATGGGTGCTCAAAAGTGACCCCAACACTCACAGCCCTTTGCCAAGGGCAGGAGTTAAGGAAGCACACGGAGAGAATGGAATCAATGTCTCCTTACCCCCAATCAGGCACTGTGCTGGAAGGTGACCATTAGAGGTTACCACACACTCCTCCAAAGCAGCTCTGAGCAGAGGTAAAGACTGATTGCCAGAAGATTAATGTTAATTTAAACTGTATTCAACAACACAGCTTGTACATTATCCTCTTAACCTGCAGGGCTCTGTGTTTATGGCCTGGGTGGATGCTTTTTCTGACTCTGCTGTTAGTACCATCAGGTTGAAGTCCTTTGTTTCTTCAGATAATGTTCATTCCTCCCCAATTCACCTCTTAAATTTTATAGCATCACAGATAGCACTGAAAAATCAAGCATGCTTCCAGTTTCCTCACTGGACTGTCTCTGCTGCTGCCCTTTCCAGCCTCTTTCTGTGCTTGCTGCCTTCATCCCTGGGATGGAACGACTCCTGCCTGGCAACTGTGCACCTCAGCAATCCCTGCAGCCACCCCATTTCCCACCCTGGACCATGCAAACTCCTCATCAGGCAGGCAGAAAATCAGCATTTGCTCTTCCAGCTCCTGCTACACCGTGCAACTCTCATCCTTCTTTCCTGACACAACTTTGCCCCGAGGTTTCTCATCACTTTTCTTCTAGGAATTACCAGCACTGACTGAGCCAAGAAGATATTCCCACAACTGCCATCCAGCCCAGTTCAGAGACAACATTTAAGTCCTTGGGTTCCCTAAGAGCTGGAAATCACTGGATGCCAGGGGTGTACAGAGCACGTAACACGGGGCCCAGAGAAGTTGTGGATGCCCCTGGATCCCTGGAAGTGTTCAAGACCAGACTGGACATTGGGGCTTGGAGCAGTCTGGGATAGTGGAAGGTGTCCCTGTCCGTGGCAGGGGGTTGGGATGAGCTGGGCTTTACAGTCCCTTCCAACCCCAACCATTCTTGGATCCTACAAAGTACCAGATATGCCCTCATTTTATCTTTTCTGGGATACAGGGCCAGATAGAGCTGGGTGGACCACGCTGACACCCTTGCATCCTTGAGGAAATCAGAATTCTGGAAGAAAGTTACATTTCCATCAGGAATTCTGTTTGGTCCCACATTTTCCAACCTGCTAGACAGTTCAATAACACATCCCAGGAAAGCATGTCAGCGACAGACACTGGCAAGGGAGCAAACAATAGAGAAGCCCTCTTCCCACTGGAGTATTAAAAATAAAAAATTAGGTATGTTTAAAAAAAAACAAAGCAAAAACCAAGTTTGTGGGGAAAATTCCACAGCCTGGAACATGCAGGGCTTGGGCTGAAAGGTTGTGGCGTTTGCCTGGCGGTCTCTGAGTGCCCGGGCTCAGTGCTGTGAAGAGCAAAACAGCCCTCCGTGTCCTCCTGACATTTGTGGTTCTGCATCAAGACAATGATCTTGATTAAATCACATGCTTCAAGAGTTCTAGCCAGCTGCCTGGAGGGGGCAAAGAGGGTTCCCCCCCCTCCTGAGCATGGGATTGGTCAGATGTATTTTAGGGCTGAATCTCACCTTCCTGTGTTTCATCTGAGGTGGGGAAGAAGCCACCATACAGAGCTCTGGCCTGTGTGCTCCTCCACATTCCCCAGCTCTCTCTAGCCTGAACACCCATTCACATGGGGCATGAATTTACCATGGTGGGCACATCTCCCAAGGGTCTCCTCCCAGTGTGATGGCATTGACTGTAATTAAGACCTTGGTTTCTCCTCTGTCCACCAAAACTTTAACCCTTGGTGTCTGAACTTAATACAGGTGAGTCCACTTGTAATAAACCACAATGTACAAGGAATGAGTCTGGAGGATCCAATATACCAAAGACATTCTTTACTCAGAGGGTGGTGAGACACTGGCACAGGTTGCCCAGGGACATTGTGGATGTAGTTCCATCCCTGGAAGTGTTCCAGGCCAGGCTGGATGGGGCTTGGGGCAATCTGGTCTAGTGGAAGGTGCCTGTGCCCATGACAGGGGGTTGGAATGGGATGGTCTTTAAGGTGCTGAACCCAAACCATTCTGTGACTCTCTGAATGGTCTGTATGCCCTGTACTGGGTTTCATCACCCAGGAGCTGCTCCCCTTCCAGCAGAAGCCCCTGACATGTATGAGATGCTGTTGGAGAGGTGCAGATGTTCTCCACAGCAACCTGAAACCACCCAGAGACTGCACTGCTCTAATACCTCGTTAAGCAGAAAATGCTGGATGTGCCCAAGAAGATTTACCAGAGCAGGGCAACAAAATAAACCCCAGACAACCCCTCCAGCCCTGCAGCTGCCAGGGTAAGACTCACCGTAGCATTCACCTGGAGCTGGTAGGCCTGAGTGACTTCATAGTCCAGCTCCCGGATCACCGTCACGATGCCACGGCCGCTGTCGATGGCAAAGAAGTTGGAAGGGGGCTGGAAGGAGTAAAGCACGCTGCCTCCTGCCCCCTGGTCTGGGTCTGTGGCGTTCACGATGAAAATCGGAGTGCCCACGGGGGTATTCTGGAGATAAAAAATAAATACCAGTAACACTGTGCACTATTTTCACATCAAACGCCAGCAATCTCTTTTGCCCACCAGGAGTGATGTCTCCAGAGACTCAGAACTTCAGTCCTGTATTTCCAGGACACTTTTAAGTTACTCAGCTGTATTCTTTATTATAGTGTTGCAGGGCCTATAATAGTTGTTACACACTTATAATAATAGTTATACAGCTGTGGTCAAGATGGCTCTCTATCACAAACCCTTACTTTTCCAGACATCCCAACTTTCCAGGAAAATTGCTCTCTTTCCTGAAACTTGTTTTCTGCCCAAAGGCATTTTTATTTTTGATGCTGATTCCCTCACCGTTTTCACTACAAAGTATTAAATATAGGAGAACTTTAAAAAAAAAAGGGAAAAAGAAAAAAAAAAAGCATTAAGTGCAACACAGAACTTAACGTAAAAGTCAAAGTTGTAGTTTCCACAGCAACTACAACCTGGCCCGATTAACGCAGGCATGAACAGTTCCATCGTCATAAATCTGGAACTAATCTACATGCATAAAATATGCAGCTGAGTGCACAAAATCAGCAATGGCAAGTGCAGTTTGGCACTTCTTATTGTTTAACTTCACAGCGGGGAGAACAATTATCCATTTTTGGTGGAACAGCTGCATGTTCCTATGCAAATCTTAAAATGCATATTCTTGTCTCTCCCTAAAGGCACGAGCACAGACTGCCAGCAAAAAGGCTCTGCCGGGATTCCAGGTACACACGAGCACGACATCTCTGCCTCTGACAGGATCAAAAGGGCTGACAAAGAGCTAAACCTCGAAAGGGGACACAGCAAAGGTCAGAAGTGAGACCTGACAGTGCCTGGTTATGGTCAGCTGGGATAATATGGATTATTCCTGCAAACCTGTCCCCAAATCTCTGCATTTTATTGTTAACTCCTTTCGCATTAATTATTTGCCCTCAGCTTATAAAGAAGTATCGTGAAGTGCTGAGAGGATGGAAAGGAGGCTTGAGGAGAGGCAGAAGATGGAGCTTCCAAGAAAATCCGTGGCCAAAACTGAGAAACAAACTGAGCCATTTTCAGGTTTTTTTGGGAACCACAGGGCTTGCAGGGAACCAAAAGCTGTCCTAGTCAACGCTTCCACTAGAAAATACAGGAAAACAGGGCTCCACACTAGGAGATCTTCTTTAACCAGCTTAATACTGGGTGACGGCACCAGCAAAGATCCAAAGCATCTGCGTGTCCTCTGTCCAAGCTCAGGCCAGCAGAAATTTGCCCTCAGGGCAGCTGGCAGGATTATGTAGAACAGAGCAGGGAACCCAGGGCACACTCTGCAACTCACACTGATGAATCCAGGCTCAGGACACTCACACCACACACTCCTGCCCCCTGCCCTTGTATCCAGGCACGTGGCAGTGCAGGGACACTGACAGCCAAGCTCACCTCGGACTCCAGCAAAATTCCACTTCCCTTACATCAGTGTCACTTCTGCCAAGGTGTGAGAGGTTGCAGCTCCCACTTAGGTTTTTCATTTCCTTTCTTTTTTTTCCCCCCTCTAAATCAAGCTGCTCTAGAAAGCCTCGAAGGGCATGGCCTGAGGATTATTTTTTTAAAGTGTCTTCAAGATTTTGGTGATCAGCAGTCACAAAAGCATAAAAGATATAGCTGGAAGGGACCTCAGAAGGGAAACCTGTCCCCGTGCTCCACCTAAATCATTCCTATCCTGAAAGCCTTCTAGCAATGGAGACTCCACATCCTCCCCAGCTCATCTGTCCCAGAATTTTGCTGCCCTTTGCCTTATAGCTGCTCCTTTTCTGCAAGGCTTAACCCAGCCCTGCCCTGCTCATGGGTAAACCCTTGACTTTGTGCCACACACTCAGCACTTTAATCCTGGCTTGGGCATTTAAACTGCTGGGGGGTTGCACTGGGTGAAGAAGCTCTTCATGGGGGGCTGTGGTGGGTGTTTGCTTTCCAAGCACACCTTTTCAGACAGGAATAGAGCAGTTCCCCTGTCCTTCTTTTGGGTTAACTGCCTCCCCCAAGCCATCATCACTGGAAGCAGCTCCAGAGCATCCCACAGCCCTTCTCCTGCTGCTCCCAGGGCACTTGCTTCCATCACCTCACTCCACCTGCTCCAACAACTCAACTTCCTTTCCAGAGCCATGGAGGTATCAATGTCACAACACAGATTAACCATTCACAGGGAGAGGCAGAGCAAGAGTAGATTCAGGGTCGCACTGAGGGGTCTGGGCTATATTGCCCTGGGAATAATAATATTCATAAGGATAAAGCTGGCCTTGATGAATATGTTTTCTCTCCTTTTTAAGTGCCCGTAGCCACTGCTCTTAACATGCAAATCCCCTCTGGTCACCCGCGATTACAGGGCTGCTCTCAGCTGGCTGTGAAAGAGGAGGGCTTGGATTCCCCTGCATTGTACTCCATACAATAGCCCCAAAGCAGGCTTTGAAGGGAGTTCATCTCCTCGTCCTTCTAAAGGAGAAGCTGCCTGGAGGGGACACAGAGGTCACCAGCTTTGGTGCTGTCAGCTCCAGCCCCTGCAGACACCATGGCGACTTCCATGGCTTTGTCCTCATTTTACAGCTTCACTCACCAGCTCCCTTCCTTGGCCAGGACAGCAAGAGCCATACAAGCAGGGGATCAGTTCTGGACAAAGATCTGACCCTGGGAATCAGTCATGGACATCAACACCAAAGCATCTGAGGGGCTGTGAGCAACCCCAGGGCCAGATCCTGAGCGTGGGCGCACGAGCAAAGCACAGCCCGAGTGAATTAAGGAGGGGAGCAGAAGGGCTTTCAGGCAGCACGAGGAGTGTCACAGGAAGCAGAACAGCGTGGATGCAGAGAGGGAAACCACTGATACTGCCCAAAATGCACAGGTCAGTGCAAATATTTCACTACCAAACACATGTCCTTATTCCCAACAGCACACAGGTGAGAGGATGCAGACCCATAAGGAGTGCTCTGGGTAATGCATCTTTTTTTCCACAGCTCAAATTCAAGCAAAAAAAGAAAAAAATCCCCCCAAACCAGCAAAACCAGCTGTGGAGTGCAGACATCCTGGGTCAACAGTCCTCCAGGGAAAAAGGTCTCATCAATGCTTGTGCCCAGGCAGGCACAATCCAGACTCAGAGGAATTTCAGGCCATCTGCCTTAAAAAGCATAAAAAGAATGTCTTTAAGAGCCTCTTGCCATTTTTGGGTCAAACAGGCTCAAGATATTCCTCAGCAGGAAGCTGACGTCTTTATTTCTCAAAAGCTGCGGCCCATCATCTGAACAATGAAGCAAAACATCTGGATAAACAGAAGAGCCTGGGGCTTGTGTTTGATGGTAAATACCGAGCAGAGGACACAACCCAGGGGGATGCCTTTGGAAAGCCCCGTGCTGGACTGTATTTCTGCCTTTTCAGCATTTGTCCATTTATAGGACTCTTCTGCATATCCCTCATGGCTTTTCTTCATTAACAAACACTAATTGTGGTTTTGCTTATCTCATCAACAGGCAAAAAAACCCCAACAAATCCTCTCTTTTTTTATCCAGGCAGACAACAGCCAACAGGTGCTCGTGGCAAACAGGTGAGCTTTCTACACGAGTCACCAAATTCTGTCATTTTTTAAAGCTTTCGGCTCTCTGCAGCAGTCTGTGATAGAGGCTTCATTCACTACAGAAGAAAGAACTGGTGACAAAACTGTGTCATGTCATTAAATCTTTGTTACGATGCCAGCAGATGTGAGATTAAAAATAAACATGCAGACAGATGCTGCCTGTTGGGGGGAGGAGGAGGGCAAACGGGAGTGGGACCTGCTCCCGACCTGTCTCCTGCACCTCATCCCTCATCTGGCAGCTCAGCAGGAGCAGCTCCAGCACCCAAGTCCCCCCTGAGCAGCTCCAGGAATTAAAGAGCTCTGAGGTGCTAAGTGGTGAGGCCATTTGTGCCTCCCTTATTTTGAAATAAACGAGCAAGAAAAGCTCATTAAAAAAAAAAAAAAAGTATTGGAAGAAGTTGGGAGGGGATCCAAAAGAAATACTGAACAGTAATGCAAGAGCCTCTAACTAATCATAAGGAGACTGCTCCAGTGAATCCCCAGCAGAAAGGATAGGTCTGTGTTAAAATAAGGACTGAGCAACCCTTAAATCCCTGTTCAAACATGGAAGGATGTTGCTACATAAGGGGGAGGCCAGAGGAGAGACCAAGACCTTGCTTCTCTCTGAGCAGCACAGAGGTGAGCGATCCCAAATAATCAGAGGATCACAGAACGAGTCAGACCGCAGTGGGTGTTCTGATCTCACCTTCCTGCTCTAGCAGGGACATCCCAGAGTATATGGCACAGGATTGTGTCCTGGGATGCCCCCAGAGAGGGAGACTCCACAGCCTCTCTGGACAATCTGTTCCAGTGCTCGGTGACCACACAAGAAAGAAGTTCTTTCTCACATTCAGGTGGAACTCCCCGTGCCTGAATTTTTGCCAACTGTCCCATTGCTGGGCCCCACAGCTCCACCCTCTTGACATCCTCCCAGGAAGTTGTGTTTCCATCCCAAAGATGCCATGGGATGGCCCAAGCATGGCCCACCACAACAAACAGCTCCCCTGGGCTGTCACCTCCCGTGTTACCTCAGCAGGAGTTACCAGACACAGATGTGCCCTGTTAACCCCGACAGCTGGGACACCAAAGCCTTATGCAACATTCTCTGCAAAGGGGCAGTGAAGGCTGGAGAAGAGGTTACTAAAAAGGGACTTTTAAAAATATTTACACCTTGCTCTCTGGCCATACCGGTAGTCCTTAACATCTTATTATGAATCCTGCTATAATATGCATAAGTAGTAAAATTTTGGGTGGATGCTGCTCCAATGCAATGTGACAACATTAGGTAGATGACAATCCAGAGGAGATGCCCTCTCTGGGGTCACAATGTGAGCAACCTGGGACAGTGGAGATTGTCCACTGCATGGGATTGAAACTAGATGGCCTTTAGGGTCTCTTCCAACTCAAACCATTCCACTGCTGTGTCCTGCCAGGCAGGTTACGTGGCTGCAGCTGAACAAGAGAGACATCTGAAAAATGTCAGAGCACCACCTCCTCTTGTCTGCCACCAAATGTTCCCCTCCAGTTGTGCCAGGGAAAGATTAGATTGAATAGCAGCAAAATTTTTTCACAGAACCGTGTCGTGGTTTGACACTGACCCAAAGCCAGGCACCCACAAAAGCTGCCCACTCACCCTCCCCTGCCACAGCTGGGCAGAGGAGAGAAAAAATAATGAAGGGTTGGTTCATAGTTGAGATAAGGACTGGGAGAAAACACCCCAAGGGCAAAACTCAACTTAGAAGTACAAGGTGAATTCATTACTAACAATCAGAGAAGGATCACAAGAAGTAAAGTAAGTCCTTAAAAACATGGCCTGTTGTAGTCAGGGAAATCTCTCAACAAGTATTATACCTCAAGACATGTAGAAATGAAATATGGAATGATATTGGGTAGATGTTCAGAGATGTTTAGTTCTCCCAGCCGCATGGCATCACCCTTGCTGGTGATCTTCCCCGAGTCATGGGACCCCTGGCACTTTTTCCCAGCCTGGGAACCCCCCACCAACCACTCCAGACACAGCATCCAGGCACACATGAGCAGGGAGCAGGGGCAAACCCTGTTCAGCCAGGGTCCCCTCCCCCAGGACCTCCCAGCAGGGAGGTATCTCCACATCTCACCCTTTTGTTTTCACTAAAAGTGATTTGAAACTTAACATTGGAAACAACTGGATCAACACAGGAAAACAAGAACAATTTCAAAAGAAAACAAGCTATTTTCCCCAGCTCCCAAATGTCCAAATAGATTTTTCTCTGGAGCATCTTAGTCTGGTGGAAAGGAGACAGGACTCTCAGAGCATTTTCTATGGGGAAACTGAAGCAGGAAAGGATTTCTTTCATTTGTACCTGCTGGAATTCTTAACAATGACAGTTAATTTTTCCCTCCCTCTTATTTATCCACTCCTTTGTATCGGAGAGGAATTGTGGGGAAAGGGAATTACATAAGGAAGTCACAGAGTGAAAAATAGACTAGGGATGAATTGGGGACGGGATGAATTTAGGAAAGGGTTCATATTGGGTATAGAGTAAAAGGGAAAATTAGGAGTGGGAAAGGGAGGTAGCTGATATGGATATGGCTTACAATTTTGTGTATAACGACTGCCTTAAACTGGATTACCCTTTGTCCCTGTCATGTGGGCTGCCTGCGGGCCTTCTCTTCCTTGCACGATGTCAAATTCTACAATTTCTCCATCTCCCAAGCTTGGAATATATTTCTTGGGGTTATTTTTCATTATGGCAGTTTGATGCACAAAAACATCTTCTCTAGTGTCCCATCTGGTTATAAATCCATAATGGTTCTTTACGTTACACCATTTCACAGTCCCTAAAACCTCAGCTGCCATAACTTTTCCCTTTTTCTGCATTGTTACTGTTCACTGTCTGTGTTACTGAGTTCACTTTCGCTCGCCCTCGTGCTGGGGCTGCCGCTGCTGCCATCACACCCTTGCTGCAGGGTCCCGACTTCTCGGGGCAGCCCTCAGAGCCCCGCAGGCCGGGCCACGCTGTGCCACTGTGCACCGTGGCCACCGGTTCTTCCGCCGCTGGCCACGGCTGTGTTTGGCTGGGGCCCCCACGGTGGCCCAGCAATCAGCCCCGTTCCAGCACGGATCTGGGCTCTGTGCGGTTCCACTTCGGCTCGGGGTGGCACACCGTGGTCTGCTGCATTGCCATGGAAACTGCCACCATGGCCCCTGCTGGCCACTGTTTGTGTGCTGCTTTCGGGCTGCCGCGCGGTGCCAGGCGGCTGCTCCCACTGTGCTGCACCCCTTTTCACACGCGGCTTTCTACAGAAGCTATTGGCACTAATTTTCCTTCACTATTCCCCATGAGGATGCCTCGGAGAGCTCTAGGAATGTCCTCCCACACACAGGGCTGGGCCGTGACCGCAGGGGCCGCGACGCTGCGCTGCACGTGACCCACGGCACCCGTGGTGCCTTCCGTGTCAGTCCCTCAACCGCGGTCGAACAGCAGTGGCTCCGAGCTAGGGATGAAGTCCGAGGTAAGGTGCAGGCTCCTGAGAGCACTGGGCACCTCTAGTGTGGGCACCTCTGCCAGCACGGGCAGGGAGAACCCACGGCCGCAGTCAGTGGCTTCTGGTCTCAGCCATGGCATGGCGGCCATCTTCTGCCATAAAGGGACCATGCACGTGCTTCTCAACAGCTCTATGAATGACAGGAAATGCACAGAAAGGTCCTATCACTACTTTATGTTTTGATTGAACCATCATCTCATCCCAGATCTCCAAAAATCTGGGGTACCCACATAGGGGGAATTAATGTCAAAAAGAAAATCTCAAGAAACATGAGGGAAACTTTTAAAAAGCCAGTCGAAGAACTGTTCTAGTTGTCTCAAACCCAGCTTTGCGTTTAGGATTTCTTTAACTTCTTTAACTTCTTAATTTAACTAGATAAATTTCCTTCTGTGTCTTCGAGAGTCCCATTTCCCAGGATTCCTCCATAGTCCAGAAAGTACAGCCAAGCCAAGATGAGAAGAAAAATCAAAGTTTACTCACAATTCAGTGTTGCTGTATTCCTGGCCTTCAGAAATCATCATCAGGGGTTGATTGCCTGCATTCTCCACCATTTGTTGTCGTCAGGGAAATCTCTCAACAACTATTATACCGTGAGAGGTGTAGAAATGAAATATGGAACGATATTGGGTAGATGTTCAGAGATGTTTAGTTCTCCCAGCTGCATGGCATCACACTTGCTGGTGATCTTCCCCTAGTCACGGGACCCCTGGCACTTTTTCCTGGCCCGGGAACCCCCACCAACCACTCCAGACACAGCATCCAGGCACACATGAGCAGGGAGTAGGGGCAAACCCTGTTCATCCAGGGTCCCCTCCCCCAGGACCTTCTGGCAGGAAGGTATCTCCACAAAGGCCTGCAAAGGAATCTTGACTCCGGTGCCTGAAGCACCTCTCCTCCCCCTCCTTCTTCACTGACCTTGGTGTCTCCATGTTGTTTCCCTCACATATTCTCACCTTCTCCTCTTCTCTGGCTGGAATTAAAATTGTGCCCACTACCTTTGTTTTGATTTCTTCTTAAATCTCTTATCACAGAAGCGTCACCATCATCTCTAATTGGCTCTGCTTTGGCCAGCAGCACATCCATCTTCAGAGCCATCAGGGATTGGCTCTGCCAGACATGGTGGAAGCTTCCAGTAGCTTCTCAAAGAAGCCACCTCTGTGGCCCACCCACTACCAAAAACCAGGCCCTGCAAAACCAACACTAAAGGATTGTCCAGCACTGGCACAGACCGCTCAAGGAAGTGGTGGAGTCACTGCCCCGGAAAGATGTAAAAGATGTGTGGCCGTAGCACCTGGGGACATGGCTGTGTAACCTGGCAGTGCTGGGTCAGTGGTTCAAGGGGAGGATCTTAGAGGTCCTTTCCAACCCAAAATGATTCTTGTGAACAGGCTCTCCTTTCACACAGGGCGAACAGAAAAAGGCTGTTTGAAGAACATCCAGCTTCCACCCCCTTTTCTGAGGTCCATGGCACCTGCTCCCACAGCATTAAGTCCCTCTGGCTGTGAGACTGCTCACCTTGCTCAGGGAGCAGATTTGCTCAGTGCCTTTGAGAGTTTCCCACCACAACAAAACCATTTCATGAGCCATCGGCCACCAACACCCTGGACGTGCCCTGATCCATCAGTCTTGTCCAACTGGCCTGATACCAGGAGCTCTGTGGGCAAAGGGCTGAGAGGGGGAATACGGAGCACTGAGTTTTTTACAGCAGGGTCAGAGTCTCAGAGAAGCAAAGGTGGGAGTTGAAGCAGAGGAGATCTGGAAGTTCATTTTACAGGTACTCCCTTCAATGCATCCACTTTTCCAACACACAAAGTGAGCAGCTGGTGGCTCTGCACTGCCGGCTGGGGTTAACCCACAACAACCTTCTGACAAGAAGGCTGGGCACCCAAAATGTCTATTTTGGTTTATTTGGGGCTGGTCCCTCTGTGCCAGCTCCCCCTCTTCAGTGGCTGGCCATGTAGAGGACCTCTATCTGACCTCCCAGGGCAAAGTCACCCGGCAGAAGCTGGTGGGGTTGATTAGGATGCCGATGCATGCTGTAGCCATGCAAATAATGTAGAAAAACGGCAGGCAATCTGGCCGAGCAGCTGTCGGAAGGTCGGTGAGATGAGGCGACGCAAACGGGCAGGGGGGCACACGGCACCGGGCACGAGGGCTCAAGCAGCGGGCAGCTCTGATCTCCTCACCAAAACAACCTCCTCACCAAAACAGCCCCATTCCTGCTTCCCCCTCTTCCCACTCCACACTGCCCCTGCATGAAGGCGGGAGCTGACCGCTCCCATCAGGAGATGCTTCGCTGCTCCGTGCTCCTGTTACAACTCAGGTCAACCTATTACTCTCAAATAATTCCCTGCTGCTGTTCCTGGCAGCTCTTTTCCCTCTCCCTGCCTCTGCACCATGCAGTGGGGCGGGTGAAAGGAGCTTTGCACTCTGCTAAAAGCCAGCTCAGACATCCCTGTGCTCCAGGCAAAGACGCTCCTGCTGATCCCAAAGCATTGCAGGTGGGAAGGAGGGCTCTGTGCCTCCTGCTGAAGGCAGGGCATCTCGGGGTGCTGTGGAACAGAGCTGACATGGATTCCAAGTATTCTCCTAATACAGCTGGGACCCTGGATCCCTCATCCTGGGCTGCTTTGGACAGATTTGAGTCACCTGTTCCTGCCCAGGACTTGTCTGCTGCAGGAAATAACTGCAGAAGCAGAGTCACAGCAAGTGCCAGCCCCTCTTCCAGCCGCTGCCGAGAGGAAAAACAAGCCCTATGTGTTGGTTTCTGTCCCCGTGCTCCGTCCTGGGAGCGATCTGGCTGTCAAACTGGGTCCCCTTGTAAGCCAGCTCCGAACGCTCACACGGATGTGCACAGACTTCCAATTCCTGTGTTCTTAATTGCACTTTTAATTACATTTATTAATTGCATTACTGCTCGTCCGAGCCAGGCAATTTCCAATTTCAAAGTTTGATTTTTAAAACCTGATAATTTCCGTTTCTAAATTTTTTTTTTTTTTTTTTTGTGGAAATCCACCCCACCTTTCAATCAGCTCTCATTAATATGTACCTCTTGTTGCTATCTCTATTAAGTGACCTCCCTCATTATCGAGTGACACTGGCAAACGGCCACCGCAGAGCTATAATTCAATTGAGGGGCTTTTGAAAACACCATAAACACAGCTGGAATGGATGCTTTAGAGGAGCTGGAGAGGAATTAGCTACTGGATAACCACGTTTGGAGCCCAGAGAGCTCGTTCACGGCAGACACGGCTGGGCCCAACGTACGGCGCTGGAGGAAGGGACACCACAACCACTCAGCCACAGCAGGCACAGGACAAACAGCCACACAGAGCAGAGGATGCTCTGGTACCCCATGGGATAAACCAAATTGCTTTTTCCAGCCCAGAGATCCCCTGTTTCCCACCAAAGATAACCCTGCCCTCACCAACACGGTCGATGCACAGCACAGCATCCCCCAAGAGCTGGGGCTCCTGGTGGCACCAGGCACTTCTGCAGCCCAGGTCTTGAGGGGAAAGGCCAGGAGAGGCAGATGGGAGAAATCAGGGAATCCTAAAATGGTTTGGGGGTTGGGTAGGGAGATCATCCAGTTCCAACTAGCAAAATCCAGCAGCTTCCCACTGCTCTGGCAGGGGGCAGAAGGAAAGGGTGGTGACGCAAACACCACTTCACTAACTCAGCATCCACAGCCAAATTTCATCACAAAAGCCACATTCTCTCCCGTTCCCCATCCTTCAAGGAGCAGGAAGAGCCAGGGCAAAGGCTGGGAAGCAGTCTGTGCTTCCCTCCTCGGCTGCTGGTAGGTCAGCCCCAGTTTTGAAGACAGCAGATGGGAAGCCAAGATGGTCTAACGAGACATTTGAAAGTCAGACACAAGTGCCAAGAATATGAAAACCTGTCAGTCAGAGAGCCCCTGGCTCCAGCAGCACCGCATCTCTCCTGCTGGTGTGATTTTCCTGCTGGAAAAGGGCGTTTGGAGCAATCTCCCCCTCTGCAAGGGCATCCACGGCAGATGGCCTGGCACCCCTTTGGCTCTCATCTTCCTGGAGACGGTGGGCATGGATCAGGTGGATCCAGGTGGCCACAGTCAAGGTCTGCAGTCTTCCAGTGGCTGCTTTTGTTTAGGGAAGTAAAGGCAGCCCTGACCAGCAGAATCCAGGGGGATTTTCTACCATCCCTCCCCTCAATATCAAAATTCAGTAGCAAAGTGAAAACACCAGAGATATACTTCTACCAGCCAGCATTCGTTGTGGGGTGAGACAAGAAATCCATTTTCCAATTCCTACTTGGGGGTGATGCCATAAGCCTATTTTTTTAAGATCTTTTTTTTTTTTTTTTTTTTTTTTGCAGTTGACACTAACTTTCACTTTCTGGCACCCCATGGCAGCCCACTGGGGGATGCTCTGGATGGCAAATGACTTCCATTAAGGCAGAGCGTTCACACAATGCATTACAAATGAAACCCTAATGACAGGACACCGGCAGTACCGCTCCCACTTGATATTAATTGGGTGCCACTTTCTTTTAATGGTACATTAATTAATGTGGGATATCAACAGAAGTCCACGACACTCCCATTAATACAAATGAATTCATTATCAATGGTGTTACTACAAGAAATGACAAATAAATCTGTAACAGTGGGAAACTTCAAATAATAGCCACGAATCATTAGGTATTGTCTTCATTTATACAATGTACTGCAAATACACGCATGAAATCTATGGGTGTTTATCTAGCCACATCTCCCTCACCATGCCTCTTCCTGAGCCACCTTGGAGGGCCACCAAGCTGGCCAAGGAGAACTGGGACTTGCTTCATCACCTCACTGCCTTCTTGCTACCTCCTCTTATCCCAGCACTTCTCATGATCTCCTTCTCTTGAACCTTCAAAAGACTCTCTGATCTAGCACATGTAATCCTGGAAGGAGCATCACCTTCCCTTCTTCCATCTCTTGCCCTCCCATTTTAGCCATGCAGAAAGAAACCTGCTTGCTTTTCTACCTTATTTATATATTTTACTGGTTATTTATCCCCTGTTCTGTAGAGAAGCTAAAAGCACCTTTCCCAGCACAAAGCAGCCCACCTCTGACCATGGGAGGAGAAAGTAACATGTCCTCAGAAAACTAAGGAAAAAACCCCACAACTCCCTTTGAAATCTGGGATTTGTAAGTCCCAAAGATCCATCAATAAGAAACTCCTGGAAAAGCCTCTGCAGCAGCCTGAGAGCAGCTACCACCCTCAACACAAGTGAACACAAAATCTGTACAGCTGGGATGATTAAAAAAATACTTCCCTGTCTTCCCGTGGATGGGGAAGGATCAATAGGAGTTCAGCTGGGGTCTCCTTGTCGGGCTTTGCTCATGCTGAGAGAGCAAACTCCGGCAGGACACGCTCCTGTCGGAGCCACAGCACGGGCACCACTCTCCTGTGGGAGGGGACACCCCAATGCCCTGTCTCCTACTGCCCTGGGGGTGCAGAGAGAGCAGCTACCAGCCCAGGGCAGTGGGATGTGCAGGGAACAGCCTTTTAAAAGACAACACGTGGAGGGGGACTTGCCCTTGAGCTGCAGGAAAACCCAGGCAGGAGCTAGTCTGAGTGAGTTGGAGGCACAGTAAAGACAGGGAAGGCAGCAATCCAAAGGAGCCCAAATGGGAGGAAAGGCACGATGCTCATCTTTAAACTGAAAGAGGAGAGATTCAGAGTAGATGTTAGAAAGACCCTGATTACTCAGAGAGTGAGGAGGCCCTGGCACAGGGTGCCCAGAGAAGCTGGGGCTGCCCCTGGATCCCCGGCAGTGTCCAAGGCCAGGCTGGACATTGGGGCTGGGAGCAGCCTGGGACAGTGGGAGGTGTCCCTGTCCATGGCAGAGGGCTGGAACGAGATGGTCTTTAAGGTTCCTTCCTACCCAAACCATTCCACGATTCCTGGTGTTTCTGGGTGTCTTGAGTTGCTCTTGGGGATGAGACATTTAGGAAATAAGAGAAAAGGAAACAGTTGTTTTTAATGTGATGATGTGTCTAAGTCATGTCCAACATGATTTATTTTGTAGGTCTACTTGAGAAGCTGCGCTTTTGAGAACTGTCATTAGAAATGGGGTGTTTGTGCTGTGATTTAACTGATGAGGGGACAAGCCCTGAGCCTGTGCCTCGCTGATCTGTGCTGTACCCTCTGCACCTCATGCTGTCCCCACTGCCTCAGCAGTCTCCTGCTCAGGCAGTTGCTTGGGGATTTAGAAGCACAGGGAAGGATCTAATCCAAGCCTACTCTCTGTCAGAGTGAAACCAGTCCTTAACAGTAAGACTTGATAACCCTCTCCTCAAACCTGAGCTCCCCTTTAAACTCCCCCCTAACCTTGGTTTGGGGAAGGATGGCAGCAAGAACTTTTAACAACGTTTTTTCCCTGCAATTCCATGCATCTGCCCAAGGTCTCACAAAGTATATGTTGAGGCAAGCAATTTTTCCCTTTAATTTCTCCTTGTGTTGCCAAAGGAATAAGCCTTTACAATCCAGCCCAAAAAACTGGTCAAACACACTGGGGAAGAAGAGGTGTCAAAGCAATCAACTGGTGACACCAGTTGTGACAAGCAGATTTTAAAAATACCTTAAGTATTTTATTACATTTACACCGGCTGGTGTGTTGGGGTTTGTTTCTAAAGGGGCCCAGTCTCTGAGGGCCACTGGGAACATCACACAAACCAAGGCAAGGGGGTCCTAAAACCTCTCCCCAACATCTCCTGCAGGGATAATACACCAGGAAAAGGCTTACAAAGCACTGGCATGGAAAGCACCTTCCAGCATGGGGTGTCTGTGCTAAAGAACAAGAACAAGGTGGGAAAGGAGGAGAGAGAAAACAACAGAGAAGAAAAAATCTGCACTCCTGTCCTTTTCTAGAAACAGAGGGACTCCCTCCTTCTCTCTCCCAGTTCACCACATCTTCTTGCAACCAGCAGAAGAGATCCCAGCTCTGCCAGCAGCCTTGCCAGGTCCAAGGAATTAACACGACTTAAACCCTTGGCACTACCTGAGCAGGAGGAGAAGCCCCAAACCCAGACAGACCCATACCCACACAACCCTGGCAAAGCTTTCCTTGCTGAAACCATTCCCTTTGAGGCATTGTCTTCAGTCACAGCCTTTTCCCAAGTGCTGACATCCCCCTGGCAGGATCAGACCAAGCCTGATCACCTGTGGCTGAGGAGCAGGAGAAAGTCAGGATCATTTGCCAGGGCAGAGAAAAACTAACCCTGCATCCCCCCCTCCCAGCCCTCCTGCCTCCCCCTTCCTGTGCTGATTGGAGAAGCTCATCCTTCTGCTGATTGCAGCTGATGGTCCTGGCTGGGTTTTGCCCTTCCAGACCAGACCCTCAATTATCAAGGGTCTGGTTTTTATAAAAGGTTTGGGTTTTTTACTGGGTTTTTTGTGTGTGGTTTTTTTTTTGTTTTTTTTTTTCCAGTTCAGCTAGTGAATTTATTTTTTCCTTGGGCTCTTTCCTGCCCTGTCTGGATGTGCTGATGGATTTTGGGGCTTGCCAGAATCCAGCAAAACCAGGCTCGCTGGGTAGTATTAACTTCTAACCCCCGCATAAAAATAGCTGCAATAAAGCAGAGTGAATAACATCAGCTTCACCTAATGTAACTTTGATTAAAAAGTGCTGCCCTCTTCATCACTCCTGGGTGGTAACTCCAGGGAAATGTCCTTCCTGAGGGATGGAAAGCCAAAAGTCTGGGGACAGAACTGCCAGTAGGACACAGGCACATTCCAGGGCTGTTGCTAAGCCTAACAGGGAAAGTGGAGGGACCAAACTCAGAGGAAAAGTCAACAAAAAAGCCAGATTCCTGCCCATCTGGGTAGCAAGGCAGCCCACAGACCCTTCCAACTTAAGTCCAGTTACAGGACCAAAATACTGGGGTCCATGGCACAAAAGCCTCATCCTTTCCCTTCCCTCAGATGCAAAAACCTCCACATATTTAATTATTCTCCTCTTCACTCCTGGTGCTGACAGACTGTGTCAGGAGCTGTTTTGTTACAGCGTGCAGGAGGAGGCAGAAAAGGTTTTAATTTCACGCCATGCACCAGGCGCTGCAATTTTGGACACCGTTTGTTATCTGACTTCTGGCCCTATCTTTGGTCCCGGCACTCCTCAGGCAGCCGTGGCCAGTTGGCTTTTTAATTTATTCTCTGCTAGAATGGGGATTCTGTTCAAGTGAGAGCCCTCACTGCCCAGGCATGCTGGTTTAATAACAAAATGCCTTCGAGTTTGGAGGTGTGACTTTGTGCCAAATTCGGTGCCACTCCTGGGGGGCTGCAGCTCCTAAGCCACAGCAGACAGGGTTGAAGGAAACCCCACTGCTGCAAATCATCCTTTCCTTCAACTTTTGTTCACCCAGAAAGAAAAAAAAAAAAAAATCACCTATAATGGGACTAAAACCAATTCCCAAATCTTCCCCTCATCAGATGGGTGAACCATAACCTCAAATCAAATGACCTTCTACAGAGTGAGAGGAATCACAGAATGGGTTGGTTCAGAAGGGCCAGTAAAGCTCACCTCATTCCATTCCTCTGCCATGGGCAGGGACACCTTCCACGAGACCAGGGTACTCCAAGCCCCATCCAGCCTGGCCTTGGGCACTGCCAGGGATCCAGGAGCAGCCACAGCTTCTCTGGGCACCCTGTGCCAGGGCCTGCCCACCCTCCCAGGGAAGAACTCCTTCCCAATATCCCATTCAGCCCTGCCCTATGGCAGTGGGAAGCCATTCCCCCTTGTCCTGTCACTCCACACCGCTGTAAAAAGCCCCTCTCCAGCCCTCTTGGAGCCCCTCTAGGTACTGGAAGGAACTCCTCCCCCAGCAGAGAATTGAGGATGACTTGGAAAGCAGCTGCTCTCATCTCTCCAGTCTGATCCGTTGCCCAGAAGCCGGGTGAAGAATTTCCTACATTTTTGGCATAAAGTCCCATTTGCAGGCTGGGAAGCCACAGCATCCCTCTTGTTTTGGATGCCCAAAAAAACCCCACAAAAACTGGCTGAACACCTTCGAGACAATCACACCCCAGGGAAACTCTCCCCAAAGTTTTTGTTGTGTGAGCCTTCTTCCCAAAGCCTGACCCCTTGTCTTTCTTCCTGGGTGGTTTGTCAATACAGAGTTGAGATCTCTGGGAAAGGCCTGGGGATGAAAGGAATCAAGAGCAGGTAATTGCTGCGTGAAAATGACAGCGCAGCGATTTCCACGGACTAACACAGACTGTGGAATACCAAGAGGCAACCGACAGCAGAGAATCAATACCTCCCCAGAGGTGGGATTATTAGGGAGAGAAAGGGGCTTCAAAGATCCATAAGTGCCTGATGAGTGACTATTTCCAAACGACTGCTGGCTGAATGAGAATTGCTTTCAGAAGGATGCCGGGCCCATTCCCAGGGTGTGCCTTCAACCTGGGGATGCTTCGGCAGGAACGGTGAAGTCTGCCATCAAAACACGGCTGTGCCATCATCCCCCACCCTCCCGAGCCCCCCTGCTGCAAAAGGGAGCTCTCCTCTTCCCTTGGTGCCCCCTGCAAGTGCCAGGTAACATCCCAACAAGGATTTTAGGGAAAGCCAGCTCTGGCATTTTGGCCTCTGCACCGGCATTTCCTTCAGAAAGGCAGGAAAGAGAGGCCACAGGAGAACAGGTGGAGTTGCAATTCTTCTTATCCAAAGCACCTCTGCAGTCATTAACAAACCACATCTGTCAATTCCCTGCAGTCATGTTCCACCAGCACCTTTTAAATCACAATTTCCATGCTTTGCTCAGCTCCTCCACGTTGTAGCCACACACAAGGTCCATCCTACAGAACCACTGACACTCCCCCAAAATGAGGAGTACAGCTGTTTTACACCTCTCCATAGAGCTGTGGGAAGCCACCAGGATCTCCTCCAGCACTCCCAAGTGATGATGCCTTCAGTTCTCAGCCCCAGGAGAGCTGGTTACCCACAGCAGCCATCCCATTCCCCAGGGACAGCCGAGCAGCCAAGACAACAACACAGGACAACAACATCGCTTTGCTTCTCCCTGATACATCGAGTGTACACACATGCCAAACTATCCTTAGGATCAGTCTCTTGGAAAACACAAATTCAGGCACCTCCAGATGAAGATTGCCCTCTGGACACGAACAGGGAGCTCATTTTAAACAAGGATGCCTCTGGGCATTCCAGCTTTCCACAGGTTTCACACACCCAGCAGCTCTCTCTGCCAAGAACAGGCTGCTGAAAACACAGCCTGGAAGCTGCTCTCAGTGGCTTGGGGGAAATTCATGTTCAGCTTAGTGCTAAGCATGTTTAAATACAAAAGTTCCTCTTGGATGAGAGCAGCCAGGAGGCTCAGGAATCTCATTTTCCCAGGGGAGAACCAATTGCTCACAGCATATCTGGGTAGGAAAAAGGAGTGAAAACTAAAAGAGCTCTTTCCTCTCTGACCCCCATGCAGCTCCAGCCTGTGCAAAATTATTTATTTATTTAAAGGTTTGGTGGGTTTTTTTTTTCCCCAAAGGTGAAAATATAAATAGGATTTTCTTTTAGGAGGAGAAAGAGGCACAAGCAAGGATGGAGTTGCAGAGAAACCTAAAAGAGCAATTTTTGAAATGTCAGCAGGCAAGAGTTTGCCCAGGGACAGCGTGGATGAACAATTTATTTCTCAAAGGAAGGTAAAATGGTGTTATATGCCTTGGTTTGCACCCTTAAGGTCATCAGGTGGACTCTACAGCAGGAAAAGAGCAAGGAACAAGACATGCTCTCCCAAACCCTCATCCAACGGAATTTCTTCTATTGATATTTATTTTCTATTAAGTGTAAGAAGAATGAAAAGCTTTTTTGTTTAACTGGAGGAGTTATTTGCTAGCACTTGGCTCGGGCCAGGGAAGGAGGGTCAGAAGCTAAGGATGCATTACCCTTCTTGGACAGGAGCAGAGATGGAGCTGCATGTGCAGCCCCCAGCCCAGAGAAGCTATGGCACACCTGGGCTCAGCACCAGCAGTGCCACAGCCAGCCCTTGGAGCTCCTGGGCTCCATCTGGAAGGATGGGGAAGCCCAGGGATAAGGGGCAGAGGAAAGGAAGAGCTGAGAAATGGCAGCAGCAAGGGGAAACTCCTTCCTCTCCATTCCTGCCACCTTACAGAGCCTTTTGCACCACTAAATCTTGCCTCCTCCAGCATGCCACCCCTGTGATGGGAAGGTGGGTGTTGGGTCCACCCATACCTTTGCTGTGATTCTGAAAGCACAGAAATCAACAAAAGGAGTCATCCAATTGAAAAATCAGTTGATGAGACCCATAAAGAAGCACAACAGCCCCAATAAACCACGAGATAGGAGCTGTTACCAAAATCCTATCCCTCCTCCGACACCTGGATAAGAGGCAGTGAATAAACATCCAGCAGCAATAAATGCGGGATATTTCGGGCACTGCCAAGCCCACCACTCACCCATGGTTCCCAAGTGAATCCCTTCAGGAATGGTGACTCCAGCACTGCCCCGGGCAGCCAAACCTGACAACCCTTTCAGCGAAGTATTTTTTCCTAATATCCAATCTGGACACCCACTGGAGCAAAACACTGAAGTCAAAGAAAAATTCACCTGGCTGAGGATAACCCAGAAGCGAGTGCTAAGGCTGCAGCCCAAAGTGCACACACAGCTATAAATAAAAGCTAAAATGAGCACTTTTGATATCTGGGTGTGGTCCTTGTTCTCAACACATTCTGTGTACTCCATTCAAAGACTTAAGCAGGAAATTTAAACAAAAGCACCTTGCCAAAAGCTGTGATAAGGAGGAGGACTATTCTGGAGGTGGGGGAAGAATGAAGCCTGCTAATCACCCATCGCAGCCAACCCCGAGGGGTGAAAGCAGCAATGCCAGCTTGGCACGGGCACAGTACCCAACCCCAAGTGCAGACCTGCTCCCACGCCTCAGCGGTGCCCACCCGCTCTGCCAACCAAACCCCATTAAAATGCAACAAGCAAAAATAATGTTCCAAGAACGCATCTCCTTCAAAACAGCTGCACCCAGCAAACACTCCGTGGCCTAAGACTCAAATGCTGCTCTTCTTCCCATCCTTCAGGCTCGGTGAAGGATTTGCTGTGTGGGTTTTGTTTTGTTTATTACTTCTAATGACTTTCTCATTATCATTTCGCTGTGAAACATAAACGATGGTTATGGGAGAAATCATATTATTTGGATGGCTTTATTAAATTAGAGAGCAAATCTGTGTATATTTCTGGCTCAGGATAAATGTTTGAACTTTGAGAGGCCAAAATTCATTTTCAGACAAAGCCATTTTCGAAAGCTTTGGAATCAGTGGTTAAATTTGCCCTCCGCTTCAAGGGAGATGTATGGGGGTATTTCTCAATTTAATCCCTCCTAGTGATTTAACCAAACCCCTGCTTCTAGTTCTGCTTATGAGAAACTCGAGACTTGTGGAACATAATGGAGAAATAAAGGGAAAACAGCACTGAAAAGAAATACAATAAAATAATAAAATCATCCTGTCTCCAGGCCCCCATTCCTCTAGACTTCACAGAGGGACTTCAACCAGCTCACACATTTTCTGTGAATAAAATCACTGTCTTCACACCTTCACAACAAGAGCAAGTGCTTATTCCTACAGGTATTGCTACAACTGAGAACACCAGCACAGCTCCACCAGGAGCAGTAACATCAGCAAGCAGACCTTCCGTGCAAGTGGAAAACTGTGCCAACATGGGATACCTGCAAGGATTAGGGATGTGCCACTTAAAATTTACAAGGAGAAGTTTTGCACCTTCTCTGCATCAGGTTCCTGCAGGAGCCAGCTTTTGGTGACAGCAGAAGACCAGTGAGTGTGACACAGACACACAGGATGAGAAAGTTGTTGCTGAACAGGCAAACAGTTTCCATTTCCTCCTCTTTTCCATCCCTTCCTCCCTGCCCATTCAAGGAAGGGAACAGAAGCCAAATGCATTTTCCATGCAACAAATCAAAGTCACCGCCCCCAACCTTTTAGAACCAATATCTGACACTGGAATAAACCTGTTAAAAGGAATAAATTCCCCCCAAGCACACCCAAAGGGAGAAAGCAATAGAAAATCAAGCCTGATAAAAGAGGTATTAAATGAAAGCACTTTCAGTGTGCCAATTCAAAATGTATGGCCCACAACAAGCTTGGTGAGAGAAATCCCTGCTGGAAAAACACAGTAGGGAAGAGTGGAGGGAAAATATTTGGTGTCCTCCACTCACCATTAGGGCAGAGAATATATGACCTACAAGGAACAGGCTCTGAAGCACTAGGACAGGTCTGTGGTCCCCAAACACAGAGGGTCTCAAGCAGCCTAACCATTTTGTGGGAGCACAGGATTGGAAGGGACCCAGAGAAGGAATATGCCAAGCTGGAAACAAGCAAGATCTACTCTGCTAATGATTCTGCAATCAGTATCAAAGGAACTTGGGGGAAAAACAGGGAAAGGAGCAGTTTTTGAAGCAGGGACAGCTCCATGGAATTGGGCATGAGCAGCTGTACTCAGCCTCTGGAGGATGGAAATCAGGAGTCAGTGCTGCCTCTCCACTGCCCAGAGTGAAACACACCTGGCCATCCTTCCTGCACCTCAACAAAGCTGCAGCTGAGCAGAAATGCTGCCAGGACACCCCAGCAGTCCTGGACGTGCTTAACCCTCCCTGCCCTGGTGGCACATGGTGGGTGGGCAGCAGGAGCAGCTCCCCCAACTCCAGAGCCAAGGGATCCTCACCCATTGCCCAAGGAAAAAGGAGAGGAAAAAGCAGATGTCTGAGTAAACTGAAATAAATGAACTTTAGATTGAGAAGAATGAATCAATTAAAACCTCCTTGTCTCAGACTGTCTGGGAGCTCCAGGCAACCACCATGTGTCAGCACTACCACTTCCTCTCCAAGGACTCCCACTGGATCACTAAAATCCCCCAAAACACTCGAGCATGTTTCTCCTCCTTCCCTGTAAGTGAGGCCCTTTGGTGTTTGCAGGCAAATTTATTTCTATGAAAGCCATGCAGCTCCTCTCCTTCCTCCCTGCTCCTCCTCCTCACCCCCTGCCAGGGAGCCTGGGAGCTCTCTGGCTTTCTGACACCAACCAGTCCCACTGAGGCCATGACACCACCCATGCCTACAAATGGGAGGAAAATCCTTGTGAATCCTCCCCACAGCCCTGCTGCAGAAGGACCTAAACCAGGAGACCTCTCTGCATCAAGGCTGACATCCACCACCCCACTTCCTGGCGCCCCTCATCCTCCTGGATGGAGGGGGAAGAGCTCACATTCCCCAGCTCACACAAAAACACTGCTTGTGACAAGTGCTTACCTTCCCCACAAATGCTTTAAGAGAACTCTTGAGCTGAGACTGCAGGGAGGCAATCCCATCAGCTCTGACAACCCTTTTAAACTCTATATATGTCTGGCTGTGTCAGATTTCTAAACCCACAGCCAGGCAGATGTTTCAGATGCTCAGATGGAAGGCATGGATATGTCTGGGAGCACACAAAGCGAGGGATGGGGTCTGAAACCAGCTTCCCAGGGCCTGTCCAGAGCCTGCACTGAATAAAAAGGCTGAGTTGCAGCAGACAGCAACGAGCAACACTGAGTTTCACACACCACCTGCACCTCAGAATGGGGCTGCAACACCATACCCAGTGATGAAGAACTGATGTGACACTCCTTTAGCAAACTCCTGTGTCCAGGAATGGCATCCTGCTTCTTACAACAAACGGATACAAATTCAATAAACACATTTATCCTTTGCAAAACATCTCCTGACACCAAATCGATGGCAATAACCTGCACCCTTTGCCCACAAGAAGCTGGTGGAGCACCTGCTTCAAGCACAAGGAGGGCTCCATGTCCCATTTCCCCTCTCCCCCAGTGTTGCCACCCCCTTCACTCTTGGCCACGCCATTTTCCAGAAGCAAGAGCACCCCATGGGATCCAACACTCCACCAAATGGATGGGGAGGCAGATTGAAAAAGAGAAGAGTAACTTTTGCCAATCATCTTTTTCCAAACTCACAGAAAGGGAGAGAGAAAAGAGCCAAGCCTCGTTGGGAGGCAAAGCCCTCAAAAGTTAAATATATCATGAAAAAGAAAAGTTCTGTCACTGCTTAAAAAGGTTTTTGACAGGTCTTCATTTGTAACCCACAAACAAATGCAGTTTCTCATGCTCCATGGCCTCTAATATCACTTCAGAGCAGAACCTGAACCCAACTCTCCGTTGAAAAGCTGGAGAAGCAACCACATTAAAATAGCTCTCTTCATTGCCTTTGGGCACACCAGAAATCTTTCATTTCAGGAGCTGCACCTAAAGTGCCTGGGAGCACAGCCTGAGCAGGCAGAAACTGCAGCTCAGAATCATTTCAATGGCTTTGGGTGGGCCAGGCGCAGTTAAGTCAAGCCTAACAAACAAGGCATTATTACACAAGACAGAAAGAAAAAGTGCTTTGCCCTATTTAAGCAAGTTTCAGAAAACCCTTTCAGTGTCTGAGCTGATGAGGGAAACTGGTCAGAACCCTACAATTCAGGTCCACGTGGCTGTTGTGTGCTGCCTGGGAAAAGGGGGCAGAAAGCAAATGGAAGAGTCATCCACCCACAGTGGGGTTAGGGATGGAGGAGGGAAGTAAGAGCACAGACCACCTTGAAAGGCAGGGGCAGTGGAACAGCCTGCCCACAGCAGCTGCCTCATCCCTGTCCAAGGCCAGGCTGGATGGGGCTTGGAACCACCTGGGATAATGGGAGGTGTCCCTGCCCAGGGCAGGGGATTGGAACAAGATGAGCTTTAAGGCCCCTTCCAGCCCAAACTGTGAACATGGCCACTGGCCACAGCCTCCACTCGCAGTCTGAAACCTCAAAACCAGCTCCATGAGCAATGAGAAGCAGTCCCTGGCTGCCTGCTCCTCCTCCCACCATTCCTCCTTGCTCAGCCATTTCAAAGTTTGGTCAGCACACCTACTTGCCCAGAGAATCCCTTGTAAGACATTTACAAAGACAGGAGAGCCTGGAATTCCATATTTCATCTGGACGACGCGAGCAGAGCAGTTTTACCTCTTAATTTTGTGTTAATTTTGCCTCCTTGCTTTCTTTCTGCAGAGTTCCCAAGATTTTGTGTCATTCACTAACTCATCCCTCATCCCAAGGGCTACAGAGCCCAGGTTTGTCACCAGCCAGAGGAATCCTCTAGAAAGAAAACCTGCAGGAGAGAGATAAGCAGCATCTCATCCACTCATCAGAATTCAGGGAAAATACCAAAACAAATATTAATGAGAGGCACTTAACTGTGCCTGTTCAGCAATCAATAACACACGACAGGGTACACAACCAGCCTGAGCATCTCACACCATTGCTGTGCTGGGGTCCAAACTGGAGGGGTCTTCTCTAATACCCTCCTTGGGGCTGCACCAGCAGCTTTCCAAGCCCTTGCCCCTTCCACAAACTCCCAGGACTAGAGAGACAAAGAACAGTGACTAAAACCTCACTTTTGTGTTTAAAGATTACATCCACGCTGACTAGCCACACTCTTCTTTTTGTTAAGATGTTTACTAACCTGCTTTTTCTGATTATTCCAAAATATGACCCATTGGGCCATCCCAGTGAGTGCTCCAGAGCATCTCTCTGTGTGTGGGTTGCATTTTCCTAATGGGAATCACAGGGAGAGAGCACAGGACTGTTTGGTGGAGCTCTGAGTGGGGAAGGGGGACAGCCAGAGGGTGTGACCACAGAAGGACACAGGGCACCTGAGCTGCAGGGACACACTCAGAGCGGACCAGTACCTGCAAGGAAGGAGACTGCAGCTCAGGAACCTCTTTACCTTTCTGTAAAACAGAAAAACATCTCTCACTGGGGTGAGCATCTTCATCTCTCACTGGGGTGGCTTCTCCTCTGCAACACCCCTTTAGTGCCCATCTCCTGCTCAGGGGGTGCACCCCCAGCTCCTGCTCTTCCAGTGGGATTCCAGGCTGGCACTCGAGGGCGCCTGAGCGGGTCCCGCCGCACAGGCTGCAGGAAGAGAATGGCTTTCAGCTCAATTACCCTTCACATTCCGATTCCATAACGCTCCAGTGAGGCTTTTTAAGCAGATCCCCTCCCCAAATAAAGCCTGCCTGCTGAAGCCCAGCCTCAAGCTCAAACGTGCAGAAGGGAGGTGAGGCTCCACTCCCTTGTCCCTGCTGCCCGCCCTTTCCCAAAAATCTCCTTGAGATTGCTTCTCCTCCCCTCACCAGCTACCATTTATGTGGCTCCTCCTTGCTCTTCTTCCAGCCTCTGTTTGCCACTCCCAAGCCCAAAACCTGCGGGGAGATCAGGCTCCTTTGGTGGTAGGTGCAAGCATCTGGGCCACCAAACACCCTACAGACACGGGCCAGCACAGTGCAGACACTCTTTTTCAGAGGTGCCATCGTAAGGAAAGAAGGTGGTGAAACGCTCACCACTTTGTACAACCAGGTGAGAAATAGGTTTGCTGCCTGCTGGAGGAGAGCCGACCTCCTCCTGACTTTGGGCAGATCAATGGTGCGAGCACACAGCGAGACATGGAGGTGCTGACGAGGGACAGGCGATGGAGCACACGCTCTGCAGGTGCAGCCTTGCTGGGAAAACTGCCCTCCTCACAGGGCAGGTCTGGTGCTCGAGCACACAGCGAGATATGGAGGTGCTGACGAGGGACAGGTGATGGAGCACAAGCTCTGCAGGTGCAGCCTTGCTGGGAAAACTGCCCTCCTCACAGGGCAGGTCTGGTGCTCGAGCACACAGCGAGATATGGAGGTGCTGACGAGGGACAGGTGATGGAGCACACGCTCTGCAGGTGCAGCCTTGCTGGGAAAACTGCCCTCCTCACAGGGCAGGTCTGGTGCTCGAGGCCCTCAGAAAGGAGGGGGCCAAGGGAAAGCCTTGCAGTGAAGCCCTGTGACATGGTGGGACACCAGGCTGGTGGTGATCCCTATCACTGGAGGAGGATCCATGCTCCAGTGTTCTCCCAGCACTCCTCCTGAAGCTCAGGCAGTCCTCAGGCCCCAGCAGGACCTTGCAGGTGTGCTCAGAGGCAATGCCATGACCGTGTCCCACAGGGCAGAGATCCCCACCTGGCCTTTCTCCCTGACACCCATTTCCCTGCTGACTGCAAGGACTGGGGTGATTTGCAGTGCCACAATCCTCATGGTGCTCACACCAGCAGGCACAGCCTCTTAGCAAAATTTCTTTTCCCCACAGGCCTGAGATGTACACAGGAAAACAAAACATCCACCTGTCCTGCTATTTCCCCAACCAGCCAAAAACCCCTCGATGTTACACAGGCCATCAGCTGTTCAGTGCAGTGGAACAGCTCTGTGCTTTAACCCTCTCACCTCCCTCTAAGGCAAGGCATGGGCAGCACATCCTGGGGTGTTTTCTCCTGGGAGGCTGAGGAATCTGCAAACACACATCTGGCTGTGAGTTTCCAGCACTTTAATAAAGTGATTTTCCAAGCACTGGCACAGTAGCTTCTGACCAGGTAGATTTGGTGTCATCCAAATCACACAGGCAGTAAAAATCATTCCTCTTTCAGGATGTTCATCCAGCTCTGGTTATGGGATGGAGAATGGGTAGATCCCTCTTCTTCCACAGGTCAGAGAACCAAGCTCTCAACTTACCTCTAAATAAAGATTTACCAACTAGGGAAAGATCATCTTCCTCATGGGAATGTACACAGAAATGCTAAAAAAGCATCCCTTGATGGGCACACCAGCCCATCAGTTACAAACTCCTTTCTTCCCCCTGAAGCACCAGTTTGAAGGGAGTGCTGGTGGCCATCCTGGCACGTCCAGCTGGACTCCAGGTCAGGAGGAGCCTCCAAACACATGCGAGTGACTGAGATTAATCACACACAGGCAAGGCAAGAGGTGCCTGACTTCACCAATACCTCCTCTTCTCCTTTCCCTCTTTCCCATTACCCTTTCCAGTTTAGAACTGCAGGACAAGCCTAAGGGAGTAACAGATCACCACAATGAAAGGCAAGGTTTGAAAAACAGAGGTTGTTGGTATAACCAATCACCTGAGCCCAGAGATGTGGCCAAACTCAGCCAGACCCCTTGACCACACAGAATGAGCTCAATTTCCTGGAAAAAGAGAGACCAACAACTATCAACCTACACAAAGTGACAGCCATGACCACCTCTCCTTTTTCACCCACACTGGGTTTGCATCCTCTCTCAGAAAAACAAATAAATACTTTAACAAATCTCCCATAAAGCAAATCCCCAAAACTAAAAGCTCCCCATTTTTTCTTCTTGAACCAAAATTGTCTTGAACTGTCTATGCACTCTCCCTGCTCTCTCCATTATTTGTGCTGACAAAATAAATCAGCCACATTTTAAGTTCCCACAGCAATTAATGGTTGAAATTAAGTAATGGCTGCCTAATTTTGATTGAAACTTCTACTTAGATCAAAATCCCTCCATTTGTAATGAAAATAGTTTGAAACTGATACAAACAGTTTAGTTCACACATAAATATTTAAAAAACTTACAGAGAGGTTGATTTAGTCTATTATTTTACCACAAAGTTTGACCAGCAGTAGAAAGCTTATTATACATGACTGTCACTGACACATTACAAACTAATAAAACACAAAATGCAATTCTCAATAAGAAATTGGAATGAATCTACTGCAAGAGCGATTTTTATGGTTCTTTTGAAATGCTATTTCTCCCCAGCTTTGCTGTCAAAATGGCAACATTTTCCCTAAATATTTCCATCTTAATTAAAAATGGTGTTTTTATTGAAAGAAGTGCCTCTTGTGCCAGCTGCAGCTTCACATTCCCATGCTGCATGGAGTGAGGATGCTAATGTGCGCCCACCTCATGGATCTGCTGCTGATCTTGGTTACTGCAGCTGGAAAAGAGCCTGGACCCCAAAATTCCTGCGTCCCTCACACAGGGCCTTTCAGCACAACCTTAACTATCCCTTAATTTAGGTGCTGTGACTGAAAAAGGAGCCTAAACCAACAAATTTCATGATTAAATGGATAAAAAACACTAAATATACTTTCAGTGGTGGGTTTTTTGCTTCCTGGCATGGAGCAGTTGCCACTCAGATGGTGCCTTCATAAGTTAAAAACCATTCCTACATCCAGGCACGGTCCAGCTGCCGACTCCAAAGGTGAGGTACAGAGAGGGTGGTAGGAAAAACAGGGATGTGAGGGGAGAGAATGCAGCTTTTGCTGGCTGGCATGAGATAAGTCATATCCCAGGCTTTTGGGAGAAGATGGGTGACCAGAGGAAAGGGAGCTAAAACTAATTGCCAGCAGGTCACATTCACTCCCTCCTCACCCCTCTGTTCTCAGCAGCACAGAGCCCTTCCTCCTGCCAGGGACAGGGAAGAGACCTTGAAGCCATCTGCTGCCCAGATGTGTAAGTGTAATTACACTGCAAGGGCTGGGCTGGAATGGCCCCTGGAAAAGAGACCTTCCAGCCCAGGCCCAAGCTGCTCCTGCAGCAGGAAGTGCTGAGGGACCCCAAACCACTGTTTCTGCTCCAGAGGAACGTGCCTGGTCTGAGCAATTCCCTGCCAGCAGGGTCCTGAGGAGCCCCCATCGCTGGGCAGCAGCCATTCTAAGCTCAGACATCGTCCTGACCTCAAGGATGACACAGGGACAGACCCACCAGAGCTCTGCAATCAGCAGATATGTGCCCTCAGCACCCATATGAAGGAGCTCGGGGAGTGAGGATGTTTTTCCTTGTTCTCCTTTCTTCCATGAGGAATGATGACTGGTTTGTCCAAGTTACCTTGCCCCCTTTGCCTGTGCTCTCCTCACTCAGAGAATGTTGCTGTACACTTTCTCTTCCTCTCTCTCAAAATATTTTCCTAATTTGCCAGCATGACAGCTCCTCCATGGAGGCACTAGATTACTTGCTGCCCCACACAGGCTTCCCTTTCCTCTCAAAATCTGCTGTTTTCCCCCCTTTCTGCTTTTCCCTGTCCCCCCTTGTCCTTCCCAGCACTACACTGGCCAGAACAGGATGACTATTTCTAATTTTCAGGCTGGCCCCCCCCTTTGCTGCAGTATCCTTCCAGAAAGAGCCCAAGTTTTGCCTGGTGAAAATGACTGTTATCTCCAGGACACTTTACACATTACTTCCACGCCATTTGGAGTTTTCCGCCCCAGTAGTTTCTGTTGCATCTCTCATTTCGCTCCTCAGTCACGTGTATTAAAGGACCAGGGGCTCCTGTTCACTGGTGAATCCAGACAAGGGACACTGGACACTTTTTTTCTCCCAAGGATGTCAGCTGAGACCCTCTGATGTCACAGCAAACACATCAGCAGTAACGACAAAAACTTGCACTCAGATGACCTTCAGAGGGAAGGATGCTCAAGGTCTGAGCACCTACTTGGTCACAGCTTCAAAGGAAAAAGTTATTTAAAATGAGGGTGGGGATGTCCTGGAACAGGGTGCCTGGAGAAGCTGTGGCTGCCCCATCCCTGGAAGTGTCCAAGGCCAAGTTGGACAGGGCTTGGACCAACCTGGGATACTGGAAGGTGTCCCTGCCCATGCCAGAGGGATGCACTAAATGACCTTTAAATATCCCTTCCAACCCCAAACCAATCTAGGATTCTGACATCTACAACATCAGCTGTGCAAACCCTTCAGCCCCAACTCCGTGTTTTACTCCTTGCACTGCTGTCTGTTTTAAGTGCTTTTCTCCAGTCGTGGTGGAAAAAAGCAGGGAGAAGATGACAGCTGGTGCCTGCTGTGCTTCCAGGCTCTTTCCTGAAGACACTGCTAGCATGCCAAAGCCAGAAGGAAAGCCCAAGACAGGGCCTGCACTTCCCAGTCCATTTATGTTTTGCTTGCATGTGGGAAGCAACAATAAAGACCATTAAAACTGAGGGTGTCCGGGAAGTTTGGGAGGTGTTTCACCTGCTGCAGATTATCACCAAATACCTGTGCAACAGAGACCCTCTTGCTACAGCAAACACCAGTCAAATCCCCACCTCCTATTTCTACAACAGGCACTGGAGGTGAGAGATCACCAGCACTGGGGATGCCAAGTTGGAGGAGAGATGGAAGTGCTTGATCTACCCAGGAAGGAGAACCAGCTTTTGTGTCCAACACAGCTTCAATAACTCACTAAATCATTTGCTGCCTTTCCTGGAAGTTTCAAAAACAACAAAACACAAGAAATAAATAATTTTTTTAAACTGCATCCAATTCGCTGAGGAGAAGTTCAAGACACTTGCACATTTTGCACGCTCAAAGGTGGCAGAAGGAAAGGAAGGTTGGATTGGGGGGATAATTTATTCACTGTAAATTATTTGTTCAGTTCTAAACTCCACACAGATATACAGGGATAAGGAGAGAAGGAAAACAATGAGTGAAGCAAAAAAAAAAAGAAACGAGGACGGAAAGCAGCCAGCAATGATTAGACCATTTTTGCAGTGTGGTTCGAACATCTTCCTTATCAGCTCTGTTATCACCACTTCCCATGTAAAGGCTCTTTATTTAAAGGAGAGGAGGGAAAAAGGCCCCAGAAGGTGTCTGGGAGCGTGCAAGGGAATAGCTAATGCAGCTGAGGGGGAGCTCAGCCCGTGGCAGCTGCTTCGTAAGCGCAGCATCAGGCTTCGAGCCACGGCAATAGAATTATACGAGCCCCTGAAGACTCCCAGGCACGATGGCAGGGAAACTGATGTAAATTACTGACATTATTACCCTTAAAGCAAAATAATACTTTTAATTACAGCAAGGGCTTTTGGGCCTTCCTCTGCTCCTCCCTGCCCCTGCTCGCTGTGTGGCACAGTCTGGTTCCAGGCTGTGCAATGGGACAAGGCAGCAGCGCTCCCCTCCTTCCTCTTCCCCGCCAAATACCTTTCTGCACAATTAAGAAAAAGACATTATAAAAGCCACAGTTTCGGCTACACTCCCATATTAAGGATGGAAATGGTGTCCAGCAGCTTGTGAAGGCTCAATCCCAAAGGCTGCTCCCTGCGCAGAAGGGACTGCTGCTGATGGCGAGTGCCTGCCTGCCTCCCAATTAAAATAAATTGGCATATCAGGGCTAAGCTCAGGAGATAAGACACCTGCAAGCTGGACTGTTGTTGCCTCAACACTGCTGTGTGCAGACCAGAAACTTTCCATTTTTAAACTCCTTTCCCACAGCCCTGCCTCTTTACTGGTGCCTGCTTGAAATCAGGACAAGATGAGCAAATTCCCAAGGCAGAGGGTTCTCGTTACAAATTTGAAACCCAAACTCTTTATAAGTCCTGTGTCCTTGTGAAGTTACAGTTACTTTTCTTGTGGTGAAGCTGTGATTTCCTGAATGACTGAGGTGCTGCAATGCAATCTCTGGCCCAGTACTGAGCATTTTGCTGGAAGATCACAGAATTGTGGAATGGTTTGGGTTGAAAGGTCCATTAAAGACCATCTCGTTCCAACCCCCTGCCACCTTCCACTAGACCAAGCTGCTCAGAGCCACATCCAGCCCTGCCCCTGAACACTTCCAGGGACAAGGGGGTGTAACCTCAAGATGTAATACATATCACTTCATAAATCACTCAGTGTGTTATAAATAAAAGAGAAGGAATGAGGTGGGGAGAGCACAAAAAGAGAGAAAACTCCAGTGGAAACCATTAATTAAATGACCTGACAGTGTGTCAGAACTCCAAGGCCAAGAGAAGGGTCACAAATGGTTTGAACTTGATCAGTAAGCTCAGGATGTTGGGGGCTTACAGGGGAAAACAGCTTTTCCAGAGGAGGTACTAGACTTGAAGTTTGTTCACCTCATAGAATAGTTTAGGTTGGAAAAGCCCTCTAGGATCACTGAGTCCAACCATTCTCCCAGCACTGCCAGGGCCACCATTAACCCACGTCCCCAAGGGCCCATCCTCTCCCAGGGGTGGTGACTCCACCACTGCCCCAGGAGCTGAAGGCAAACAGAAAGTTGTGTGGAAGCCCCAGAAGGTTTCCTGCTTGGCACTGGGACAGAACACCCAGCAGGCACCCCAGGGGAGCACTCCACCCTGACCTCACCATCACACCAGGTACCACAAAACCACAAACAGGGGCTTGGCTCCACTCCACTTGCTTACTTCACCTAAAAGCATTGAACCATGACAATCCAACAACTCTGAGTTCCCTACAGATCCAACCAAATGGAAAAAAAGATCAGATAAAGCAGATTGGACTTGTCAGAAACTGAGGCATGGCCACAAGAGCCTGCCACAGGCTTGGCAATAGATCTCTCCTTGTTTAAAAGCCAAAACCCTGAGACTCACAGAGATGTCTGGGATTGGGTTGGGTCAGGGGGGGTAAAAAAGAGGCTGAGAGCAGGAGATGAAGTGCAAGGGGTGCATCCAAGAGGAGAACAAACCCTGAAGGTCAGAGTACCAAGCACATGAGTAGCTAACTAATGTACTACAGCAGCACCACAGGGCACAGCCACGGGCACACACGTCCTCGCAAACTGGAAAGCCATAAAAGTCTATTACAGCAAATCAAACAGCAGCCAGCATGACAGCCATTAGCCTGAAATGAATACACGGGAACTTAATGAGCTCTGTCGAGGCCAGCTTGGTGAATTAAGTTGCCAATTCTAGCAGGATTCCCCTTCTCTTTGCAGACTTGAGAGCGCCTGCCCCGCCTCGTTGCTTTTTGACAAGCAAAGCACGGGGCGCCCTTGCCCAGACGGGACGGACTATTACACTGGAGCAATATCCCTCTCCCGGCACGGGGCCCCCAGCAGCTATTCCAGGGATGGCATTAACACACAGCAAGCACAGAGGACCAGTGCCACTCCAGCAGTCACTGGTCTGGGCATTCAGAGCTGCTGTGGTGCATCCTCTCCCTCCCTCCCCACACTGGAGAGGGATCGCAGTCCACAGCCCGTGCCCAAATAAATTCCCATTCTCACACCAAGCAGACTGTGTAAAACACCAGGATGGGTATTAAGAGGCAGTATTGTTTTTAAAGGTCAGTTTACTTCATGTTCCATTTATTTATGCACACTCTTCTTTTGACTTTCCAAGTGCCACGCAATAGCAGCGAGGTTTAAATAGCCCTTCGGTTGCTGCTCCATTAGCTACGACAACTGCAAATCGATACATCCATTTATCTCAAAATTAAAAAGAGAAAAACCCTCATTAGCTGCCAAATCTGCACAGAGCCAGTCTATTGAAAAGCACACTAGCCTCTTCTCTTTCTCCAAGCTCCAGCCCCTCTTCATTCATTATCCACAGGCCCTTTGATTTGGGCTGGGTGCTCTATAAGGTGGATTTTGTTACCTGTGCCCTTGCTGCTCACCCTCAAGCTGTCTGGAGCATGGGGTGACCTGTCATCGCTCACCATGGCTGGTTCCCCAGCCTCAGCAGCTCCCCACGTATCCCCTGCCACATTCCACGCCACATCACCTCCAGCTTTGAGTACTCATGAACAAGCACCAGGGAAAACCTGTGGCTTGGCACAGGTCTCAAAGCCAAGTGCACATCTTTAAAGCTGTGCCATCACGCACAGAAAATGTCCATTGCTGACATCTCCAACGGGCTGTAGCCCTTATAAGGTCTTCTTCAGGTGGTGAGACCCCATCCCCTGCTGTCACAGTGCCTGGCAAAGCAAGGCTCTCTCTTCCCTGGCAAAAGAACAGGAGTGCCTCCAGGATGCTGGCAGAGCAACACGTTTGTGCCTCATTACCTCTGATCGGTGCCCTTGGTTAAAGATCATGGATAGAAACTGGAAGCTGGCACAAGCTGCCTTATAATTAGATTAGGCCAACCTCCAGAAGAGTACAGCTCCGAAGGCCAAGCGCTCCGTGGCTGCATGGGGGGAACACCAGGCTTGCTGCACCCCAAACTACCAGGCAGTCCTGGAAATTCTTCCCAGCAGAACCAAATCTCACATGCAGAGCACTGTGATATGGCACAGAGAGGCTCTAAGGTTCAGCCTCTTCTTCTTTTAAATACTTTTTTGTCCAGATCACCTGCCTGCCGTTTCCCTTCCTCAGCCAGACCTAATTTTCTCCATATGAGGGCATGGAGTGATAGGATACAGGGGAATGGCTTTCAACTGCAAGAGAGGAGGCTTAAATTAGGTATTAGGAAGAAATTCTTCCCTGTGAGGGTGGTGAGGCCCTGGCACAGGCTGCCCAGAGAAGCTGTGGCTGCCCCATCCCTGGAAGTGAGTTGGACAGGGCTTGGAGCAACCAATGGAAGGTGTCCCTGCCCACGGCAGGAGCTGAACTAGAGGAGCTTTAAAGTCCTTTCCAGCCCAAACCATTCTGTGACTGTAAGATTCTATGATTCCAAACCAGGACCCCAGGCTAGGCAAAGGTTAATATCAGAAATGGGCAAGACCAGTTTGCAAATTTGCTCTCAGGACAGAAGCCATCAGCAAGAAGAGATGTGGCACAGCTACTCCAGGTACATAAAAAACTGTTACTTAACCCAGTCCCGATTCCCAGGGGAGTCATGGAAACCCATTTCGATCTCTTCACATGAAGGGCAGATAACAGCAAAACCAGAGGTAAATCTAAGGACAGGGGAGAGGAGACTGTTCTCCCATCCCACTGCCATTCCTTTTGCTTTGCAGACCTCTGCAGGCAAAGCATGACCAGGAGGAGCAGCACCAAGGCACGACAGCCACCAGCCAGCTCCAGTCCCAAGCAGAAGGCAGGAGCACCTCGTGGGGGTTTTGCTAAGTCATTCCTCCACCACTCGTGCTCTCAAGAGCAGCAGAAATGCCCCTGAGCCAGTGTCATTCTCACAGGGAGGTTTCAGATGACTTGGTGCAAAGATGAGACTCCAACTCCCCGCTCATACATCACAAGCAGCCCTAATGAAGAAACCTCATCCTCACAGCAGAGGAACGGGGAGGGATCAAAGTCCAGCTCAGCGGGCAGCAGCAGCAGCAGGAATATTAAATACACCCTGGTAACACAATCGTTTGCACCTCTCAGTTACCAGAGCTGCTTCATTTCACACACACAATGCACATGGGACCTCACCCACACCCCAAGGAACAGTCTGGGAAAAAATGCTCTGCCCTGGCACTGTGGTGCAAGAGGAAGAGGTTTCCTCCACTGGAGGATGTCAAATGCCCTACTGACGCCCTGTTTCAAATTAAATACCCTGACCTTCTTCTGGCACCAGAAGCCACAGCTTTAATGCCTAAATTCACATCAGACCTGTAAATTCCTGGCCAAGTCAGGCTGCAGGTGCAGAAGCTCTCCCTGATGGATGAGTAGATGTCACCTCCCTTGCAGCAGCCAGCACAGAGAGCACCAGAAGGTTGTGGAAACTCTGTCCTTGGGGATATTCAACACTTGGCTGGATAAAGCCCTAAGCAACCTGATCTAACAAGAAAATTCTTGCTGGATAAGTGGGAGCTTGAGCCACGTGAATGCCCGGCGTCCCTTCCCACCTATTCTATTCCAGGGACAAGTCCTCCTATAGAGCTGTTAAAGGAAATCACCAGCCAGGGCAGAAGCCTTTGGGCAGTACTCTGCTGGAATTCAGGCATTTGGAGAAATAGTTGGTCCTGCCTCAGGTCACCTCTGTGACAAGAACTGCGCATCCCCCCACTCCAAGGAAGAGAACAAGACACAGACCCTCATTTACACCCACCTGCAAACTTCCCATTTGTCATGGGAAAGATGTCACCAAAGCTCCACATCCCCTCTTCCCCCAACACCCAAAACACTTTGCTTCTGCCCATTTTCAGGCAGTAACTTTCAGAATTTTCATCCTCCTGCAACCTCATGAGGCTCCAGGGCAAGAGGACAACCCCTGTACATTGTGGTGGCAAGCAGAGAGCACGAATGGCCACTGAGGGAAGAGCCAGAAGCCAGGCAGAGATGATCCCTACCTCTGGGATGCGGACGCTGTAGGGCTGGTTGTGGAACTGTGGGGCGTTGTCGTTCACGTCTCCGACTTGGATGTTGACCGTCCCTTTGATCACCTGGGGGCCCAAGGACAACAGCAGGGTGTCAGCTTTACATGTGGATTTAGAGCCTAAAGCCAGATTGTGGCTGTGGCTTTGGGCCAAGGGGGGACCCCTCTCCCCTGGTGCAGAAGGGCCCGCAGTGACCCACACCCCCTGCTCCCCTCTGTCCGTGCCGCAGACCATGAAATGAGAAGTCACACTCACCCCTTGGCTGTCACTGACAGAAAATTCAACCGTGAATTCTGACTTAGTCTGAAAAGGAAAGAGAAGAAAAAAACCTATAATTAAAGATACTGTAGTGTTTATCTGCAGATGGCAGGCTGGGGACTTTTAGCCAATGTTATTACACGCAAAATGCTTCCAGGACCTTCCAGAAGAGGAGAGGTGCTTGAGTGCTATTACCTACACTGGGCAGAAAATGCTGGGGAATCTGAATGCCAACGGGGCTCCTGTGTATTCCACAGGCACAGGAGATACCCTGCCCCAGGTCAGGAGGATGCAGGGACTAAGGAACTGACTGGCAGCCAAGCACTTAAAACACAGGAAGATTTATGACTCATGGCAACACAACACAGTCTCAGCAAGGCCATCTAAATCCTGCTGCTGCTTTCTCAACTCACCTATCACACAAGCTGGGAATACTGGGATAAATCCATGGTCTGTAGTAAGAACAGGTTGAAATTCCACAAAAGTGCCCTCACAGTCCTCTCTGTGCCTTACTGCTTTAACTAAATTCACAACTTGGAATAGGGATTCAAGTCACTGATGCTGGGATCAGCAACGAGTGGGAAAGAGCACATGGTTTTGGGATCAGGGCAGGGGAATATTGCTAGTGAAGGCAGAACTTCTCATCCTGACCCTTTCCTTCCCACCAGCAATTGTTTTGCTCACGTTTTATCAAGGCATTGTGTAAAGATGGACAGCAGGACTCAGGCCACCACATCTATCTGGTGCCTGACCACCAGCTCCTGTTTTGCTCCCTTCCCAGTCCTGGCAATCCCTTCCCACCTTTGGTGTCCCCTCCCTGCCTGAGCTACTGGAGGACAACAACTTGATGTTTCCAAAGCATCACAAAGGAAAGGCTGGAAAAGCCAACTTGAAATGGCTCTCCGTGATGCAGCGCTGGTTGATTTATTCCTACTGAGATCAGCTCAGGGACAGGCAGCAGCCAGCAGCACCTGGAGCAGGAGCTCTGCTTGCACCATAGTCAAAGCTCATCTTGGAGAAGGGTTTGGGGAACTGCCCCCCGCAGTGTGGGCCCCCCCCTGCTCCCACATCTCCATCCAAATAGCTGGGAAGTACAATGGGAGAAAGCCCTTCCTAACTCCTGCCTCGGGGCAATGCTTGTAGGCAGAGGGAAGAGCTGAAATCCTGAGGGAGAGGAGAGACTGTGCTTCCTGTGCCATCCCACCCTGCTGCATCAGTGCCTTTCAGGGGTCTTTTCCCCTTACTCATCCACAAGGGACAACGCAATAGGGAAGAAAGGAAAAACGGGAGATAAGGAACAACCTGTTGAGCATTTAAATTTTAAAAATGCCACAAAGTAATCAGAGAAAGCTTCCACATACCAACCGCTGTCTCTAAAATTATTTTAGCACAATTCTTTAGCTTCAGGGTCTGCCATGTTTTAAAAAAATCCATTTTCTTTCTAATCTTCATAGGAGCAAAAAAAAAAAACTTTAAAAATTCATTTTGCCTCTATACATTTGCTCCTTCCTCTTTTTCTCTATTTCATCTTTTCCTGCATCATTTACCTTACTATGACTCTTTCTTCCTTCTTTCTCCTCTCTCATACAAGAATTCACCTCTTCCTTTTCCCTTCCCACCACTTCTCCTGCATGGCTTTCTCTTCCCTGACTTTTTGACCTCGTGCATCCAGACCAGCGTCCTCTGCTCCCAACCACCTGCCCACCTCCAACCCTTCTCTCCTACTGCTTCCTCCACCATAAATTGTCATTTACACCTCTCCCATATCCATTCCCAGCACTGCTCTGCCTTCACTGTCTTCCATGTACAGGACTTTGAGGCCCTGGGATCACTGATGGGTGTAGGTTCCTCTCCCAGCTGAGCCCATCCATGCATCCAAGCTCTGCCCAGCTCCTTCCCTTCCCACTCTCCACACCACAAGACACCTAAAAATCTACTGATCACCCTCCTGGGCTTCAGGCTGGCATGGGAATTATTGGGAAGCAGAAGGCATTTGGATGAGGGAAGATTTATGACTCACACCAGCAGCTGTTGGCACGGGGAGGCGGAGGGGACAGGGGTGAAGAAAACACTTTATTTTTCCAAAGTCTCGCTCTTAACACTGTGAAATTGGGTTTGGCCTCACCCCCCTGCCCCAGCCTGAGCAGCATCCACCACCCTGCTCCTCTGCATCCCAATGCCTGGCTGGCTCTGACCAGGAATGCCAGCGCCAGAGGTGTGTTAATGGGTTTGATCTTCCCAACGCTGCTGCCAGCCACAGCAGCACTAAACACAGGCAGCAGGAGCACAGGGGAAATTAAGCACGTTGCCCAAATCACACAGTATTTCCTCAGTCTTCCCACCATCCCTTCCTCCTTGCTCCAGGAATGTGGCAAAGGCCAAAGTTTTAGTAAAGCAGGCACCTGGATGGGATTCCAGCCTTGCACACCAAAGCTGCCATTGAAAACAGGGGTGTGAAACGGCTTCGAGGCGAGAATCTTGCCAAATTTAGCATCCAGCAGCCTGAACTCACAAGAGGATAAAAAGTCTTGATGAGATTGAATAAGCAGGGATACCTCACATCTCTTCACATGCTGTTCTAAATAGTAAAGGATTTAATTGGCAGAGAGATTTAAAGAGGAAGCTTGTAGATCTCCCTGACTGTCTGAGGTGCCTGGCTCCTTAGTAGGCCATCTCCACTTATTAATTCCTTTACTTCCACACTCACAGATGTTATTCTGGCATCCAGCAAAACCAGCAAGTCAGATCAAACCAGAGGATGCTGTTTATTCCCCCTGGAGACACTGAGGGGTACCCAGGGAACGTGGACACCCCCAGATTCCCAACTCCATGAGGGACCAACACCCATCTCAGCTGTCACAGAAGGTGGAGAGCCACCATTTATCTGAGTAGAGGTGGGTTTTGCCCAGCTTTACCTCTCTGTCCAGGGGCTGCCTGAGCCACACAACACCGGTGACGCTCTCCACAGCGAAGAACCGACTGGCCTCCTCCCCGACCACCCCGAAGACCAGAGGGTCATTGTCCAGGTCCCGGGCCAGCAGCTGAGTCACTGAGGAACCTGGGAGAGACAAAGAGGAAAGAAATCCTGAGCAAAATGAGGCAGACAAGGAAAAAATCCTGAAAACATCCAGCCTGTCAGAGAACAGAGGTCTGTGGACGACCTGGAATCATGCCCATGGCGCTCCAGTGTCCTAAGGGGAGTCAGGCTGTGCATGGTCTGACTGTTCTGCCTGGCACAGATCCTCTCCCACTTTGCCTTCTTCAAAAGAGAAAGTCAGCCCAGTTCAGCCCTGGCACTAGAGATGGAGGATCCCACACCTCCTCTGGGTAAGTGCTAACCAGCCTCCCTCACACTCTTCCCTGCCAAGGGGCACCACCAGCAGGTACAACAACAGAAACAGGGACAGCCACCACCCCTGGAGCCTCATTTCAGCTGCACAAGAACCTCCTCAGATAATTCTGGGCCTCTCCATGACACCTCTGTGCACACTCACAGCCTGCCACGGCTGCCTGTTGTCCCCTTAGCTGCTCTCCGTGCCTTCCCCAGCAGGATGGGGGAGAAAACAGCAGGAAAAAAAGCTGGTGGGTAGAGATAAGGATGGGAGATTCCCCAGGCTGCCTGGCCTTGAGGATGGGGGGATAAGGATGTGATTTCTCCTTGGCCACGTGGATTTGAGGATGGGGGACACAGTCTGAGTGAGCTGCCTTTGGCAGTACCAGAGCACTCCATGCCCCCAGGTCACCTGGCCAAGGAGAAGAGTGCCCACATTTCACCCATCTGGGAAGGGCAGCTCCAGCAGACCAGAGGGCAAAAGCAGCAGCACAGTTTGGAGAGCAGAGTGAGCTGGGTAATTCCCAATTGATTGGTGCGACATCAATCATGGCAGAAATAATCGAAAACTCCAATATGAGATTCCATTAATAAAGAATTAGACTATAGGAACATAATTAATGCCAGTCAACGTGATTTTATGGAAAATAGAGCTTGTCAAACAAACCTGATTTCATTCTTTGATGAGATTACAACTCTGGCAGATAAAGAAGAAATAACAGAACTCTGTAAGGCATTTGGCTTCGCCCTGTGTGACTTTGTGATTAAAAATTTAGTGCCCTACAACCTCGATGAAGCACATTTTGAGTGAGGACCCAGCTGGCCTGGCAGGTCCCAAGGCCACCAACCTCATTGGGACATAACAGTATGATGTAAAATTGCTGTTGGTACAAACTCAGGTGACAGCATGGCAGATAACAGGGAGGACCCAGCAAACAGGTGAAACCCTTGAAAATTTGGGCTCATTTGGTAAAAAATTATTTTTATGACCCCACTTCAAGCATCCTCAAAAGGCTGGAGGGCCACAGCTGCAGAGGAGAACATACCAAAGCCAGCCCTTCTGGTGGGAATGGGAATCCAAGCATGCAAGGAGCCATTCCACACCCTGCCTGGAGAGCCACAGAGCTCTTGCAGAAGTCAGGAGTGGTTTTTTAGGCTAAAAACCTGGTTCTGCCATGGCTGCAAATCTACAAGCTGCTTGCCTGGCTGCATCACCTTCAGGACTGGATGCAAGAGGAAGCCACAAAATTTTGAGAGCTAGCAAAAATGCTTTCCCCTTAAAAAAAAAAAGGCTTTAAAAGCTTGAACTGCCTCATCTATGACTAAGAAGAGTGAGATGACTCAGGCCATCTCAAGCACATCCATGAAGAGGACAAAATGTGATACTAAGCAATGAGCACAAAAGCACAGCAAGACTCAGTGCCCAAACCAGACAAATTCCTATTTGGAGGAAGAATAGCAGATGTTTTAAAAAGAGCAGCTAGAATTAACCACTGGGAAAAAAACATTCCTTCCACCAACAGGTGCAAGTGAGTGATGGGTCACAATCAAAGACATTTTAGATAAAGACAAAAACAAGTGGTTTTATCCCAACCTGTGATCAGAGTGTTCATCTGCAACGTTCTCACCTCTTCAGTGCAGCCAACCCCACAGATACAAAGACCCCACACCTTCTCAAACCTCATAGCCCTGATACAAAACAAGGCTGCAGCTTATGCTGGAGGATGTTCAAAGCCATCCTTAGCAAAGGCTTCTTTGCCCCAAGGGAAAAAGAAGACACTCAGTCTCCATGGCAGTGAAAGCCAGTAACCAGGACAAAAATCCAGGATCAAGCCTCTTTATTCTGCCCAGTTTAACAGGAGAACAGACTCCCACCCTTTACATCCCATTCAAAAAACCTAGATCAACAGGCCACCTGCATTTCCCTCCAGGATGGCAAATATTTCAAACTCCAAAAGGTCTTGGTTGCATCTTTGGAAGGGAAAGGATCTTAAAATTCCTGCTGAATAGGAAAACCATGTGCCACCCAGTTTTAATCATATCTGTGCTTTGTGTGTTACAAACTCAGTTGTACCAATAAATAAATACATAAATCAGCAAGCAAACACTTAACTCTTCTCTCTTTGCACTGCAACTGCCTCCAATGGTCAGGGAATTTAGCTCCTAAATTCAGAACAACCTGGACAAGGAGGCAAGGCATTTCTGGGCAGAGCCCATCATCACACCTCCATTTCTTGCTCCTGCCAGTCTCTGGAGTCAGACCCTTGGAAAACAAGGATCCTCGGGGCTTGACCACCCTCTACTCTGAAAGGAGAGAAACCAAGGACAGATTCCTCAACTTCTCTGTGCTTTTGTGAGAGCCAAGAACCTTCATTAGAACGTAGATAGGGACAGCTCAGAAGCGGTGTGAGCTGCACTGCAGCAGAGGAAAATTCCATCTTAAATAAACCCTCCCAAATGAGGCACCCAAACCTTTCACCCTTTGCCTTCCCACCCCATCAGGCAGTAATCACCATGCTACCACCTTCAGAGCACCAGAAAAAGAGAGGTATCACAAATGTATAAAATACAGATCAAAAATAACAAATTAAATAGAGGATACTAAGAAACACAGCCCTGAAATGAGAAATAAGCCTTCACAACTGCTTTGCCCCAAGTTTTTTCCAAGTTTTACCCCAAGGGAACACTAAGTTTAGGAGCATGGTATTTAACCTTCACCACTTTCACCACCACAACAAAAAGCTTGTACATGTTACCTTTCACCAATTTCTTTAGCACCAATTTATGTTATTTCTTGATTTTATCCCCCCTCATCAGGAAGCAGAGGGGGGAAGAAAGGGGGATAAAATCAAGAAATAACATAAATTATTGCATGCCTGCATGGGGCATGCAGAGCCAAAGCTGCAGCACATCTGTCAGAAGCCCCTCTCAGGGCTCTCACAAAGAAAAACACCTTCCCACCCGTCCCCAGGGTCGTGCTGGAGGTGCTGCTCAAGCCTCCTCCAGCCCAAGCTGGCTCCAGCAAGGGCTGAGGAAACAGGGACAAGTTATCTTTCTGCAGTACAAAGCTGCAGGCTCCATTTGTTTCCTCTCAGGAATCAGACAGGGCAGTTAAGTGTCTTGATTCCACCAGATAATCAGAATTTATCTTGTCTCCTTTTGCCTCCTTTTTCTCAATCACAGCTACTTCTCCCTCTTTCTCACACATACACAGATTTTCTTCTTTCTCCAAGTCTTGAACTTTGATTGACCTCGGGAGCTTTTTTTTTTCCTGTTGTTTTCTTCCCGATCGGATTTTATTATATTTTTTTTTTTAGGTTTGGGTGTTTTATGAGGGCTACTTTTGCATCCCATTGAGGAACCCTTGTTGCAGCACCTTTCTTGCAGCTGTAAACCTAGGTATTTTTCTTGCCCTTCCACTTTGACAAGAAGGAAAGGGGAAAAAGGGGTTGCACCCCACTGATCCATCTCCATTGGCTTTGCTTTCAAGAGGAGGATGAGAAGGGAGAAAAAACAAACTCTCTGGAAGTAGCCTAGAGCTCCTGGAAGGTTTTGGAAGTGCAGAGCCCCATGGCCAGGGAAAGATCTGGAGGATGAAGAAGCTGCCTGAGCAGGATGCTGACCCAGACCAGCAGGAATGGGCTGGGGTGGGATGGAGGGCACTGGGATCCAACAGCAGGGGCAGGTTTCTAATTAATTGCTTAATAATCCTCTCTCTTAAAAGGTCTGATTCATACCCAAGTGGAGTTAATAGGAATGTCTGTGATGGCTTTTGGCCTCAAGACTTCAGGCATCAGCTACACTTTAATATAAAAAGCATTTTAATCCTGATTTTAACAACCAGTGCCAGTCTCCCCCCTCCTGAGCTCTGGCTCATTTCTGTGAGCAGTCACTGCATTTTGGCTCCTCCATCAAGGTCACAAGCTGGCACAAGGAGCCCTCAGCTGCTCTTCAACTCCTTAAACCAGCAGAAAGTTAGCTAAAAATCATTTTAGTAAACCCACCCTTACACAAAGGCTACCACCACACTTTACTTCCAAAAGCAGCTTGGATTTCCTTGGCTCCCCTTCTTCCCTGGGAGGGACATGGGACAAACAAGTCCCACCCCCTCTCCCAGCAGCCCCAGTCACCCCAGCACTGGCATCTCCAGTTAGCCCAGTTAATCACAGCAGCCTGGCCTCTGACATGCTCAGAGGCAGGATTTGATGGATTTGATCTTGAAATTCCAACCCTGTTTTTCTCATTTGTCACCTGCTCCTTTTTTTTTTCCTTTGCCTCTAATTCATTTTCTCTTTCTCCTTTCAGGGAAAAAAAAAAAAAAAAGAGGAATAGAAAGTCCTTCAATAGATGTTTTCCCAATGATTTTGAAAAGAAAAAATAAAATGCCAATATTTCTGTGCTGCTCAGCAATCTCTGAGCAATGAGACAGGGAGAAAAGGATGGTGACTCCCTGGCAAAGGCAGTAAAGCAAAATCCAGTTTCAAGCAGGAGGACACAAGAAGTGGGAGCTGGTCCCATGCTGGGAATGAGGCTTCATTAATTTCCTGGAGGGGACAAACCCAGAGCTGGGGACAATGTGCCCAGAAGACCCTCTTGATGTGGCAGGGACAATGCCAGCACAGGAGGGCAACCAAAGCACATGAGAGGGCTCAGGAAATCTCTTGTGGGCTCCAGGGTCTCTCCACCTCCATTCCTGCATTCCCTGGGTGAGCCACATTAGCAAAACTCCTGGCACACAACCCATGCTGAGTGTAAACCCTTGCCAACAGCACCCAGCTATGCTCAGGGGCACCTAAAGGCACATCCCAGGTCCCCAGGAGAGCCCCTCATCCCAAGCCTCTCTCCCAAAGCCGGTGTCTGGTAGCTCATTCCATAAGCACAGCCTCAACAGATATTCACTGACCTCCTTCTCAGAATGGCTGCAACCACTTGAGCCAAAACTTTCCAGAAGGACTCAGCCAGGAAAGTTTCCACTCCTAAAATTCAAGCCGAGCTCAGTGTTACACATTTCTCCTCCAGCACGGCCACCTGGACTCCAGTCACTGCACTGCGAGCCAAAAGGGGCAGGGAGACACCAGCACCTTGTTAAAAGGCTCTCATAATAAATAGCTGAAAAAAGAAACATTTTTGCCATCAGAAAAAGAGGAGTTTTTCACCAATGATGTGAGGAAAAAGCCTTGGACCAGCTGGTCCAGGAACCACAAGCTGCTGTCATGTGTGGAAGGGAAAGGAGCCAAACACAGAGGTGACAGGAAAGAGGGAAAACAAATCTGTGCAGTCAAAACCATTTCTGAGGGAGTTTGTCAAGCTGGGAAGTGAAAGGCACAGCAGAAGAGTTTTTCCTGGTTCCTCAGATGCTCCAAGACAGAGCCTGTAATTTCTCTGCTGCGTTTAGTTATTTAAGTGGGGACTCAGTGTGGAGGCAGAATCCATAAGCAGAGCTGACAGCCAGTGGTAAACCTCAGAGAGAGGCACTGCCTTCCACCCCCAAGCTCTCACAGAGGTGTGTAAAAGGGTGTTTAAAGCTGTTTAAGAGAGAGCAGCAGCAAGGAAGAGCCAAACATTCACATTTCCAGAGGGCTTCTTTGGTTTGCTCAGAACTGGGAACTTTGGTTAACTTCACAACACAAATAAGAAGAGGAAAAATACAAAAATATCAATGGCATATTGAAATTTCTCAACATTATCATTAAAATAAACAGAATTCCTGAGGCTCTCCCAGCAGATGCTGTGTGTGCAGTCCCTGGCTGCTGGCACACACCCAGGCAGAGAAGTGGCACCCTCCCAGCTGAAGTCAACACCTACCCTGACATGACAGAGCAATTGCCCTCCAGCAGCCTTCAAACAGGTCTTACAGCAGCACAGGGGTCACACAAGCTCTCCAAACCCACTTCAAACACATGGCCTGGTGCTGTGTCTCTGCAGTGCCTGGAAAGGCTGAGGGAGATGGGGCTGTTCAACCTGGAGATGAGAACCTTCAGGAACCTTCCAGTGCTTGAATAGCTCCAGGAGAGCTGCAGAGGGACTTTGGACAAGGGATGGAGGGACAGGTCAAGGGGGAACAGCTTCACACAGACAGAGGGTGATTTACATTGGATATTAGGAAGGAATTCCCTGTGAGGTTGGGCAGGCCCTGGCACAGGGTGCCCACAGCAGCTGTGGCTGCCCCTGGATCCCTGGCAGTGCCCAAGGCCAGGCTGGACATTGGGGCTTGGAGTATCCTGGGATAGCAGAAGGTGTCCCTGCCCATGGCAGGGGCTGGAATGAGGTGATCTCCAAGGTCTCTTCCAACCCAAACCACTCCAGGATTCTATGGATGGAGAAAACTTGCCTTGCTCACTCACTGGCACCTCTTTGGGGTTGAGACAGGGGTTTATTAACCAAAACTCTCCAACCAGGCTGGGGTATTGCTGCCAAAATTACTGATGCATCTTAGTATTGCTGTGGTATCTCCAAACCTGCCTGGAAAAAGGGAATTAAAAAAATGCTCATCCCTGGGCAATCCCCTGAACAGCAGCATTCCAGGCCCTTTCTCCCTGCCTGCTCCGGCTGGGATCCAGCAATTCTTGCCTTCCCTGTCACTACAAAACCCACAGGCCTTCCCTGGGATGAGGGAGAATATGGAGAATTTTCAAAAACTGAAAGGGCTTTTGTTTCCTTTTGTCTGGGAAGGAATAGGCTGCTTCAGTATAAAAGAGGGAAGTAAATAAAATCGCATCAAATTAAACACCAGAACACCCAGGAGATAAAATAAGAAAAGAAACACGTGTAAAAGGAGGAGTTTGGGTCTGTTAAGATATTTCCAGTGAAAAAAGGGTTCCAGCACTTAAAAAATCCCCTTAAAAATAATTTCCTCTCCAAACTGCCTGGGAGCCTCATAATTACCAGCAATGATCGCAGACCCATTCATTTGATCCTAAAATTAATACATCATGTTTGGAATGATATAGCCTTAATTTATCACAAGATTTATGAAACTTGTACTTTTTTTCTAATGAGTTTTATGCAAATTCTGCTCCATCCATTGTTTGCACCCTTAGAAAAAAAAAGTTCCCTCACAGAAGCAGCTCAGTCAAAAAGCCTCACTCACTTTTATTGATATCTGTCCTCCTCATCCTCACAACAGGAGGGGGAAGGAGAGGAGCTGGCTCCAGCCTGTGCTCCTGTTCCCAAGGCATAAGCCACGAGCTCTGCAGGTGAACCAGCCATTCAAGGCACTTGGTTTTAAACTAATTTTAAAGGAAATTAACTGGTGGTTCACTCACACCTTTGTCTGAGAAGGGTCAGAGAACAAGAAGAGCAGCAAGGAACTGGGAAATTGAAGTATTTAGACTTCCCAGAGTGGAAAGTCCATGTTTGGTAAACTTGGAGAATAAATACAAAAGGTGGGAGGGAAGCATTAGCACTGAGCATCATGGAGTCATAAAGGGGAAAATCCCACCACATTAATTTAATATTTTATGGCAGAGCTGTAAATGCACAAGATGCCCCATCACCTCGGTGTAGTGCCTTACAAATTCTGAATTTTCCCAGAGATCAGGGCAATTCTTAGGAGCACTGGGAAGATGGTAGAAAACAGGCAGGACCATTTCCAATTCAAGCACAGCAGGAATATTTATTCCATTCTTGAGCACTGCCAACTGGAAATCAGACTGTTATCTCCATCAATACCCACACACCTCCCAGGAGGCTGGGGAAAGGTAAATTTGGAAAAAAAACCTAAATATCAGGCACAGCCTTACTCCTTGGAGCTGCCTTCATGTGACTACTTGTTGCTTTCTCCTTAGCTGGGTCCATGTCTGACCTTCCTGGAAGCGTCTCCAGGACAAAGCCACCCGGAACAGGCAGCACACACAGAGCAAGAGCTGGCTAAAAACAGTCCAACCATGAAATGAGCAGCAAGAGTCTGTGCATGGGGTTCTACAGGAGAGATTTAATGTGTCCTCACCCCTGAAAGGGGTCAGGGAAGTCTCTGGGGGAGAACAGTGAGGGGTTTGGGGTAGGGGAACTGATGAAGCAACTCCCAGGGTGTATCAAGGGTTGTAGCCACCAACGGAGCCAACCCAGGGAGCAGAACTGGGGTACATGAACAGAACAGAACATTCTGGGGAAGCTTTCTCAGCACAACTGCTGACAACTGTTCATCTGTTACGTAGAGGGGTGGGAGGAGGCAGAATGAACTAGAAAAGCAAAGGAAAACATAAATCTGGGGTAAGCACAAATATCCCAGCATCGCCTGGGGGCTTTTAAAACTGGCCTGGAAAAGCTGTTAGCAAACTAACCCTGGCACAGCCCCAGCAGCACTGGCTGGAGGAGACCCAAACCCCAATTTTGGCAGCTCTGGGAGAGGAGGGTGCTCCCCACCTGTGAAGGCAAAATCCATTCCCTCTGCACAGCCAAAGACTTCCATGAGCACTGGTCCACATCCATGCCTGTCTCCAAACAACCCCAACACTCGGTACACCCCACCCACTGACTCCTCATGGAAAGCCTGGCTAATGCAGCCTTGATTAACATATCTGACACAAAGTTTAAACCCTAAATCCATAGAATATCCTTTTCTAATTAACTTTTGAAATCAGAAACAGCCCAGAAAGAACGAGGAGTATTTCCTGTGTTCCTTCCTGCCCTCTACCCAACTCCCTCCAAAATCTTCATTTTTTAACTAGCTCTTAGATCAAAGGAAGCCCTGTCACAGGTCCCAGTGTGGAGGGAAACAACATCCAGCCTTCCTGGCAAGTTAGAGCCAAATGTGGGAGAAGGATTTGTACCACAGAAAACACAGCAATCCTGCAAGTTTCATGAAAATATTGGCTACATTAGGAAAACTGAGAGTTCCTCCTTAGGGATGCAACACTTTTTTTTTTTTTTTAAAGGCATGGTTGACAGCTGTCCCAACCACCTGGAATTATAGAATGGAAAGACCTTGTTCCATCTCCCTTCCACTGTCCCAGGTTGCTCCAAGTCCCGTCCAACCTGGCCTTGGACACTCTACCAGGGATCCAGGGCAGCCACAGCTTCTCTGGGGAACCTGTGCTAGGGCTTCACCACCTTCTCATGGAAAAATATCATAATATCACATAAACAGAGCCACAGTGTGCCATCAGGCAAGATGCAGCCATCCCTCCCATCAAAAGCAGTCCAGAAAGGTGGAAGCCAGAATGTTACAGCATCCAGAGACTACCACCCAGCTCTGCTGACTGAAACCAAATCCTGGCTCCAGGGATTAATTTCTACTTAGTGGATGCAATAAACCAACAGGAGCTCCACTGAGATCCTTGAGATGGGGGTGAGCTCTCCTCAGCAAGGGAAAACAGGGGCACACACCCACTGCCATCTCCCCCCTCAGTACAGAAAGCAGGAGGGCAGAGATCAGAAGATGCAGCTGACCCACAGCCCTTGAGTTCAGTGCTTCTCTTTGGCCTTTTCTCACTTTCTAGAAAAACACCATGGCAAACAGGAGAAGAGCAGAACCCCAGAAATCTATTTAATGAGGTGCTTTGCTACTTGGTGTAAATAAATTATTTAAGAGTAAGGTGACACATGCAGTATTTTGCATTTTAGCCAGGCAAGGTAACATAGCTTCATGTTAATTAGAAAAGAGAAGCTGTTCTGAAATTAATATGAGGTCAGAGATAAAGCTCATTAGGTTGCAATGCCCATGGAGCAGGTCTCTCAGGACTGCAGGACACCTGTGGGGTGAAGACACCCCAGAACTGCAAGGCAGGGACATCAGCAATGCTAATGGAGAAGTCATGGGATGCTCTGAATTCCTAGGGACTTTTAAAGGCCTTCTGGTCCAAACCTCCTGCCATGAGCAGGGATATCTTCAGCTAGACCAGGTTGCTCAGAGCCTTGGCCAACCTGACCTGTGGAGGTGCCTCCCTTGAAATCCTTGGGGGAGGGACCCTGCAGTGTATGGTTCTGTCCCTGTCCCCATGTCACCTGTGCCCCATACCTGTTCCTGTTTGGGTGGTTTGGGTGCCCAGGGCCCAGGAGGAGAGAGGGTCCCATTACTGGGGTCTGCCTGGGCACTCCAGCCATGTGGCTGGAGGAATAAATCATCCCTGAACATCTACAGAAATATCACTTTGTCTTTCCTTCCAAGTCCATCACTGTCTTATACTTGTTGTAAGGATTCCCCTCACTACAACACTGACCTAAGGACAAAGCACTGAAACAAGATGTCTTGGCCCTACTAGAAGTCCCACTGCTGAACTGCTTCCTCCACCAGCAGCCCTGTCAAGCTGAGGAGCTGATCAATATGAATGGGGAAAAGAGGGGGGAAAAAAAGCCAACAACAAAACAAACCCGTCAGCAAATTACTCTTGTGCAAGTGAACGGAATTCATTCACGTCTTGTTTGAAATCTCATCTGCGCCTCACAAAAGCTGAAACCTCCCCGAGGCTCTCAGTCTCACAGGGAATACAAACCCTTTAGTGCTACAGCTTTTGCCTGTGGCCCAGCTGCTCTGCTCTCTGAATGGTTCAGGGGAACAAAAATACAGCCATCCTCAGCCCAAATATCAGAGGGTGCCTTACTCCAAAACGGGATTTGATACAGGCATTCAAGTCCCAAAGCCACAGGAAATGGTACCAGCGGTCAGGTTTTTGCCTGTAGATCTCAGATCCATGAGTGAACTGGCCTTGGATTGTCACCATAACTCTCTGAGGTTTCAAAACATGTGCTGGGTGATGAATTCTGCCTGGTTATAATGAAGATGCAGTGAAATCCCTTCCTGATTTATCTCTCCAGAGTTGAGTTAGCCCCTCCTGATCTCCAAGATACAGCTGCAGTAAAAGCAGGACTTGAACAAGAGAGCAGGAATTAGAAACACAAGGCAGCCAGTTTTGGAAAGGTTACATTTCCTGCTTCTCTCTTCCTCCTTGGATCATAAGAGTTGTGGTAGGGTTTGGATTGGAAGGGACCTTAAAGACAACTTCATTCCAACCTCCCTGACACGGGCAAGGACACCTTCCACCATCTCAAGTTGCTCCAAGCCTCATCCAACCTGGCCTTGGACACCTCCAGGGATCCAGGGGAATCCACAATGAAAGCAAACAAAACCTTTAAGAAAACCAAGAGAAACAACCAGGGGCTTGGAATTCTCTCCTCAAAGGTGTCAGCCTGAGAAACACCAGGCCCATCAACCCAAACTCTTCCAGGCACAACCCAGCTCCTCGGGGCTGGCGACGACTGTCACAGCTCGGACAGAGCATTTCCTCCCCTGCCTTCCTCTTTGTCCCTCAGAAATGCCAAAAGAGGAGGTGGGGGCAGACTTGGCAGGTGGTGCCTGGATATGTGAGGCAGGAGCTTATCTGCGTCCCCACCACGGCACCGCAGTAAATTGCTTGTTGATAAATGAGGCTATTTAGGAGCCGGTGGTGCCAGCGCTGCAGTTATTAATGACACCGACGTGGAGAGACATTTAAGAGTGGCCCCACGTCCCATTGTCCCCTCGCCTGTGAGTAATGGGGCACTTCAGCCACAGGGCTTCACAACCAGCTTGGGCTGTTTAACAGCAAGAACAAAACAAGGCCTAGAGAAACAGATGGAGAGTGCTGGACTGATGACTCCAGGGTGCTGATAAAGCCAAGCTCCTCAGAGAGAAGTTGGGCAAAGCTCCAGTCTTTAGATGGAATAAAACCAAACCCAGCGACCAAGGCTCTTCCACTCGTCCCTGTGTGCTCCCACCAGGCACACACAGCACCTTGTTCTCTCTAGCTATGGTCCTGTGCAGCAAACCCACCCCAAAACCAGGGAAAAGCCAAACCACAACAGCCTCAACTGGAAGGAGCAGCAGTCCAGCTGTACTTGGCAACACGTGGCACACCCTGGAGCACAGCAAGGGTGGTATTTGCTGAAGCCTGGGAGGCTTCCACAGGGCCACTGCCTCACTTTGGACATCACAGATGTCTAAACATGGCCAAGAGGACAATGAGTGAGAAATAAAGAGGCTGTTTACTGCAAGAGGAAACCTTGGAACAGAGCTCCACAGTGGCTGCCGGGAGAACGAGGCAGAGCGTGCGAGCACACAGCTGTAAACTTGTTTCTGAGTTAATATACCCACGAGTGTTTTTCTTTTCCTATGAAAGCACACTCTTCTGCAAACAAACATCTGGAGAGCTCTGTTACAGCTGGACCATTATCCCCAGTGACTGGAGCATTCAATTAATTTAGCCTTTCTCATTTGCGAGTTATCTGCAAATAGACTCGGGTTTGCAGGAATTTATTTGTTATTTGAACATATTCAGTGAATGGTTTATTAAAAACATATTTCAGGCAAAGGATTTCTCGCTAATTGCTCCTACAACTGTCGCTCTGAGTGTTGGCAACTGGCAGTTCACCCCACATAAATGGTCACTGTGGTCAGGTGGGAATGCCTTTGCATGTTGATGGAATGTAATCTACCTCTGGAAAGAGCTTCCCAAGGGTTTGTGGAAGCACCTGCACAAAAAACACATCCTCACGCAAACACACAGCATCCAGCCTGCCTCAAGCTCCTGAAAAAGCACAGAAGAGCTTCTCCTGAAGCTGTCACAAAGAGTACAAGAGCGCAGTTGAACACCAGAATTGATTGACTTTAAGCAAAAAACACCAAAAGCATCTCTCAGTCACTTCCATGGCACCTTGCAAGAACCCATGGGGCTCCTGATTCAGGCCCCTCCCTGCCCAGGTGCCCTTTGTCTCAGAACTCCAGCAAACATTTGCTGCAGGAGTTTCATCACAGCCCCAAGAGAGAAGAGGATGAGGAGGGAAGCAGTGAAGGGCTGTTTCCAAGACTGATGCAATCCCCTGAGCATACAATGAGCCCAGGCTCCCCCTTGACAGTGCACTACAAACTGCAGGTTATACAGCACCTGTGACATGTCTGACACCACAAATCCTCCTACAGGAGCAGCTCTAGTCTTCTGCTAGACAGGACAAAGGGAAATGACTTTAAATTGCCAGAGAGCAGGGATGGATGGGATATTGGGCAGGAATTGTTCCCTGGGAGGGTGGAGAAGCCCTGGCACAGGGTGCCCAGAGAAGCTGTGGCTGCCCCTGGATCCCTGGCAGTGTCCAAGGCTGGATGGGGCTGGGAGCAGCCTGGGACAGTGGAAGGTGTCCCTGCCTGTGGCAGGGGGGTTGGAATGAGATGGTCTAACCCAAACCAGGGTGACCTGTGAGAGCCTGGCTGCTCCTTCTGCAGGCTGGGTGAGAGCTGCAAGGGGTGGCTGAGCCCACCCACCCGGTGTCCAGATCAGCCAGCGCTCAAAAGAACCTCTTTCAGTCACATGTAAAACCAAGTAACATTTTAAAATCCAAACTGAACACAAAACTTCATGCTAAATCCCAGCTGCTGGATTGTTTGAAAGCAAAAAGAAAGCAATCACTGAGGTTTCACAGACTGTTCTAAAAGTGGAAATTTATGAAAAGTGATCCAGTAAGTCACAGTTTTAGGCTTTTTTCTTTCAATTGCTCAGCGTGAACACTTTCAAAGCTTCTCTTTCCCCTGAAGCCCTGATTGAGGGAGAAATGGGGACTGACCACCAAATTCAGCATCTCCCTGCTACCTGTACACATCAGAGACTCCTGTGACCCAACAGCTGTCCCATACTTCATTTTTTCAGCCTCTTTGAACCAGCAGCCTCCAGCTCCCATGCAAACCCAGCCTCTCCAGAGCACATTCACTAGAGCTGAACCCTTCCTGTGCTATTTGACCATTTATTGGACAAAGAAAACCCACCCTACTCTCTCCACTGATTTCCAGACTGAATCCACATCAGCCACTTAGCCCCTTGGCTCTGCTGAAGGACCTTATGGGTCTCCATAAGTGAGTCTTGGTGCATCACAGCAGAGATGAGCAATCCCACAGCCCTAGGGACACTGTCCCAGAGGCTGGCAATCCCCACAGCAGGAGACACCTGCTGTGTCCTCAAAGAAAACCCCCAAATGAACTCCAACCACACCACAGGCACTCCCATGCAGTGTTGCTTTGTGAGCAGTGAGCTGCCATCAGCAAGAAATGCACCTCTTTTCCTCCTTCCCATTAAAAGATGGCCATTCTTATTTTTTGGCTGTCCTTTTTTCTAGCCCTTGTCCTTGGCAGGATGCAGATGTCCTGGCCTAGGTAACTCCCATAAATTCTTCAAATTTCGGCTGAGATTATATCTGTGGTTATTAAAGACTGATAATAAACCTTATCAATCAAGAATGAATGCAAAAGGAATAAGAAGGATTTTCCTAGGACTGAAAGTGCAAGAAATTCATAACTAACTTAATACCTGTACCAATAAGAGATCCTCATGATGAATCTACTTTAAAATCAGTTTGACTCTTTCCATAAGAAAAAAACAGAAGAAAAGAGAGACCCTGGGGGTCTCAGCCCTGGCTCTGCCTCTCTTCATCCCACATAATTCTCATGCAAAACTCCTGCTTCTCTTTTAACTCCACCTCTTGCTCACAACATAATCCCAGGCTCCTCAGATTTTGGGATGCCTGTGTGTGTCCTCAGATGAGGATGTCATCCCATCTCGTGTCCCCTCACAGGCATGTCCACAGGCTCCCTGCAGCCTCCCTTCTGCCGTGCCTCCCAAATGACTGATGAGCCTGCACGTTGTTTTTGAGCAGCTCACGTGCCAGGCAAGATGACAGACCTTGGGAACCTGGGCATTAATCTGGAGATTTATAGTCAAATCTGTCACGCTTGGGGAAGCTTTTTCCCCCCAAGAACTCTGCCTGAAGGTCGCTTTCCCTGGGCAATAAGCTCCAAGAAACTTCCTCAGTAACCCTGGCTCCCCACAGAGGGAAAGCAGGGGAGTGGGACAGCCACCAAGTAACATGCCCAGCCTCAGGGCACAAATTTCTTCTGTATATTATATATATATAAAATCTATGTTTATATAGTCTCCTCTCCCCACTGAGCCTGATGACATTCACAGGAGGAGCTGGTGAAGAACAACAAGTCCTGACTTTTAAGGGTGCAGTGAGTCTTGGAGCAGGCAGAGGGAAAACACCTTCTGGGAGCTGCCACTGGCTGGGTAGCAATTTCAGGCCAACAGCTAAAGAAGAAAAGTCAAACCTGCCCAAGTCAGGATTAGCTGGGCAGCTGGATAACAAAACTAGAGGCAAAGCCTCCACATGCACATGGATGAGAGCCAGGACCACCAGCAGATCCCACCTGAACCTCACGGGATGTCCCAAAAGGATGCTCTGGCTGAGACAGTTTCCAAGACAGGCTCTTTTCTGCACATCCCTTTCCTGTGGGAGTTTCCCAGGACATGCCTAAAAGCCAAACCCCTTTCTCAAGGCCCCAGGCACCCCAAACAGGAGGGTGTCTGTTAGGTAAGACACCTTGGACGAGGCAAGAGCTCTTGTGTTCTCCTACAACGTGTCAGGATGGGCCGGTGGTGCTCGTGGGCAGAACAGATCAATTCCAACAAGGAAGATTCCTGAGGTTTTACAGTCAGGGCAGCGCAAATAAAACCAATGAATCATTTATTCAGTCAATTTTAGCCATCCCTAACAATGAGCTGTCTGACAGCAGACCACAAATGTCTCTAGTGTATTCTCATTTAAAGCAATAATCCCTGTGGATAATTCTTAGGCTCCGGGTTGTTTAGAAAGCACAGATTATAAAGATATTTCAGAGGGATACAAGGGTCACCCTTTCTTCCCTTGTCTAAGCCATCAGATCAAGCTTACAAGCCAAACAGGGATAATTCCAAATCAGAAATTTGCTTTCTGTTAGCACTGCTGGCAGCATCCATGGAATGCTCCTGCCTGCGACCTGTGTGGGAAGCTGACCTGCACAGCACCAAAGATATCTGCTTACAAAAACTCACTCCCCACAAACGTTTGCAACACTTGTCCAGCTTGTCACAGAATCAAAGACAAGCGAAAGATTCCCTAGAGCAAGTCACAAGACTGTGGATGGTGACAGACTCACTGCTTCATTGTTTGGTGCTTTCCAGGCTGGCTTGTGAGGATAAAAGGTATGGAAGGGAACAGGGATAAAACACACAATAAAAGCTTTTGAAATTAAAGAGTTTCAAGAGCAAACACTCCACCACACCTTTCCCTTCAGGACAACAGGCATCCTTTTCTTTCCCAAAGATTTCACTTGCACACCCTTCCAAGCTCTTTTTCCACCTGCTGCCCACTGCATCTCCCCATCCAGCTCCTTACCTGCCTTCCCAAAGCGTTCCCATGCTCCAGGGAAGGCAGCAGAGGACCACACACACATTCCCACGTCCCTGCAGACAGAAGCCACCCAGGTGACAAACACATGTTGGGCCAGGAAGAAAGTGGGAGCAGAGAGGAGGCAGATTTGCAGGCTCTGATCCCAAGCACTTGACCCCCTCCTCTCCCTCGTTATGGATGAGGTAAATTAGCTGTGACACTCATTAGCTGCAGCTCCTAATTAGTGAAAATTAATATTGGTTTTGATAGAAGTGTTGGCTGAAGCTCTCCCAGGCAAAGGCATTATTGACCTTGTTATTCTGTTTAATAGCAAGTTGCATCACAGAAACTACTTTTCGTGGAGTCAACAGAGTGCAGCCACCTCCCCTCCAGCACCCCCAGCTCCCTTTCCCTTCCCCATCAGCTCCAAGGGACAGATCCACCCCCTGCCAGAGCACCCTCAGCCCCATAGGCACCTACACCCATCCCTAGCAGCATCCCAAGCCTCCCCATCCCTGGATGCACCCCAGAATCCCAAACCCCATCTGACTGATGGCCTCCCATCCCCCCTGTCCCATTTCAACACCCACTGTCCCAAGAAAGTCCAGACTCACCACAGGAATTGCCTGCCACCACCTCTACTCAGTTCAAAAGGAAAAATAAAGGGGAACAGCTGCAATGCAATGGCAGTGACCATTTAATACAAAGTAGGAGCAGCATTCCTGGACCTCTGGGATCCCCACCCCTTGGAGCTTGGGAATCCCACGATGGCAAAGGAACAGACACCAGTAAAAACAGAAGGAAAACATTCACTACCAAAGTTATGCCTAAAAACCCCACCACAGTAAATTATTCACACGTTAATAACAATAAAGATGTCAGGCTGTCAGATTAGAAGTTAATCTCACTCAGAGCACAATTAAGGATGCCGTTATCCAACCACCTGCGGCCACTTGCACAAGGCAGGGGCTTTTGTGGAAAACAGGGATGAGCCCATGGCTGGCAGAGCAGCTGGCCCAGCCCTGCCTTGTCACCCCCCTCCAGCCAGGGCAGCCCAAATACTGACGCTGCATCTTGCTCAAAGGAGGCTGTGTGCAGACCATGACAGAGAAACTGCTTTTAAAGAGCATTCCTCCACTCCTGGGAGCAGCATCCCAGTGAAAACTGTCCCTCTGCCCACCTGGATAATACCAGGATACACAAAGAGCAAACTCAGACCACGTACAGCATTTGCTGATCCTGGAGTGATCTTCTGCTTCTGGGGGCTGGAGGGGGGAATAACACCACTGGGAAACATCTTCTCCAACAGATTCCAGTTGATTTTACAGTGGGATGCTCATCAAGTACAGCAATTTTGGCTTTTGAAATGAACTAGCAAAATAAAATAAAAAATACACCTTCAACTTCCAACCTGGAATGCAAAAACCAAGCTCCTGGCTTAAAATCCATGGAGGCAGCAGCCTCCCCTCTCTCCTAGGAGACACCTTTTCCACCTATATCTGCCAGAACCTGGCTGTGGATCATCCCAACACCAGTGAAACTCCTTCTCCTGCATGTTGTGTGAACTTTGAGGATGCTGCCAATTTTTATGGCTCTGTGAGATCATCCTGTTGCAGTGTGATCAAACCACCTTGGAATTCGCCCCCTTCCCCCAATACAGAGCCTTAATTTCTGACCCTTCCCCCCACCCCACCAAAGCAGGTAGGCAATGACTTCAGGCTGATGCTCTCTGCAAGCCCTCACTCCCCATTCTGCACCTGATGGGAGCACAAATAATTTTTCCAAGACAAAGAGCAACTTGCAAATCCAGGGAGATGTTTCTTTTTCCACACCCTTTATGCCTCTTGGAAAGCTGCTGGGAGAGATGAGGAGGCAGGATGGTGCTGTCTGTGTGGTCCACTCACTTCTTGCCTCACCACCCCACCACACATCAGTGCTCCTTTACAGAGAAGTGCTGTTTTATCCGGCAGGATGTGTTTAATTTGATGCTGCTGCCATACGGGAGAAGGTGCATTTCCAGAGTCAGGGTTTTCCGCAGTGCTGTTACTTATTTTACAGTCTCCTGCCACATCTTGTTCCTTCCCCTCTATTTCCCAAAATCATTAGTAATAACCATTAATCTCTGCCTGGGAGGATGCTCCTCACTTCTCTCCATACCCCAAATTGTTCGTCTCCCTTGGACTTTCTATATTTCAAAATCTTTTTCTCCCCTCTTATTTTCAAATTAACTGCTTGAAACCAAAATAGCAGAGCAAGCGAAGCCACCACATCACTGTTTATGAAAGGATATAACGTTCCATGACACCAGCTCTCACCTCAAAGCTAATAATCAATTAGAAACGAAAAAGAAACAGGTTTCTCTGTATTCAGGTACCAAATCACCCTCCTAATTGCTCACAGGCAGAAAGACAACCTCTGTGATACAATACCAGAGCCTCGACAGAGCAGGCACCTGACAAAGCCATGCAGATGAATGGAATAAAATTGAGTTACTAACCATTAAATGTCAAGTGTTTGAAATCTTTCCCCCTCGTGTACCCAGCAATATTAATAAATCTTTAAGAGAGGGAGCACACGGAGCTTTTTCACTGCTCTGACCAGCGCTGCAAATGGAACAGATGTTTTCACAGAGTTATCCAACAACGCTTTCCTTCCCCCCCTCCCCAAGTGGTTACAGTTAATTCAAAAGCCATCAATGTACCCAAGCAGTTTGACAGGAGGAACCAATTTATTAACTCCCCCTGCCAATCAAGCACATTAAGCCATTCAAAGGCAGGAGGGTGCATCAGCACACGCCAGCAATAAATCAGTTTAAAAGCCAGGAGATGGGGAGGGGATGGAGTCCTGCAACAACACTGAGGCGACCCACACTCCCCAAAACCATGGAACACGTGATAAAACAAGCTTCCCAAGAGGTGGCCCTGCCACCCAGGCAATCCACACAGCACAGCATGTACCAACACAGAGGATGCTCACTGGGACAGCAGCAGGAGCTGCATCCCACAGTCTCAGCACCACGGCATGTGTGTACATGGTGAGAAGGGCTCTCTCTTCTACCTGTCTATTCCCACACTGGGATGCAGCAGCTTTCCATAATGGGGGCTCAACTAAGTAAATTCTTCATGTTTTAATTGCTTGGATGACTTTGATGAGCGTGAAAAGAAGATGGACCTTCCTTAACTCTTTATTGTTGGGTTTTTTTTTTGTCCCTAGGCATTTTTTTGGCTTGTTTCACACCAGTAAGCAACAACCACCAGCTGCTGCTGCTGGTGGCAAATAGTTTGATTTTTTTTTTAAAGAAAAGGACTTCCACAGTGCCCAATTATAGAAAGTTTCAACTGAAGGGGTAATTTTTTTGCCAGTCTGGAAATTCTATAGAAAGAATCATTGAGGGTATCATGGAATGATTTGGGTTGAAAGGGAGCTTGAAGACTGTCTTGTTCCACCCCCTGCCATGGGCAGGGACACCTTCCACTAGACCAGGTTGCTCCAAGCCCTGTCCAACCTGGCCTTGAACACTGCCAGGGATGGGGAAGATCCAGACTGCAGAGATCTCAGATGTGCCACTGTTAAAAGTAGGGGGTAAAGGAGTCAGGGTTAGGGTTTTTTCCTTCTTTTTTAAGCTCATACAACCCAACTACATCAAGTTTCTGATCTGGCAAAACACACAAGCATGTTCATCACTGTTTGCAACCACAACATTTCCTTTCTGATAGTGAAATCACAGCTCACCTTCCCCACCAAAAATAAAATTATGAGTGTAGGCAAATACAAGTATTTCCCTCCAGTACAAGGAAATACCCTAGGCTCACAATATTCCCTCAGAGCGTGAATACCTCCACAAAGGTGTGTGTGTATATATATATATATGTCTCCTAACTTGAATATATACACACATATCCATACACTTTTCCCCTCCTCTGTTTTTTCTTTTTAAGCCTGACTCACATTATTGTCCCTGCTCTATATCAGTTCTGTCACCCACGTTAACGCCTCCAAATCAGCCTGGCAGGCCCAATTTGACTGAGCTGGGACAGTGATGACATCCAAGCCTGGGCATTCCAGAGAAACAAGGAATGGGGCACAGCCAGCGAGAAGCCAGCCTGCAAATGAAGCGCCTACAGACACTGCTGTACAGATAATTAATGCTGCTAAAGCCATCCCAGACATTAAAAAATCACCCCAGACCTCATTACCAAACTCACACATCTTTCTCCCTCTCTCTGGAAAGGGCTTGGCCCCCGTGCCAGGGCTCAAAAGGTGGCAAGATCAAACCTTCAGATGGTTTGATGAGGAGCTTGCCAGGAGCAAGGTTACCCTGGCATGTTAACGAGTCCATATTGCAAATATACTTTCTTCTTTCTCCTTCTTAAACATAAGCACTAATGTTACTGCCTATTAGCAAAGCAGATATGAAAGTTTAAGTGATTGATGAAGTGATTAATTTAATGACGCAGAGTTAAGGGTTTGGGTGGGAGTGGGGCTTTTTTTTTTTTAACCTTAAGTTTTCTGACGTTGGGAATAACTAATTTTCTAGCCTTAAGTTTTCATTAAAGATGCTGTACTTTCTGCAGCTCAACAAGTAATTTCATCGATGTGCCTTCAAATCTTGAGTTGGGAGAGCTGAGATCCCCTTTTTAAGCTCTCCTCAAATATTGCTGTTCATTAGAGTTGTCAGCACACTTAGAAACAAGGCTGCTCCTCTGAAGAGCACTCAGGAACCCTGAGAATTCACTTTTAGGCAGTAAACAGCCATTGGGTGATAGATAAACACTAAACAGGAAGGTGAGGTGGCCACATCCTCCCTGTGTGAAGGAGAATCTCAGCAAAGGCCAGAACAAAGCTCATAAGGCAGGTTCAAAAACATGCAATCTCTGTCACAGCAAATTCCTCTGGAATTACCCTTCCTAAAAGGCCAAATCAATTCTGCCTGCTGCACACACACCCCCAAAAGGGGTTTGCTTCCTGGCAGCCCACCTAGCAAGCAAACCAAGGAGTTCAAGATCTTCCAGTGCTTACCAAGACACCTTATTTCTGCCAGATAAACAACAAAGGCAGCTTTGCGGGGTATTTTTTATCATTACGAACCCCAAGCTCCCGTGTCAGTGCTAACACACGTGGTCCCCAAGTTCTGTCACCAGGCACAGACCAAGTGCTGCCATGCACTTGCCCACTTGTTTTACTCTGTTTGCCCTCCCAGCTGGGGATGTTTTATATGCAGCAGCCTGGTTCCACCATCAGCTGAAGCTTATCAGAGGCAAGAGCACAGCACAGGGATGGGCAGCCTCCCCTGGCCTCTCAGAGAATTCTTTGGGTGGGAAGGGACCCTTGACACCATCTCATTCCAGCCCTCTGCCATGGACAGGGACACCTTCCACTGCCCCAGGCTGCTCCAAGCCCCAATGTCCAACCTGGCCTTGGACACTGCCAGGGATCCAGGGGCAGCCACAGCTTCTCTGGGCACCCTGTGCCAGGGCCTCACCAACCTCACAAGGAAGAATTCCTTCCCAATATCCCATCTAACCCTGTCCTCTGGCAGTGGGAAGCCATTCCCTGGGTCCTGGCCCTCCATCCCTTGTCCCCAGTCCCTCTCCAGCTCTCCTGGAGCCCCTTTAGGCCCTGCAAGGGGCTCTGAGCTCTCCCTGGAGCCTTCTCCCCTGCAGGTGAGCATCCCCAGCTCTGCCAGCCTGGCTCCAGAGCAGAGGGGCTCCAGCCCTGGGAGCATCTCCATGGCCTCCTCTGGACTCACTGTGTGTCCTTTCCATGCTGTTCTGGATAATCTTCTCACTAAGAGCTCAAAACCCTGGCTGTGAAGAGGGCAGTGACTCCTGGCTGGAGCTGGTGAAGCTGGATGGAGACTTATCCCACCAAACAGCAAATTTGTACAGAGCACCTCTGTAAGAGAAGGGGGTGTCTTTGATGAGCCCAAACACAGGCAGAGACGCCCCATTCCACGGGTCCAACCTGGCATGAAGAGGGCACAGCCACTGCTTTAACACACATTTCACGGAGGCTTTTCCAAGCTCTCCACCCACTCTATTACCACTGCCACCACCTTTCCGAAAAGCACTTCCCAACTCAGCAAACTTTGCTAAAAGCCAGCCTACCTCGCATCATTCACAGAGGCTCCCGGAGTGCCCCATGCTCCCGGTGTTCCTCCTGCTGCCTTGCTCCCGGGAGGAGCTAATCCCAAATTTAAAACCATCCTGAGCCCCTCCTCGTTAACCAATTAGCACCTCATTAACGCTGTGCCTGCAGGGTACTTTCTGGTCTTGCCACTGTGACTTTTAACCCCGTGGTGCACCGAAATGAATTCATCATTTTCTCTTTAGCTTGAACACCTTATTTTGAGCAAGAGGGACACAAGGGCAGTACCTCCCCCCTCTCCAGCAACAGCAGCACGCTCCTGCAAGTGAGGGGGCAGACCCGGAGACACCAAAGGGAAAAGGGTCTGGTGACTGTGCTGTGCTCAGGTGACCACAGCCCTCCATCCAAAGCTGTCCCCAACAGATGGCCCCCAAGCCTCGTGCATGGATATCCGAGCTCTGAAACGATTTAATCAGCCCAGAAGCATGCAGGGATCAGAGAGCCAGCGTTGGTTTTGTCTTTTTCTTTCCAGTGATGCATTTGGAGGAGCCCGGGCAGTGCAGTGGCCAGCACATGCTGACAGCTGTGGGATCAAACAGGTTTAGCCCGCCTTCAATCCCACACTGACAACCATATCTTCAGCAGCAGCTTGAGTGGCCCAGCACCCCCAGGGATCTTTCCTGGGTGCCAAAGCATCTCCCTGTCCAGGACCAGAGCACGGCAGCAAAAGGCTGTGTTGGAAGAGATCACTGCCTTGGAAAGGACAGAGTGTGGAGGATGGAAGTCTTCCCTGCCTAGAGAAGAAAAGCCCTCTGGCCTGGTCTAGGATGGAGAATTAAATCAAATCATCCACAAATATCAGAGGGATGTGCTGCCCCAGATCCACATGAGGATCCTGCAGAGCACCCTGCCTATGAAATACCATGTTCCTCTTCGGTTTTCTTGCGAAATAATTCTGTGTCCCAGCAGGCATGAGGTGTCACACACCAACCTGAACCCTTTTCATCGATACCAGCCAGCAATGTACACCCACACCTCAGTGGCACTCCACTATCCCCGGCTCCTCTCAGGCTGCAGCAGCCTCAGGGGCACAGTGAGAGCCTCAACTCCATGGGCAGTGCCTGCTACAGCCCATTCTGAAGCAGATCTTATAAAGAGCAAGGTTCAGCACTGCCTGTTCAAATTTAGTGAAGAAATATCCATGGTCACAGCATTTGCCAGCTCAGCAAAAGCTGCACAGAGCAAAAAGAAGGCAGAGCAAGCCATGAAACTCCCTGTCAGCCATCCATCCACCTTGCTCTCTGGGCACAGTGGACCATGGGCTGGGGAGCACAGCCCCTGCCTCCTGGGAGAGCTGTGGAGCCAGAGGGAAGGAAAAAGGGGTGAGCAGCAAACAGAGCCCGGGTCACTGGACATGGCACTGCCCGGGGCTGTCACTCTGCAGTGGTCCTGACTTGCTGACTTGGGAGTTCTCCCTGGCCCTGTGCTGTCCCAGGTTAATATGTGGGAGGAGGTGCTCAGGCAGCCAAATTTGGGGGACCCAGGGCTGAGCATCTCACCAGTCACAGGAGGCATCCCAGTGAGCTGGTGGGGTGGAGAGCCTCAGCTGTAGATGCTCCTACTCAGGAATAAGAACAGGAACCAAACAGCCCTGGCAGAAGCCCTGAGGGAGCTCAGCCTCCCCCCCTGCCAGCTGTCCCAGGTGCTGTCACCAGCTCGAGCAGCACCTCCTCACACTCACATTGCCCAGGGAATGGCCATCCCAGCAGGTTTCCCTGTGCCATGCACTGCTCACCTGAGCAGGCTTTACAGGGGACACCAGTCCTTCATGGAATGGTTTGGGTCAGAAGGGACCTCAAAGATCACCTTGTTACAACCCCCTGCCATAGGCAGGGGCACCTCCCACCAGACCAAGTGCTCACAGCTCCATCCAACCTCACCTAAGATCCAGACTTAATCCCTCTCCTGGTTTTAAGCAAGGCATGAGTCACCAAGGTCTGATGGGCAGGAGGGGACACACTGTTCCCCACCGTGTTGACCCTGCCCCCTGACACGACATGGCCAAGTGCATGTTATCACCTCAAGTGCAGTGGTTGAAGTGTTTCCCACTCTTTTAAGACAACATTATTCCAGTGACCATAAAATGTTATCGCTAGGATGAAGGGGAAGTGGAATTACACTCGTCTGAATGGCCTCTTTTGTCATGCATTTTGCAAGGCATTGAGGCATGAAAGCTTTCAGAGAAACCTGGGTGAATCCAAGCTAGGTGGTTATAAGGCTACTTACAGACCTGACATGATGGATCATCTTCATTTTCCCATTCCTGTCCTGCTCACAGCAAATCCATTTGCTGGGCAATTAGACTCCAGTCATTACATTATGCTAAGAAGACGTTCCTTTGGCAGCAGCAGGGACGCCGACCAAGAGGAGCTGGGAATGCTGCCTGCCCATTCCCACCTGCTGACACATCCAGGGCTGCAGTCACCCTGGTGGCAGCAATGCCACCCTCCCAGCTCACAGCACGCCTCGCCAGGGTCCGCCAGCAGCTCACCTGGCATCCACAGCATCCCTTATCCACAGCCCTCCAAAAGGTTGGGATTAAGTGAAATGGCCCTTGGAATGATTTTGCTTAAGGCAAACAGCAGCAGGATAAAGATGGACAGTCCCTCTCCTGCACACTCTTCTCCCAAGGGGCGTTATCCAGCCAGTACTCCCATTTTCCAAGTAAAACACAGGGTGATACAGCTGCTGGCACGGGCTCTCCAGGGGGGCATGTCTTGCCCACGCCACCAACAGCCCAACCAACACCATCCCTCCTCTTCATCCTGCTCTCCAGGTACCTCCCCCCTCTCCTACAATTCCCTCCCCAGCCCCTTCCTGGAGCTCCCATCTCCAACTCCCTCTGCACGTGCGTGTGTGTTTCCATTACTTCTGGGTGAAATAACTGACTACGGGGTCAGTCCACCTGAAAATTGCTCTCCCCAGACCTAAATGAAACAGATGGGCATTGATGATGTTTTGGGAGAAATTAATCAGCCTGGACCAGCAGCAGCGCCAGCAGCTCCCTCGGCCCAATCTCGCCTAATGAATTCCAAGCTCTCTGTCTTAATAGCTCCTGACAAGACTAATTTACTCTTGTAAGTGATTAGAGGGGGAATGATCTCTTAATTGTTGCTTAAGATCCCTTTCGGCATGGCAGGCAGCAGGCAGGGAACTGCTGGGTTTGGAGGGAGGGGATGCTGTAGGGAGGGATGTTATGGGAATGGGCACTCAGATCTCAAAAAAAGACACTTTTTTTTCCAGGGAACAGGCGCCACACACCGTTCTGCTCCTCACACCCAGGATCTCGGAAAGGTGTTTCCAGATTCTGCTTTTTTTTTCCAAGTTAATAAACCTGAACTCAGAAAACACCTGCCAAAAGCAGGAAACACAGAAACAACTGTGTGTGTCAACACTTCCCAGGCTGACATTTCCCTCCGGTGCATCTGGAAACAAAATCCCAACATGCCAATATTGTTACGAGTCAATTACACATATACACAGTGTAATACAAAGTTAAAAAGAAAAAAAGAAATTCAACTGCCAAAGTAATTCCAAGAACAACTCGACTCGCCTGATGTCTCACCGGAAAGCAGGCTGTAGGAAATCTTCCCCTATTTTCTGACAAAATAGAAGTTCAGTCCAATTCCCATAAGGTATTTCAAGCTCAAGTACTTAGAGAGCAAGGTGCTCTGTGAGGAAGCATTTCCATTAAGCTGTTCCCAAGCAGCTCTCACTCCTGCTCCCTTCCCAGGGCTTCTCCTGAGGATGCATCTCTGAGCAGAGCTCAGCTACCACACAGGAGCCTCCCCCCTCCATCCAAACCAAGACTCCACATCCTGCCTGCTTGCTCAGACACCACAGGGGCTGCAAATGCATGACCAAGGGGACCCAGGAAGGGACAGAAGGCTCAGCTGGAAGCACTGGGTGAGTTCTGGAGGAGACCCCTCCATACTCTTCCAACCCTCAGCAGCTCTGTGAATGATGTGGGGGCAGCAAGAGCCCTTTCTTAAGGAAGGTGCTGCTTGGGCTGCATGGCTGGAGGTGGGAGAAGGGACCTCCACAGGCTCCATCCCAGCCTCCCAATCAATTCCTCCCCCATTAAAAGCCAGTCACGAGCCCTGATTGAAGACCACAAGTTTAATGGACTGAGAGCCTGGGAAGGTGCCAACAATGACCGGGTCGATTTCTGCATTTACTAAAAACTGATCCCCAGCTAAATAAAGAAAGAAAAGCTCCATCTGTCAATCAAAAGAAAAGCATTCCTTTTCCATATTTTCCACGGTGTGGTGGCAGCCCCTGCCCACGGGCCCATCCCACTTACCCACAGGTGTGTCCTCGTTGATCAACAGGTAGGTGTCAAAGAAGTAGTTGATGAAGTATGGCAGGCGATTGCCCTGACCTGGGAAGAGGACAAAGACAAGGAGTTATTTCCCTGGCATGGGCCAGCATGGCTGGGAAAGGCTCGGGAATGCTCACAGGGCACTAGGCTCATGCTGGCAAGGGGTAACCCCCAACATGAGAGCCAGCAGGAGGACAGAAAGCATCATGAGGTCCCCCATAAAAGCTGGCAGGGGAGCTACTTCCCTCTACCAGCCATTCTGGATTTGGTATTTTCCAAAAAGCTGAGGGGAAGGGGGAAGCCAACAGCACAGGGACCAGGAGCATCAATTATTGGTTTAGCCCATGATTAATACCTTCACTTTGTTCCCATTGCTGAGAGCCTTTTGCCTTGTCAGCCACCCCAGCAAACCCCCGTGCTCCTTCCCTCTCCCATCACCTGGCTGCCTTTCCCTCTAATTGCCTCCTTTCACCTTTAATAACCAGGCTCACTCCTTCCCACTCCCGTTTTCGCAGCGCTGGAGGCTCGCGAGCCTGCCCCTGGCCCGCAGCCTCATTAGGGGACAGAGTCAAGTGCAGAGCACGTAGGAGAGTGACAAAGGCAGCCTGAGCCAGGGAAAGAGTCAACCAGCAAAGATCTGCTATTCCAGGGCTGCAGGGAAAGAGGTGGAGGGAGAGGCACACAATGATTCCACAAGAAGGTTTGGCAGAGCGTGTTCAGCATCCCACCTCGAGAAACAGCAACCAGACCAAGCTGCAGAATCCTCTTTGCCTGCCCAAGTGCCCAAAGGTGCAAAGAGATGCTCCTGAGACCTTTCAAATGCATGTCCCAGGTGTGCATCCCAACAAATCTGCTCCTGGGGACACGGGCACAGGATGGGAGAGCAGCCCAAGCTCCCCCAGGGCTACCTCCATGACAAGACAGGGATTTTTCAGCACTGCCCTGTTTCCTGAGGCAGCAGGTTGGTTAAAAACCCTGAGAAATGGGAAAGCACTGGAGGTAGCACTGTTGCAAAGGCACATTTAAATCCCAGCCTCTGGAGTTAAGTAGCTGGAAAGAAAATAAAAAGGAACCTAACAAAAGGGGTTATTTGAGAGCTAGGAGCATCTCCAGAGGCTTGGCAGCACACTTGTCACTGGCTGCCATGCTGGGGCCAGCAGGCTCAGGGAGGGGCAAATGAGGCTAAAACACCCCAAGCAGCCCTTGGCACACAGGATTCACTGCTGCAAAACCTTTCTGTTTCAAAATACATTTCTTAATATCACCAGCATGCTAAAAATAAGTTGCACTTTCCAAATCCAGCTGCAGCAGGTGCTGGGAGGCTTTCAAACCAGCCAGCACACAGGATCTGTGTGTTCAGGGAGGAGGGAGACCAGCACCTGAGAGCTGGGAATTGCTGAGGGAGAGTCTAAAGGCAGGACACTGCTTTGGGCTGCAAATCACAGGATAAACGCTGGCATTTCCTTCTGAGAGACTGCCACAACCACCCAGTTATACCCTGGGATGTCCCTTCCCTCAACACAAGAAGCACAGGAAGAACATGGACCTGCTGGACAGAGGCCAGAGGAGGCCACAGAGACACAGAGAGCTGGAGCCCCTCTGTTCTGGAGCCAGACTGGGAAAGCCAGGGGTGTTCACCCTGGAGAAGAGAAGGCTCTAGGGAGACCTTAGGGGATGGAGGTCTCTGCTCACCTCCTGCAGCAGCAGCCAGGCAGGAGCAGGGAGGCTCCACTGCCATGCTACAGCTGAACCATCCTCTTCCAAACACTCCAAGCCCGCTCAGGCTCCACTTGTCCATTATATCCCAGCTCATGGCTTCACCAGGAGCTGTGCAAACCTTCTGGGAAGAGTTGCTCCATCACCTGCAGTGCCCAGGGTGTGTGGCAGGGCATCCATGCACTTATCACTGTGCCAGGCACAGGAGCTGTGCCAGCACTTGCTTATCACGGAGATGACAACTCCAGCCCTGGGCAGGGTTTAGGAGAGAAGGGCTGGAACACTGCTGAGCTGCAAAGCCTCCAAATCCCCCTTTCCATGTGCTGCCTGTCCAAGGCTTTGCAGTTTCTCACTGCAGTGAAGGAGCAAGTTGCCAGCTGGGCAGGCAAACCCCACCATTCCACTTCCAAAGGGGCACACTGGCAAGTGACCTTCCGGGGGGAGGTGGGAGAGGGGTAAAAGACTTGCTAGAATGCTTTTTTATCCTTATTTTTCCCCTTCCCAGAGGAGCACCAGAGCAGCTATCCAGTGAGGTTCTCCTTGATCCAACACGACACCAGAGGCAGATTGACTGCGCCTGTCACTCACAGCTAATGTCATCCACTGACTGCTTAATCAGGCTGCCAATCTGGGCAAGCCATCTCGAGGCTTCAGCAGGGGAAAAAAAGCCTTTATTCCAAAGGGCACAGTGCTATCAAATGGACACACACTGGCTATTGTTTATCAGCAAGAGCCACACAGGCACCCCCTCCCCATACCAGCATCCAGGGGGTTCAGGCCAGTCATGCAACAACCCCAATTTTCACGGGGCTTTGCTGTACATTTATAGCTCCTGTGCACCTTGTGATATGCCAGAGCCCGTCCCAAAAGGCACATTTTCTACACCAAAAGGCCAAAGTCCCACCAGCTCCCTGCCAGAAGCCCCTGTGCCAGGAAAGACCCACAGCATCAGTGGGAAGGGCTTATGGAGGCTCTTCTGGCCCACAGCCTTGCCTTTCCCCCCAGGTGGAATTAGAAAAGAGGTTTTGCAGCTCGGACAGGAGTTATTTCCCCCCCAGCATATGTTAAAGCACAGTTCAGGTAATGATTTTGCTGCTGAAAGCAAAGGGAGAGCCCTGCCAGCAATATTCTGCTGCTGAGCAGCTAACAAGCTTCTGCTTTACAGCCCTGCCTGTGATCCCCCCCTCCCTCCAGTTTTCTTTAGGTTTTATTTACATAAATTGACCTCATGCCAGGTCCAGCACCAGCTTTGCCTTGGTGAATCCACACCTGGAAGTTGCCAAGGGCTTTTCACCGAGATACACCAGGAGCATCCACTGCTGGGTCCACCAGCACATCCATCCTCCTCCAAGGCTTTTTCCAGCCCCACCTGCTCTCTCACAAGAAGGGCCACCTCATGCCACATGTGCAGTCAGTAAGGACTGCAAGAGTGGGAGCACCATGTGCAGGTCCCCAGGACTTCACAGGATGGAGACATTAAAGACCTGATGGAGACAGAAGATTGCCCACCCCAGCAGTGCTGCTCTGCATATTCATCAGGAGACCACAAACACAGCAATTATTGCCTTTGCACCTTGCAAACAGGAGCAGGGAGAGAGCAGAGACAGACTTACCTAGAGAGACCAGCTCCAGGAGCAAGAGGAGAGGCAGGAAGGTGCCAGCAGCAGCCACGCCACGCTTCATGGCTCCTGTCAAAGGAGAGAGGCAGTGTCAAGTCCCAGCACTTGACAGATACAACCTTGTCTCCCTAAATCAGGCTCGGGGCGCAGCCCTGCCCCAGGGGAACCCTCAGGACATCCACATTCTCTTTCTCAGTTCATGCAGCCCCCCAACATCCTCTTGGCAGTGAAAACCAGGATTAACCTGGTGGAGGTGCTCCATTTTTTTCCTTTCCTCTTCCCAAAGCTTTCCTCTCCTGTGAGGGGACAAGCCACAGTGACCTCCATGGCCAGGAGAGGAGCAGCCCCAGCTGGGATGAGCCACCCCAGCACCAGAGCAAAGGAAGAGCTGCTGTGACCCGAGACTGACACAGCAGCGAGCCATCAGCACCCAGACCTGAGATGATTTAGCAGAGCTGTGTGGGAAGCTTGACCCAGAATCACTGGAGAGGCACCAAGATTTGGGAGCAGAGCCCCTCGAACCTCTCACACCGCCTGGGTGGCTGCAGGGCAGGCACTGCAGGAGCACAGGAAGCAGGGAGGCTGCCAAGCGTGCCCTCAGCCCACTCTGCCTCCCGAATTTTCAACACAGCACAAAGCTCCTGACGCTAAGAAAACGGAGTAAAAGCAGCACCAGGGAGCTGCCACCACAGCCACATCCTCACCTGGAGCTCAGACCATCAAACCCAAAGCTTTTCCCAAACCATCTCCAAAAAGCCTCAGCCGAGTCCCGCTTTGCAAGGAAATTCGCACACATGGATAAAGACACCCCAACCTCAGAGGCAAATATAAATCCCATGTGTTACACAGAGCTTAAAGGCACGAGGAGACCCCCAGAAGCTTCCTCAGGCAGAGCCTGAGGCCGACAGGACACCCCAGTAACCCCATGTCTGAAGCTCTCCGTGTTTCCCTGGGTGCTCTGCAAGCTGTGGGGCAGTGGAATGTTTTCCCACCAGTTCCAGCAGCAGCCCCAAGGACAGAGAGAGGAGCTGTCACCCAGCTAAACCTTCCCTTCACAGCATCCTGCTCTACCCACATCAGTGGGTAGAGTTATCCCAACCCAGCTAAGGGTGAAGGGCTCTGCCCCCCCCTTAAGAGATTCATGGGAATCCTCAGGGAGGCTCCTAAAGAAGCTCCAAAGCAATAGCTACACCTATTTTATTGTTACTGATGGATGTGTCAGAGCAGACAGCTCATAACAACTCTGTCACTGCAGAAAGGGTCTGAAATTCTAATTTCTCCCGCTATTTTGCTATGGAGAGTCTCTGGGATGAAGAGGTCTGTGCCTAGACAAGACAAATGGTGCTGTGGTGCATTTTGTGCATCTTCAGGTATCTCAGTGCAAGCCTGATAAGACAGGTGTAATCATGCCCATCACCCCAGAAAACACAGTCAGGGCAGGAGAGTTTAAACCTCCACCCCATGACAAGCTTCTGACTTCAGAGTGCTTGCTGTCAGCAGAGCATCCAAAAATCCCAGTTTCTAAACAAAAATGACCACTTTCCCAGGAGCCAGGCATCCTGACAATCCCTTTAAATCTTTACGTTTGGCCAGCAAAAGGAGAATAGATTCTTGCAATAAAGAAAAAACACTGAACATCTCAATTTTCCCCTTGCTTTCATAGGTTTTGGGGAGGAGGAAATCTCAGACAGCACTGTTCTTCCAGACCCCTGCATCCAGCATGGAATGCAGAGCCCTTGGTTCTGCAGCCAGAGAGGATGTGATGGAAATGAGTTCCTCTGCTTTCTGCAGTGCCAAAATGCCACTGAGGAAAATGCTAACTTTCTTCTCAAACAGCACCACTATCAGCCCAAGTGAGCGTGAACATTTTCCAGCTTCACAGCCCATGTTTAAAAAGCAACAGGGCAGTGGAAAAACAATTTATGTGATGTAGAAATAAAGGCAGTTGACAGCATCCCCTTTCGAGTGTCATGATAAATCTAAATATTGGATATTCTAAGTCAGTCACTTCATTATGTAAGTAATTGCCTGAAATGTCATTTTGATTTTCTCTGTCTTCATTAATATTGCAGCTCTTCACTGGTTCTTCGAGATGGTTCACTCGAATATTGCAAATTTAAGGAACAGGATCGAGAAGTCTCTGGAGAGAACTTAAAAAATTGTGACTAAGAGCAGATTAAATTGCACCTTGTGCCTGAATGAGGCTCTTTGGAGGAAGCACTCAGTGCAGTTTCCAGCATGATAATGTCTCTGGGCAAGGCATCCCCAGGAGCTCAACTGTTGTCACCTCCTGGCTGCCAGAGCACGAATGTCAAACCAGAGGTTCCCCATCCGCTGGCAGCTGCTCCCAAGGCACACGGAGCAGCAGACACAGCCCCAGGGAATAGGAAGCTGAGGAAACACCACAGTGCAAACAAATCTGGGGCTTGAAAGTTTAGCAATCAGCTCAGGTCAAGCAGAGGCTTTTCAGCCTGCTTTCTCCAAATGCCTCCTCCTGCCCAAGCCTGGGAAGCGGCTTTTTCACTGCTTCAACAGCATTGCTGCATCCCTAAACGTGGCAAATCCCACCTGCTCCAGCCCTTGGCACGCACCCATCCCAGCCACGCTCCAGGAGCCTCCTCCTGGCACCTCACCTCCGTGGAATGCCGGGGCAGGGATGCTCCCAGCGCTCCAGCCCGGGCCAGGGACTGCTCTCAGGGCGCTCAAACAGCAGTTGCAGGCTCTGCACATGGGTTGGTTTATTTTTAAATGCACTGCTGGGGTGCTCGCCTACGGGAGCGGCTCTGCGCACACACAAACCGTGCCATCGCTGGAGGCCGGCTGGCAGAGCTGCTCCACGCTGGCACCTTTAATCATCCCCACAGCCCCTGTCCCTTCTGTCCCCCCTGCCTGGTGTTCCCGTCCCCGAACAGCACCGCGATGCTCGAGCCTCAAAATTTACAGCTCCAACCTCTCTGCTTGCTCCGCGCTGCTCCGGGGGCACAGAGAAATGAAAGTGTAAATCAGAGCGTCTCCTGCTGCTGGAGGAAACTGGGGGTGCCTTCCCAAAAAAAAACCCTTTTCCGGCAGCAAAACACCAGTGGTGTCCCCTAAAGAGGGACAGCACTGCCCACCCACAGGATTGGAGGTGGGAGGTGGGGTGGAAGTACCCGAGATGCCACCAGGATGCCGCCACACACAGCACCCACCCAGCTGCTGGAGCTCCCGAGCTTCCTCCATCACTGTGGCCACCTTGGATCCAGCATGGACCACCACCAAACACATCCAAAAGCCCACCCCTGGGATGCCCTTTGGCCAAGCACAAAGCTTCACACCATCCCTCACACCAAAAGAACAGCCTCCCCTGCTTCCCCATCCCTCACCTCCTTAAAAAAAGCACTGCTAGAAATTCACCTTTTCTTATTATTACTGCCTCTTGGCCAGGGCTTTATATTAAGTAGGATTCAAAAGGAAAAAAAAAAATTAAAACTTAATTCTGCCTTTTTTTTTTTTTTTTTTAATTCCCACCCCCATATTGGCATGAGCCATACCCAAGTCATAATTCCCAAAAATAACAAATTGCAGAACAGGGTAATCAGAAGTAAATTGATATTGATAAATAAGCTTTTCTCCCGTGCGGTAGGTGGTTTATTTTAATCTAATGAGTTTTATATTTTCTGAGCTTTCAGATTCCATGATGAAGAGCCGTCCACGCTAGAATTACAAAGCACTTTGAAATATTGTAATTTTATGGCTCATTTTGTCAGGACTCTTGAAAATGAGATTTGTTCCCAGTGAAAAAATTTGCCCCCTTCTTTTTTTTTTTTTTTTGCTTTCTATTCCCTGCAGCGAAAGGAAATAAAATTTCCCTGTTAAATAACTACAGGACAGGATATTGGTATGCACATGGGAGCAGGGATATGGATGCCCACAGGGAAGCTGCTGGCACCTGCCACAATCCACCTCACCTGAGGTGGTGTATGTAGGAGAAAAAGAGGATGAAAAACCCTCTCTTTCCTTCCTTCACCCCAAAATCAAAGCTGAGGTTGGAGACAGGGGTGTTCTCTCCCCCCAAATCTCTGCACTTCCCAGCTGGGGTACTCAAACCCTTCTTCTTCCAGGGAAAAAACTGGAGCTGTTCCTTACTGACAACTACAAATATCCAAAGGTTTCCCACACTTCCAGGAGTTTACTTCCATTTTAAAACAAGGACAGGAGTGGAAGTATTTTGGTTGGGGCTTCAAGACATTTGCTTTCCCACAGGAATCAAAAATTAGCTGTAAACTTATATTAACACATCATTTAACCAAAAACCCAGGCCCAGAAGGAAATGCCATCTTTAAACATTGCTGTCCATGCAGGAAGGCTGTTCCTGGGTTGGAAGTGACGTTGGTTTTCCAAGCCACTGCCACATGACAATCCCAAAAACTACCCTGCTCTGCATAAGCAGCATCAAACCCTACCATCCATAAGCAGCATCAAACCACAACTGGGGCATCTCCAAGGAAAAGTCAAATAATGCTTCCAACTCAACTTCTGCATCCATAGAATATTAAAATAACACCCCAGGAGCTTTGGGAAGGAGATCCCCATTCCCTGCTGCATCAGTTACTGGCACCCATCCCTCCATGGCAAGGGCAGCTTCTCTTTTGGGGAGACAGAAGTGGAGATTCCTGATTTATTTCTTTTTGAGTGGGGCAGCACTGGCTCTACAGAGCCTCCAGCACTGGTTGCCAGTCTCCATAGGCCTCATAGCAACCATTTTCCATCACAAAACTTCCCTTCAGCTGCAACAGCAGCTCCTAAGCTGGGAGGAAGGCTGGGATGGGGCATGGAGACCAAGCCAACAGGCTCCTGGGCTGCACCAACACCTGAAAGCAACACAGCAAAGCTGTGGAGCAGATGATGCTAATGTGGGATGAAAAGGTGGAAAAGCAGCCAACAGCAACAAAGCTTGGCTTAAAGGAAACAGAGAGAGGAAAAAAGGAGAAGGGGAAGAAGGGTGGGAATCCTTGCTTTAGGAGAAAGTGGAAAGCTGAATGCAGAGAAGTGACACACACAGTCTGGTCTCACAAGACAGGAGCCTCTCTCCAGGCTCTTAGAAAATATACAGGAATGGACAAAGTGGCAAATGTAAAGATGCTGAATGCCTGACTCCACGCCTGCTCAGGAATGGGATGCCAGACACTTTCTTCTTGTGCCCTGCCTGGAAGAGGAAGGGCTCCCTCCCACCCAGGGCAGGCAGCAGCCTGGCTGGACTTCCAAGCACTGCCATCAAAACAATGCAGGAGAAGTGTCCAACATCCTCGGGCTCCCACACAATCCCCAAGTGTCTGTACTGCTGCCACCCAGCCTGTGCCTACAGACCCTGGGCACACGGGTTGTGCTTGCTTTGGGGGGGTTTAAGGGAAAGAAGAGGACAAGATATGTGTGAAGTGGGATAAAAGGGGGAAAAAAAGCATATGCTGATAGGGATTGCCTCGGCACCTCCCTCCTTGCCACGTCCAGGTACAGTTTTCAAGGTGAGGATCCCCTTTTGCAGCAGGGCACAGGCTTTGCCCCAAAATGTCCCCACACAATAGCAATGAAAGATTCAGCATCAGCCTCAAGAGCAAGTCACCAGCCTCAGAACCACCAGCTCCTCCCAATCAGTGACCAAGCTGCATTTTAAAGCCCTGCCAAAGGAGGTGGGTGAGTTATTTAACTCCATCTCCTCCCTCAGTAAACACCACTCCAAGCCCAGGACCCTGGGTGTGTGTGCAACCTGGGATTTCATCCCATATCCCTGCCCCCAAGCTCCAGCCTGGGTGCTTGCAACACCAAAAAGAAGGAGCAAGGCTATTTTGCTCAGGCCTGTGGTGATTGGAAAGGTAGATCTTAAAAACAGAGGGGGAAAAAGATGCTTCAGAAGAAGGGGAAAAAATACAACTGTAAGAAAACCCACAAAAAATCCTCATGCTGGGTGAACTGAAGCTGCAAAGGCTCTCAGGCTGTTTCTTGCCTCATCCAAATCAAGAGGGAAGTGTCCTTGCTGCTTTCACACAAAGCTCACTGAACTTCCAGCAAGAGGCACTTTGCTGCTCCAGACCTTTCCAAGGCCTGCTGGCTGTTCCAGCTGCTGAAAGGGGAGCTTTCCCTGGCAGAGCAGCACCGTGGGCACGCTGGGGTAATCACTCACTGGCTGGAATTGTAGGAAAGGGCAAAAAAAGTAGAGACAGCACATGGCAAGGAAGATGGGGATACTTAGGAATCAAAATCCCTCAGTCCCAAACAGCAGCCCTGGAGAGCGGGGATTGAACAGAAAGACAAAGGCATGAAGCAGGGATGAAGTTATTTGGATTAATGCCAGCAGTCCATCACCAGTGACAGGCTTGTTCATGCAAACCCTCCTGAGACCCCAGATGTGGCTGAGGGCCCTTCAAGCTGCCCAGTCCCTCTCCTACATGCCCTTTCCAAAGGTGCAGCATGCCCAGCCTCCAGCACATCGCTCTATTTCCATCAGGAATTTCCCCCCAGTGACTCTCCCTCCTCAGCTCACTCCAAGCAGGACATCTTTCTTCCCGGGAGAGCAGCTGTTTTATCAAACCCACAGATCAGGGCAAAGCAATCCAGGCTCTGGCAGAGGCTCTGAAGGGACAGCACAGCCCTCCCACACCCTGAGCAGTTTCCATTGCAAGCCAGTTCCTCTGGCCCCAGGACATGGGTTCAAATGGATGCTTCCAGGAGGCTGCAAAAGTGACACTGCGTGCCAGGATTGCCCTGCTGGGCAGAAGGGACTTTAAAAACCACCCAGTTCCAGCCCCTGCTGTGGGCAGGGACACCTTCCACCATCCCAGCTTGCTCTAAGCTCCGTCCAACCTGACCTTGGGCACATCCAGGGGCAGCCACAGCTTCTCTGGACAGTCTGTGCCAGGGCCTCCCCACCCTCACAGCAAGGAATTCCTTCCTAATATCCCACCTAATCTTCACCTTCATGCACTGAAAGGCACCAGGTCCCTGAATGAATATCTCCTGCCCACATTGAAACCTCAAGCTGAGCACAGGCCATGGATAAATGCTACCCCAGCCCCCACCACAGCATCCTGGCATTTACCAAACCACTGGCAAGATCCAGGACATCTGCAAGATTTGGGTCTTAATCATTGGAATGCCCAATTTGTCCCCATTTCAGCTGCAGAATCTACACACTGAAATACAGTCAGATAACAACATCAGCACAAAGGCAGGAATTTTCACGTTTGTAGGTCTTGGGCCACAAAAGCCCCAAAATAACCGTATTTCTTCTGCAACATTATTAGAAGTCTTACTGCAGGAAGCAGGATACTACAGCGGGTCAAAAACCATGGAAGTTTTAGGTTGCACATTGTTCATGCTCCCAAAGCAAAGCTCCAGCTCAATTAGCCTGGCTGCGAAGCAGCTGGGACATTTTACACCCTAACAAGAGGCCACAGGCCAGCCCCTTCACCAAGCCAATCCCATATCCTAAAGCTTCTTAAATTCCAAAATAATCTGTGCTCCAGACCATCTGCACAGATCATCTAAGAAACTTCATAAATGGAATCCTTTTTAGGAGGTCCTTTCCCCCCAGCTGCTCCGGAGTGTGCTCAGAAGAGGATTGCAGGACCTTTTTCCTTGCACCAGGTCAGCAGAGCAGCTGCCATGCCATGGGCATCACTCTGGAGATTATTGCAGCTGGGCAGCAGAAATGGGTCTGGTGCTGCCTCCCTCCCTGCTGTACCCAGGGGATGCTCCTGGCAGAGGGACACAGTCCCTTTGTACATGGGCTGGGGGCCCTTCCCAGGCTCAGCCACAGCAGCCAGCCAAACTCCGTGTCTCCCACATCTTCCAAACGTTGTTGCTCCCACTTATCACCAAAAAAAAAAAATTAAAAATTAAAAGGGACTACATCGATTTTTACAGTTTCCCACAAAGATGGTGTTTTACAACTTGATCTTAAAACAAAACATTGTATTTTTCATGGCACCATCCCGACTCCTTCTGAAACAAGAAAGCTTTGTGCTGGGGAGGGACAAGAGTGGTGAAGGAAAATGGAATTGCACAGCGATTTCTCCTCCCCTCCTTCCCCAGGACAGGGGAGAAGGAGAGACAAAGGTAAAACTCACTCTGCCAAAAGAACCACCTGGATTTTCACAAATGCAAGTATCCTATGGGAATATTCTATCATCAGCCCTCCACTCTCCAAAAAAATAAATTTAAAACATCTCAATGCACCGTTCTATCCCACATGCACGAGGCATCCCGCAGGATGCACCGGGAAGATCTCGGGAAGAAGCCGGGCTTGTTCCGTGCGGCTCTGCCAGACCTCCTGACCCCTACCACAGCCCTTCCATGCCCAAGGAATCCGCTGCCAGACACGGATTTTCCGCCAGCACGGGCTAAAAAACCCAGAGCAACGACAAAGAAAACGCACATCAGCGTAAGAAATGTCCCATTCCAGCATCCCTCTCCTCATGGAAAACGCTGATGGATAAGACAGGCAGCTTGGGGAAACGAGAGTGGCCGGCAAGGTGGCCAGAAGATGGATTTAAAGGAAAGGAGGTCTGCAGGTTTGGGGGAGACGAAGGAAAGCAGCAGCAAGTAAAGAATCAGAGGGGGGAAAAGTAATCTAAAATAAAGCGTTTCCTCAAAACGTTCGGGGAAAGCCTGGCATTTTAAAGCGCTCTCCTGCTATTTTAATAATGTTTGGATGGGATTTAAAAATCCCACCGCTTCCACTGCGGCTCAGCCCCCACGCGCGGCTGCGGCGCGGCATTCCCACGTCTGGAAAGAAGTTCAGCCCCGGCTTATCCCAGAAACTTTGGAGCTTCTGAGCAGCCCAAACTCCAAATTAGAGCCGGGGGTAGGGGGAGGAGGTGGGGGGTCAGCGTGCCCGCTCCCTCGGGGCAGGACAGCGGGTGCCACCGCACGTTTATAGTGTTGTTTTAGGGAATACTAAGGGGATGAAAACACCAAAGGGGAGAAAAGGTTGGGCTCCCCCTCTACTGCCACGGAAACTACGGCGCTGAGTGCGTCCCCCCGCCTAAAATAATAACAATAATAACAGCAGGGCTCAGCCCCCCCAAAAAATCTGTTCGATCGGTGAAAGCAAACCAAGTAGGGTCTGGAAGGGAGACCCCCGGGAAAGGGAGGGGGTGATGCCCGCGCCTCCGCACACCCTCCTCGCCCCCCATCCCACCCCTCCGAAATGAATAAACCCAGGAGGGATAAGGAAAAGCGGTGGGGCATTACCTGTGGAGGAGATCTCGGAGCCCGGTGTCAGCGGCGACCCCCCATGCCCCCCCCCGCCGCCCTGCGAGCCGCGGGAGGCGCCGCGGGAGGAGGAGGAGGAGGAGGAAGGGGAGGGGAAGGGAAGGAGCGCGGGAGACACTGACGCGGGCGGCGCAGCGCCCCTCGCCCAGGTACCCGGGATTTCAGCGCCGGCTCCACCTTCCCCCGCTCCTGACCCCTCCCTGGGGACTCCCAGCTGCCCCAAATCCAGCGTTCAGCCCCCCCAAACCCCGGGCTCCCAGCCGCCTCCCCAAATCCAACTTGAGCCCGAGCAGGCGCTGGTTGCTGAAAGTTTAACTCAGCCTCGGTGGGTTTAATTCTTTTTGGGGTTTTTTTTGCTAATATTGTTATTTCTCTGACCTGCGCGCCGAGCAGCCGGCAGGGCTCGGAGCACGTAAATCATACATGAGCGGGAAAGCGATCCGGGCACGGATATTCCTGCCGAGCTGCTCCCCCCGGGCACGGGCTCGTATCTGCCCTGCTGCCGAGCCGTAATTCCGACCAACCCCTTCTTCCTCAGCCCTGCGTCCTCCCGGCCTTCCTAAGCCTGGCAGGACATTCCTGCCTCCAAGTCCAACACCTCCCTACAAGCAGCTTTTGGGAATACGGCCAGACGCCGCTGCTTCACCCCAGTTCTTGGCTTCTTGGAAGCAACGAAGCCATAAAAAGCCACTTGCAGTGACACCGGTCCTCACCCCGAGGGGGTGACTCCCTGGATCCCAGGAAGGGGCAGGGCTTTGGGTCCTGCTTTGCCATCGCACCCGACCCCATCGCGACCGGTTTTGATTAGAACGCTAAACAAGTGCAGTTTGTGCTGCTAAAAGCCCACCCTGGAGCCTTGCCTGGGAATCACAGAATCCCAGAATGGTTTGGGTTGGCAGAAACATCAAAAATTATCTCATTCTGTCTCCCTGCCATGGCTAGGGATACTTTCCACTGGACCAGCCTGCTCCAAGCCTCATCCAACTTGGCTTCAAACACTTGCAGGGATGTGAGGACCCTTCCCCTCCACTCACCTCCACACCCCTCGTCCTGAAGCACCAGTAGACAAATAGTCTTGCAGGAGCAGGTGGGGGTAATTAAGCCTTCGCCTCTCTTGAGCAGCTTCTTCTAATCATGCCATTAGCACAGCTCCTGGGCTGATTGGTTGGAATTGGGCACAGGTCTGCTCCTGGTGCTCCCTGGGGATGGGGGGATTCCCCCACCAAACCTGGCCAAGCTTCAGGCCCTTTGCACCCCAGAGCCAACCCTGGCACACCTGCAGCTGCTTTGGGGCTGAACCCCAAGTCCCTGGCAAACAGGTGAATGCAGTGAGCTCTCTGCAGCTCATTAAGGCTCTGGCAGATAAATTCCTCACACACACCTGGGCTGCGTTGGGTTCCTCAAGGAATTGGCCTTAGGGGTCACCAGGAGTGCAAAGGGTGCAGGTGTTACCTGTTTGGGGCTCTGAGCACCCCGCTGAGCTGAGCCACCTCTCTGCGGGTTTCTCTCTGCCAGGGCCTTCCTCTCCTTCTTGCCCTCTTCATCATCACACAGCAGTGTGTACACAGCCAGGATCCTCACACCGTGTTCATCCCAGCAACATCCACAGAGTCAGGGAGCTAATGAGGGGAAGGAATGACAAAAAAGGGGAGGAACCAAAGCAGAACCAAAGGTGAAGACATGTCCCAGGCCCAGGTGCCTGTACCTGCTCTGGCTTTGCACAGGTGATGCCTCAATGACTCTCCTGATAAGTTTAGGTCAGTGTTACTATTTAAACAGGAGCACACCTCTCCTCTGCTAGGTTCCTATGCCTTGGCTTCACACCATGGATGGATTTCTGCTCCCATCCTCACTGGTTTGAAGATGTGTCACCTGTTTTACCTAAGTCAGCTCTAACAAGGCTGAGTTCCTCCTGGCCTGGGGGTCTGGCTTGGACTCCCAGTCCCACTCCCGGTAGAGTACAGGCTGCAGCCTTTCCCATCAAGGAGGAGAGTGAGGACTGGAGGGATTTGAGTGCCTAGGTTCACAAAACACACAGGAATTCAGTATCTTGTGATCTGTCTCTCTGTCAAGCTCGGTTTCAATCAGGCAGGGACAGCAATAGCTGTGTGCAGGCTGTACCTCAAACCCGCTCACTGAGCTGATGTTCCCAAGCTCCTGTTTGGAGAAATCCATGGTACTCCAAGACCCAGCCCGTGGGAGACATGCCTTTTAACAGGCTCAAGGCTGAGGAAAAGAAGGAAATAGAAGAAAGTGATACATTATGAGCAGAGAGATGCTCCCAGTTGCAACTGGGTTCATAATTAACACCAAGCCAAAGCAGGGAGCTGGAGGGCTGGGCTAACCTCCCTGCTATCCCAGCCTTTCTCCACAGACTCATTACAGGGAAACCTGGTTTTTTTTGGAGGCAGATCCCGTGACCTCCCCTCTCCATCCTTCCTGTGAACACAGAGCAGCTCAGCAGAGCCTTTCACAGCCTCCTGGCACCACTCACTCAACCTTGAAATTGTACTGCAGGGCTTCTCCCCCTCTCATTTTCCATCCAGTCACAGACACATTCCTGCATCCAGCTCTCCCCCCACGGTGTCTCACTCCTTTGCCTGCCTTCCCCTGTGAGAGCTGGGACTGCTGTTTGTCTCTAAATAGATGAAATATCACATGGAAAGCAGGTAAAACACAGACACGTGCAAAATCCTGCCCCACTCAGGTACTGAATTATCTCTGCTTGCCATGGACCACGTTCTGCCATGGACTCCAGGGTCTGCACGGACATCACTGCCCGACAACCAGCCCATGCAATATTGAGCCATCTGTCATTTCTTCACGCCTCTTTTTCCTCAGGAGTCTTCCACAAGGGTCCCTGGAAGTGCTTCCCCAAAGTACCATCTTTTTTTTTTTTTTTTCCTCAGTAAATAAAACCTGTGTAAGAGTGCAGGGCGGCTTTTATGCTCAGGGAAAAAGCAGCCCATGCCCCCTGCTTCCACTTTTCTGGAGGGAAACGTGGTGATTTTGTCCCCCCAGACCCCAAACCCCAGGGGGCTGGTGGTATCCTCCATCTCCCACAGCTTTCCAGCACCCCATGGTGCTGTGTGGGTTGGGATGGTGGTGTGAGGGAGGCAGCTCCCCACCTGCTACCTTCTCACCCGAGTCAGAATTAATTTGTAGAGCCATCTTGGAGTTTTCTTTTCAACCACCTGTGACAGTGAGCCGGCTTTTCCGGTGTGAAATTAATTTCCAGGTCCATTTCACACAGAATTTTAAGGCCAATATTAGGATCATGCTGTTTGTTTAGGAATTTATGAGTGAAGGAGGCTGCTGAGAAAGCTGAGCAAAGTTAAGGGATTGCTGGAATTCTCTCTCTGGAGAATAAAAGCACTGAAAGAGCAGCTGGTTTTGTTGTTTGGGTTTTTGTTTTGGTTTTTTTTTTTCCTTTAGAAATACAGAAGCTTTGAGTTTCAAATTGCATCTTTGGAAGGTGATAGTCCCTGTGGAGACATCAGGAGGGGCAGAAACTGGGCTCACCTTTGGAGCATTTACCTAATTCTGTGGGAATTCCTCAGGGATCTTCCAGCTTGTGTTTGCAGGTGGGTCCCATCATGCTACTCCTGGACCAAGCTATTCCTGTGGTGATAATACATGGCAAAAAGGGTCAAGGTGATTTTGGTGAGCCCCAAAAAGCCTTGCCAGGACCTGGCTGAAGCACTCTGCATACCCCAAAGCAGCCTGTTTGCAGAATTGCCTCAAGCTGGAGCCAGCAGGGCCTGTCCCCTGCTACGGGCACTGAGAGCATCCTGTGGCCCCAGGCTGGGCTTGCTAGATCTACAATGGGTTAATGAGGGGGGGGAAAAAAACCCTTTGGAGCAACTCTCTGTGCAGCTGGAAGCACTTTTCACTCAGCCCTTGTGATTTCCTACTGCTGGGGAATGTTAGTAAACTGGAGAGGGTTCGGTGACGATCCAGGTGATCTGGATCAAGAGCAGTGACAGTGAACAACTTTCCAACTACCCTGAGTCACTTCATGCCACACATGCACCTTTCTCTTAGCCTTGAGCCCTACCTCACCAGCTTGCTTTTTTCCCTTCCCCTCGGTTTATTCTTTCTTCCTCAGCAAAGGAAAAGGTGCCATCTACAGGCACAGAGGATCCACACCACAGCCCTTCCCATCTCCCCTGTCCCTGCCATCATTGCCCTCGGTTGTCCATCTTCCCTGCAGTGTGGGCTGCGAGCTGCTTGTTCCCTGTTTGGGATCAGGGAACACCAGAGGGCTGTGCCAGGCAGAAGATGGCCTCGCTCCTGGCCAGCCCTGGGGCACACCTGTGTTTGACCTCGCTGGTAACTCAGTGGAGAAGCAAGATAAAAACCCAAGGGAAGGTGACCACCCATCTCCACAGAAAAGGGGACACAAAGGAACTTTGGTCACGCTGTTTTTTCCTCAAGGAAATCCTGCAAGGCTCCTGTGCTGCTCACCCAGGGTCACAACTTCCAGCCCCATGTAGTCTCAGAGTGCCATTGTGCTCCTCTTCTGCCTTGCTCTGCTCTGCCAGTTGCCTCTCATTTAACCCATTTGGATCAGGTTCACACGATTGTGATTCAAGGAGGTCAGACAGGAAAATCAGAAGCTGGAGGAGGAAGTGCAAATAACAGGGGATAGATAAATTGTCCTCTGTGTGTGTACAGTGGGGTGTCTATAGCAAGGGGGACTCCTGGACAGCTGGAAGGAGGGTGAGTGCAGGGGACCAGGGAAGAGCTTGTGGTGCTGTTTAAGGTTCAAGGTTGCCCCCAGGAGAGGAGGAAATCTATTGCCTTCTCACCAAGCCAAGGGTGGCAAAGAGTGGAGCTGAGGCCAGGCAGGTGGGATCGCTCCTCCTACACAGCCACAAGCCTGGAGCTTGCTCCTGCTTTAAAACCCCTTCTCACCTCCCAGCTCCTGCTTCATATTGAAGGCATTTGTCAGAGCAGATGCTCCATCCTGTGCTGGCAGGTGTCCCAAACCGTGCAGCAAGGCAGGGTCACAAAACCTGGGATGGAAGAGGAGCTGGGAGGGGGGTCCAAGGCAGCCCATCCACCAGCAGGCAGGGGTGGCAGAGGGACGGCTCGCTCAGCTCTGCCCAGCCTGCTCCAGGCACGCTGGAATTCACACTCAGGCAGCCCCAGCTCCTGCACTCCCCCGCCCTGGCGTGATAAATTAGGAGGAAAAGTTTCTCATCTCAGTTTGTTCTCGCAGCGCCGTCCAACAGAGCACAAGCCTGTCTAATCAGGAGCTACAGTCCTTCACCATCTGTTTGGAGCCTAATTACAAATGCAGAAAAATAATGTGCTTTACAATTGCACCAGTAAATGCTGTAAATGATTTAAATGCATGCATATGTTCCCTGCAGAATTCAGCATGCATCTGCGACTTCTTCTGCTCACATTAGGCACACAAATCAAGGGAAAAAATACCCAGATCTGACGAACAGCATGTCCCTAGGACGGTGATTTTTATCCCTTTTTTCCCCCTGCTGGAATGGCAAACAGGGCTTTTTTGTAACAATTCATCCAGCAGCGTTTTCTTTGCTTCCATTTTAAAAACTGTTTATCACTGCTGTGTAAATATAGTACAAATTACTCCATAAAACATGTAAAAGGAGAACAGCAGCCGGGCAAGCCTGCAGCTGGCTGGCAAGGTTTCAAAGCAAGGTTTGTTTTTTTCCTGTGGGGCACCCGTGGAGGGGCAGGTTCAGCTCAGCTCATCTGCTGGGGATGGTGGCCCTTCCCAAGCCCCCAGTGACCACTCGTGTTTCACAGAATCATGGATTGGTTTGGGTTGGAAGGGGCCTTGAAGACCATCTTGTTCCTGCTGCTCTTTGGCCATTGTCAAGGCAATGCTGAAGGATAACGAGGTGGTTTCAGGGGTGCTTCCCACCTCCGGTGGGTGTAACAGCACTGCACCAAAGCCTCTGTAGCAGAAAGGCTGGTGCCACAGAGGGAGAGGTGCCAGCACTCCTACCCTGTGAGGCACTCCACTGAGGGAGGACAGCCTGCACAAGGCTTTGGAGATCAGAGAGAAAAAGTCACTTGCAACTGATGTGAGGATGGCTTCCTAACAAAATTTCCCTTTCCTCCTCCAGCATATTTGTTTGCTTTCAAGCCCCCAGTACTAACACTGAACCTGGTCCAGCTCTGAAGCAGGGAGGGGGAGCTGGCACCACAGAGCTGAGAGAGGACAGAACCAGGTCAGGAATAGGCTCACAGTTGGTCTCCTTTGATCAGAAGCTGCAGCAGATGCATCCCCTCCACTTTGTGCCCTTTCATCCCTTCCCCTCCTGCTCCCTTGCTGCCACTGCTTTGCCAGATGCCAGCTTACTTTTCCCCTTGGCCTGTTGGATTTAACTCCAAAGGCTGCTGGAAAAGGCAGCAGGGGGCAGGCACAGCATCCCCTCTGTGCTGGGCTGCCAGACCTGGCAGGACTGGGACTCTCTGTATCCTGGGTCACAGTGCCAGCAGTGCTGGGCACCACCTCAGGATTTGTGTCTTTGACTCCATTTCACATCGTGGGCTCCCTGTCAGGAATTTTGCAATGCCTGCATGACTCGTTTTACACCCACAGCTGAGAGGGGCCAAGCCCCGAGCAGAGCACATGGTCCAGATCAACAGCAGCCAGACCAACACCTGCCTTCCTCATCTGGGAGATGGGAAAACATGCACAGCCCTGCTGGCTCGGAGGGAGGAGGGTGGTAGTTACAGAGACAAAATCTGGGAATGCATTTTTAGGCAGGTGAGGAAGACACATGGATGCAGCTCAGCTCCAGCCCTGCCCACACACCCATGGTCTTCCTCAGTACCTCGGGTATCCCAGCTCTGGAAAGCATCTCCCTCCTGTAAGCTCTTGGAGAACTAGAAGAAGGGCAGTATAATCTCCCAGCTAAATGTGAAGTCGGTTTGATCTCTGCAGTGCTCCTCCTGGCCAGAGCATCCTTCCAGGCTGGCAACTGGGCTGCTGTTGTTGTCAAAGATGCATTAATCACAGGATCATGAAATAGTTTGGATTGGAAGGGACTGTGATGATCATCTAGTTCCAAACTCCTGCCATGGGCAGGGAGGCCAACTCAACCCCCCCAGGCAGAAGATGAAGCTGCAGTTTGGGGCATCCCAGAGCCAGCATCTTTCATTCTGCCTTGCCACCACCATTTCCCTCCTCATCCTGCTTTTCCTTACCTTGAACTCCTCCGTACAGCCCACGCCGAGCAGCAGATGTGACTTCTCCCAGGCACCATAATTACTTCCCTGCTGTTATATGCAATTCCCTATAAATTTTCCATCCCCTTCTGCAGGGGCATCACCCACAGCTTATGGCTCAGAGGCTTGGCAGCATCCACCCCCATACCATGGCATTCCCACCAGCATCCCCTGATGATACCCAGACCTGGTTCTTGCCCAATTTCCATCTGTATTGGTTTTTCCCCTCATTTATTAACCATCCTTAGCTGAATACCACCAAACCAAAGGATAACCACCCTTTTGCTCGCTCCCCCTGCCACAGGAATGCTCTCCAGACCTACCTGTGTGCCATTTGGGGATATTCCACCAGAATAATCCCCAAAAGGCTCAGGGCTCCTTTACGTGGCCCTTGCCAGGGATTTTTCTGAGTTTACAATCCAAGCTGGGAGAGAAGGATGACCAGAAGGAAAAATGCAAGCTAAAACTGCATGCATCAGTGCCTCTCCAAGAGAAATTATTTCTGACACCAGCAGTTGCACAGGATCAAGAATTATCTTTATTAGCAACGGTACCAGATAATGAAGTTCTCCCTCCAGGGGAATTTGGTCTATAACAGAAAGAGGAAGAAGAGCAGAGATGCAAAGCAGTAAAACAAGCTGAATCTCATCATTCCTTGGACTGGGATAAAATGCAGACTGAAGACAGGCCCACTGAAGCCCACAAAGGGACTTTTTGGTTGCCAACACCAAGTTGGGTTGGGCTTTTTGACCAACTGCTGCATTATTCCAGCACCAGGGAGGTGATGGGAGCACTGGCCCCCCATAAGGGGCAGCCAGCATCCTGACCCTCAGCCCGCCCCTGAGTGGGCCCTCACCTGGGTCAAGGCAGCCCCTGGCTGAGTGCTGGAGGCCAAAGGGCTCCAAACCCACCCAAGGAACAGGCTCAAGAGCCCACATGAACCCTAAAGCTGCTCCTCACTACTGCACACCAGACAAGTTTTCCACTTGTGTCTGGATTTTATGTTGAAATAAAATCAGCTGTAAAGCAAAACTCTGTGTGTGTATTGCCAAGGGGCCCAAACTAAATACTGGAAAAGATTTATGTAAAAAACCCAAACGTCCACCACAGCCAAATGGCACCCAGGGCAGTGACCACCATCATCCTGCTGTTCTCCCAGCAAAGCCCCACATCCTGCAGCTCCACCATGACTTGGGCAAGCAGGAGGTGCTAAGAGAGCATCCCAGTAATGGAGCAGCTGCTCCTAACCCAGTCCTAAAGGAATTAATTTCCACAGACAGCATCTCTGAGGCATCACTGCACTGCCAAGCTCTGCCATTACACCCCTGATTACCAGTTCACCTCTTCAGACCATAAATCCAGCCAATCTCAGAAAATAAATACAGTAATCGGATTTAGTCCAGGCTGTGCTGGCATATGGGAGTTTAAATGACTTTAAAAGCCAGTCCTCTTTGGGTGGGCCATATTTTTGGGTGTCACAGTAGCTCACCTCTCCGAAAACAGCTGGAGGCCATATGCTGCCTGTCTATATAAATTAACCAGATTTCTGCTGTGAACCTCACACCAGGACCTCTCTCATACCTCTTCCTGGCTTTCACAAAGCTCTCTGAACACAGACTGAAGACACCTTAAAAACCTCAGGTTAGGACCACTCAGCATTTTACCTTCCTTGGGGATCACACCAAAGTCACAGCAGGAAATAATGCTTCTCTCAGCTTGGCCAGGAAATAGTCCCCAACACCAGTGGCACCATGCTAGGAGGCAGGTGATTCCTCCATTCAATGTACATGGAAAAATTAAAGCAAGCAAAAGTCCAAGTGGAACAGTTTCCCTTTATTTTTCTTTTTGTGGAATGACTGTATGAAATCTGTGCAAAAGAGCACCCTGATTCCTGGGGCAGCTGCTACTCACTCCCTAAGTTGTGTGAAAGTGCTCCAGGGCTCAAATCCCTTTTAGGTCAGCACCAGCATCACAGCTCAGTGAGGGGGGATCCCCCAAAGACCACCCAACCTGAACTCATAACAGTGTGGCAACAAAACCCAAGGTGCCCCCAAAAGCCCTGGATTCAGCTTAAAACCACTGGCATAGGGGCAAGGCACAGTATCCCTGTGTCCCCAGTGCTTCCCTGAGCTCCCTGGGGAGGATGAGGCTGTTTTGGTCCCTGCTCCACGGAACTGGGGAGCGAAAATGTCGGACAGAACCTTCCCAAGCACAGGGGATGTCCCTTCCTAGAAGGGAGACTTTCCCTCTGCATCCCCCTGGATGCAACTACCCCCTCCCAAGACAGGCAGCCTGCTTCAAAACCACAGCATACCTGACTTTTTTGGGAAAAAAACCCCAAACTCTAGATACCCAACAGCAGCACCACAAACCGAGGGCATCCTCCTCCTCTGGCTGCCCCTTCTACATGAGGTGCACCACAAAAACAGCACAGGCAGACCCCAGAGCCAGTCCCAGCACGAGGTAAAACGTCATCACCACCCCTGCTGCCTCAGCCAGCTCTTTTGGCACAACTTTGGGGCCATAGACCATGACCAGTGTGCCCAGGTAGCCGTTGCTGAGCCCCAGCAGTGCCGTGAAAACCACAGGGTAGATGTCCTGGTTGAACACCACAGTCTGGATATGAGCCCGGGGCTGGTAGTTGCTGAGGATGAAGAGAGGGAGGAAGATGGATCTGAGGAGGACAAGGGCAGGCAGCAGTTTGCTCTTGGGGCCAGGCACCTGGATCCAGGCAGTGACCTGCCTCCCACACCAGTCAGCAAAGTTGTAGAGGAGGAAACACGTGAGTGGTGTAAAGTACTTGGTGCTCCACGGGCTTCCCGAGGACTCGCTGACAGACTTGATGTTGGAGGAGAGGGAAGGGAAGATGATGATGGAGATGAAGAAGACGTAGAAGAGGCAGAAGCCAAGGAGGGCGGTCTTCTGCAGGATGGGGCGGAGTGGGGGGATGCCAGCACTTCTTGTGAGGAAGGAGGAATTTGTGGGGCCTCCTGGCTCTGCCTCGTCCTCCACAGAGCTGTCGGGGGGCACAGAGACCAGAGAGGGGCTCTCCTTCTGGCTGCTCAGGTAATACCTGGAGAAAGAGATAGAGGGAAGCATGGGGGGGAATACAACTGAGATTTGGAAAGAGGGCAGGAGAGGAGTTGGCAATGAAGGGATGCCCACTGGACCCAGCAACCCCACCACGCCTCCAGCTCCCACCTTGCACAGAGAGGTGACCCTTGGAGCCCCACCATCCCCTCTCCCCATCTCTCTGCACCCTTGGTGTTCACAGAGGGGACCTACTGCATGCAGGCACACTTAGGTGGGGGCTCTGAGGGCTACACACAGCAACCAGTGGGTCACACACATCTGAGTGGCAGACACAATATGGGGACATTCCTGGCTTTCTGCCTCCAGATTATTGGCTCTTGGCTGACTCCACACATTTTGGGAGTGCTGGCATCAGCAGCCCTGAGAGAGCTTGGCAGAAACTCAGCGCATGCCCAGTTTCAGCCTGTGGTTTCAGTGAAAGGGGAAGTCTGGCTGGTGGCAGTGACAGGTCAGGGACCGGCACAGCGAGCATCCCGTGGATCCCCCCAGCAATCCTGCTGCAAACCCTCTGTGGGATGCCCCTGGTGGGCTGGCACACACCTGGAGTACTCCAGCCTGGGGAGGAGGAGGTACACCATGATGCAGATGACAATGAAGATGTCAGCAGTGAGGAAATAGGCCAGGGCACTGTCGGTGACATCAGCTGCCGCTGCCAGGTCTATCACAGAGGCCACGGCACTGATGGTGCCACCCATGGCCTGGCCTGCGTGTGGGAACAGAGATGGGCACAGTGAGGGACAGAGAATGAGAAGAGGAGCCCAGTTCTGACATGCACAGCTCCCCAGGGGACACAGCTCAGGCCCCGCCCCACACGCTCAGCCCCAACCTCAGCTCAGGGTGCAGCTGCACAAACCCCCTCCTCTCCATTTCCATGCCTCAGGTATTTGTGGGGTTGCACCACAGCCCAGGTGCCATCCTGCATCCCTTTCCAACACAGCACAGCACACACAAGGGTCAGGATGGGACCTGACCTGCTGGGCTTGCAGGTCCCAAGTCCTGCAGAAAAAGTCCAAACCTTTTCCAAAGCCTCAATCTGGCTTTCCACCAGCACACATCTAATCAACCTCTCTTCTGCACTCCTCCAGATGGGAATTCAAGCCACCAGCAGCAGGAATGCCATCTCAGGGATGTGGTGCTTTTCTTCTCTGAGATAAACTCATTAAAACACTCCTCTCTTGGCCCCAGGAAAAACTTCTTCGTCCTGATTTTTCTCCCCCTTTTCCTCTTGGTTTGTCAACCGTTCCACAGCATATTTATAATGTTATCAAAGCTCCAGGGAGCTCATCACTCACAGCTCCCAACCTGCCTCTCATCACTCATGGAAATGCTGAACAGAAAGGAGACAAGGCAAAACTGCAGATCCTTCAGCTGGAAATGGCAGGGCAGGGGGATGTCATCTCCTTCCCCCCTTCTCCCTGCACCCAGTAACTCTCCAGAGTCAGTTGATGGGTATTTACAGAAACCAAAGCTCATGTGACTGAGCAAGTTTCTCCTTCAGCAACTTCCCTTTATCAGTAAGGCAAAGTTAAGCTTCTAAAACAAGCCCCACATGACAAAACCCCAGACACAGGAGAGAGAAAACCACAGAGCCAAGCGGGGAAAGTCCAAGAGCACGATCCCAGTGGGATCACCCAACCTGAGATCAGAGCCTGCAGGTTCCTCATGGGGAAGCAGCTGCTCAGGCCAAAGATGCTGCTGGAAAAGATGGTGGAGGCACTGCTGACCACAGCCACACAGCCAATGGTGAGGGCGAAGAAACACGTGGTCCAGGCAGAGGTGTCCACCTTCACCAGCACCGTGACCACCAGGAAAACAGCCAGCATGACAAAGAGGGAGGACAGGATCCGGACACTGGCAGGAACCCTGGGGACAAGGGGAAGGAGTCCTGCGTTTCAAACCACAACATGAAGGTCACACACAGGAGGACAAGTCCTGTGCTGGCAGAGGGGACAAAGAAAATAAAGAGGAGGGGACACGAGGAAACAGCAAGGCAAGGGAGAGAGGCAGGGAGCTGGAATCTGGAGATTAAGCCCACAAACCCATGCCTGCACACATGCAGGAGAGTTTGATGTGGGATTAGGAAGGGTTCAAATGAAGGCATGAGGCTGTTTGAGGTTTAAGCCAAGCTTGCAACAAGGTGCAGCTAGTCCACTTCTTAACCCAGTTCAAGGGCTGGTAAGACCAGGGCAAGGTGTTGCTTCTACCTGGATGAGCTTGGCTTTTGTCAACCAGTCCCCTTGTGACAATAAAGGTATTTTTAAGAGGGAAGACTGTTTCCAAGCAATTAACCAAGGAATTAATTAGGAGTTTATTTATTCAAGCCAACTGCAGGCATATGTGGATCAGAGCAACACTTACTTGTTGACAAGCAAGAAGTTTCCAATCAGGCACAGCACTGACGGCACGGTGGAAGCAATGGAGATGTAACTCTCAAAATAGTCCTGCCAAGGAAAAAAAAACCCAAAACAAGTAAAAAAGGTTGTAGGGGGGAACAACACATGAATTTCAGGTCCTGAATATGACACAACAGGGAGTTATGGTGTAGGTATCCACCTTGTTGCAAATTGCTCAGGGCAATGGGAATTCTGGGATTCGCCCTCCCATAGCCCCAGGCTATTTCAGAAAATCAAGGACATAAATTCAGAAGGAAAAAATAAACAGTGAAGGAAATAGCTGCCATACTGCTGTGCACCATCAAAGCGTGTCTGCTCCCTCTCCTCCCCACGAGGGGCTTAATCCCATTTTTTTTGCTGCAGCAATCTCAGCCAGCAGGTAGGATGATGCTCACAAAGAACAGATGACCTACATGTCCACCCCTATCATGACAGGTTTTCATTTTTTGCACTTGTCCAGCTACAGAGATGGGGCCACATCATGTCCAAGCAGGAGAAGGCACTTGGCAGGTTTTCTCTGCACATTACATTATTCTTCAGCACTTTGCATAATTTTTTATCAGCTTACAAGCATGTTCATCTCTCCTTCCCTAACAGGAGCTTCACTGGAAGCAACAGGAAATCTAATAATCACTCCTAGAGGGTCCAGATAGGCAAAGACTTAAATGCCTGTGCTGATGGCATCAGCTCAGCCAAGCAGGAGGCTCAAAGCTCTGTGGCCACACGATGAATTATAGCAGAAAAGACAAAGCAAAATGCAAACCTGGCAGCTAAAACTCCAACTTATTTACCTACCTACTTAAAACAAGCCTCCAAACCATCCTGGGGATACTCAAGAAACTTCCAAGTTAATCATCTTCTGCTTTTGGGGAAGAAAACTGACTTTCTAATGCTTTGCACCAAGCACAAGTGTACTCAAAGTAATCCAGCAGAGATGCTGCATTTTGAACATCCCAGGGAAATATTCATTCATTCCCAGCAAATGGGCTCACAACAGCAGTGAGAAGAGAATTGGGCAAGTATTTAAGAGCCCTTGTACCACATTTTTAATGCATCACCAGAATGGTGGGTGGCAAATTGAATCCATGCCTGGACCAGTGGAAAATGTCAGGTTCCATACTCCTCTCTCCTGCTTGTTAGGTTTTAACCAAGCTCCAAAAGCAACTCTTCTCCCTCCATGGGTAATACCACTCTTCACAGATATGCTTTCATTTTTGGCACTGCAGGATATACCTAGTTCTTCTCCCTTTCTGCTGGGCCCTTAACATAAACCCCAAAGCACACCTGACATCCTCCCACATCCAGGTCTAATGGAGGAAGGTGGCATCCCTCAGCCAGGGAGCTGAGGCACATAATGGAAGTGTGTAACCCCATAGTAACTTCAAACACGCTGCCTTAAAAAAAACCCCAAATCAGAACAAAGCATGGTGGTGGCAAATCCAGTGCAAGATGCTTTTGCAAAGTAGTTTCTATTCTGCTCCAGCCTGGACTTGGCAGCTGGGCTCCTGCCAGGCTGGAAAAGGAATACAGGTCCATGAGAGTGGCTGAAGGCACTGGAGTGTTACCTGGAGCATGGGGCATGAAATTAGCAGCAGTGAAAAGGCTGGAGCCAGGAGCAGGCTGTCAGTCAGAGGTGCATCCTTCCAGAGTCAAGCTCCATGTGCAGGTAAACCCTCCTGCTGCAGCAGCAGGGCAGAAACTGGGCTGACTGGTTTAATGTTGATCATTCTCGACTGCCACAGAAAAGCCACGTAGCTTTTCCTTGGAGAAAGGCAAAAGCATTCCTCCACAGCCACACAGGAAGAGGAGAAACACCTTTTCAGCAAAGAAATGGCTGATTCATCCAGGAACACAGCTATGCAAGGAAACATCTAGTGATACTTTACCTAAATCCAGGTTTTTCAGGACGATCAGCATGATGTAGAGGCAGTGAGGAACATGTGGGATGCAGGGAATATGAGAGAACACCACACCATGTGGTGATAGAGTACCTTTCACCCTCTCTGAGCACCTTCCCTAGCACAGAAACAGATCATCTTGGTCTTCAGGCAGTGCAGGAGCTTGGGCACCACCAGTTTAATTCACTTTCCTGCTCTACAGCATACAGTATACCTGTAGCATCCTGGTATAAGCACTTCCTTTCCTCCCCATCAAAAAAGCAGCTGACTTAACAACTAGGAAAATTAAAAGAGCTGTGGGTGTACTGGAGTGAGAAATCTGAGGAGAAACGTGGGTGTCACACCAGGTTCTGTGTTTATATAAAAACAAAAAGTGCCCCAACCCCCTGAACAAGCTCTGCCACGGGAGGAGGATGTGATGCAGCCTCATTGCTCCAACCTCTTTCCAGCCACAAAGAAACAAACCCATGGCTTTGTCAGGGACGCACAGGGAAACAATCCTGCTGCAGCAGGAAGAGCAAGAGAAGGCAGCCTTTCTGGGGAGAGAAAGAGGCCATAAACCTGCCACCCCAAGGCTGGCTCATTCATCAGCCTGTGACAAGCCCCTCACCCCATATGCCACAAGCCAGATGTTGATCACAGGAAGGAGATACTCATGTCACACCTGCTAGATCATGAAGGACAAAAAAAAAAAAAAAAAAAACACCACACCACAAAGACACTTTGCACTGTAGAAACTGCCCTATTATTTTTTTAGATTCACCTTAAAACTTAGTAGTGCAAACACAGGTAAAAGGCAGACCACAAAATGATTTGAAGCATCTTCCCTGCAGATATTTGTAAATAAATACCATATAAACCTTTCCCTCTGGTTTGCAGCAGGTGAGACCCTAGAGAATGTTCACTTACCTTCTGGGGAAGTGGAGGGGGAAACAGAGCAAGTTAGGAAGGAAAACAGGTTATTTGTTGTGCCTCAAAAGCAGCACTCACCCGCAGGTCTGAGGCTGCCTCCCCCACTGGGCCCGGCTCATCCGAGCAGTTTTGCAGCTTGTACCTCCAGTAGTGTTTGGCCGTGATGAAGAAATTCCAGGGCAGGAGGGACCCAATGCCCAGGAGGAAAAATATGAGGTAGGCCCCATGCCAGCGGTCCCTTGGCTTCTGCTGGCTGTACCTGCCCCCGACGGGATCCTCCAGCAGGGGCTCCGGGTCCGAGGCGAAGCTGCCAGCCGCTGGGTGCATTGTGCTGGAACACTGGGAAAAACAACCGCCCACAAGGATATTGTCACACCAGGGTTCCAAACTGCTGCTCACAAGCTGTGGCTCCCTCCCCCTTCGGCCCCAGCAAATCACGGAATGGTTTGGGTTGGAAGGGACCTTGAAGCCCATCTCATTCCAATCCCCCTGCCATGGGCAGGGACACCTTCCACTAGAACAGGTGGCTTCAAGTCCTGTCCCTCCTGGTCTGGGACACTGCCAGGGATCCAGGGGAAGCCACAGCTTCTCTGGGCACCCTGTGCCAGGGCCTCAGCAGCCAAATACTGGAGGAAGTGAGCTGAACCAAGGATGGAAAGGCACGGGAAAAGGGACTGAGACTCAGCAGATTCCACCCATATTTCTGTCCATAATTAATACTTAACCTGCCCCCTTGGACTTGCAGGAGTAAGAAACCTCACTTGCCCACCTGAGGCTCCAAAAACACCCCAACGGCTGCCAAACCAACAGCGCCGTCGGGCTCTGCAGAGCAAGGTGCAAACTCCCAGTAATACCGCCGAGCTTTCCGAAACGACGTGTAAACTACTACAACAACGCCTGGGCTGGGCGGAGCGGCTCCTAAACCAAAGGCGACGTCACCCGGCTGTGTGAAATGACTCACAGGGACACACAGCATCACATGGCGCTGGAAAGGAACCTGGGAACGCCGCAGGAGGCTGGCCGGGGGCACCGGCACCCACCGCAGGCGCGCCGGGCCGGGCCGGCAGCCTCGGAGCCGCCGCCGAGCAGCGCCGGCCGAACCCCCGCCCAGAGGGGCAGGGCAGAGCGCGGGGGAGGCGGAAATGCCGGAAACTGGGCTTTTTGCAAACAGACACGGGGATTTCGGGAGCGGGGAGCGCCGCCTCCCTCCCTGCAGCCTCCCACTCTATCCACGCGTCCCCCACCCTCCGCCCGGCCCCACTCGCCCTGAGAGCGCTGCACTCACGGCCATCCCACGCGGCGCCGCCGCCTCAGGCCTGCCGGGCCCCCCCGCCCCGCCTTTAATGGCCAGGCCACGCCCCAACGGCATCGGCCACGCCCCACAGCGGGAGGCGGGGCCGCGTTGGTCACGCCCCCGATTGTCTTAGCCACGCCCCTGGTGGTCTTGGTCACGACCCCTGTTGTCCTGGCCACGCCCCCGGTGGTCCTGGCCACGCCCCTGGTGATCTTAGCCACGCCCCCGGTGGTCTTAGCCACGCCCCTGGCGGCGATGCCCCCTCCGTCCCAAATCCTGCCCCTCTCCAGTGGGACCCCGCCTGCCGCCAGGTCTGGCATCCCCAGCACGGGGAGGGCGGGGAGCTGCTGGAGCGAGTCCACAGGAGGTCACGGAGCGGCTCTGAGGGCTGGAAAAGCCCCGTATGGAGCCAGGCTGGCAGAGCTGGGGGTGTTCACCTGCAAAAGAGAAGGCTCCGGGGAGACCTCAGAGCCCCTTCCAGTGTCAAAAGGGGCTCCAGGAGAGCTGGAGAGGGACCTGGGACAAGGGTCTGGAGTGAGAAGTCAACGGAGAAGGGCTTCCCACTGACAGGGAATAGATGGGATATTGGGAAGAAATTCTTCCTTGTGAGGGTTGTGGGGCCCTGGCACAGGGTGCCCAGAGGAGCTGTGGCTGCCCCAACACCTGGAAGTGTCCAAGTCCAAGCTGGATGGGTCTCTGAGCACCCTGGTCTGGCGGCAGGTATCCCTGCCCATGGCACAGGGAAGCAACAAGATGATCCTAAAGGCCACTTCTAATCCAAATCATTCCATGATTCTATGAAAATCAGTGTTAATCACAGCCTGGCTTACAGCACAGCAGTAATAAAAGCTTTTGCCTGGGCTTGATTTTTGTCAGAAGTCACCAAAACACCACCTCCTGAAGATAGGAGGATGGGGAATGGGGAGCATCTGCAGGATGGGGTACAAGCTCCTCCTGCACTCCCTGTGCTTCCTGCAATGCCACATCAGGATGAATTCCACTGTAAAGTCCTCAATTCCCTCCAAACTACACTTTGACACTCACCTTGGGGGCACAGTGTAACTGTAAAGGAAAATATCATTACCTCTTTTTACACAGGGACATGCACACATATCCAACCCTTCATCAGAGGAAAATACTCTCCTTTTGTTTTTTTGTGGAAGGCCCCAAAATGGTCTAATCCAGATTTTTTTCACCTATGGGCAAAACACAGAGGCACCCAGACACCTCCCAGCAGCCTCAGTGCACACACAGCTGGCCACCATCCATCTCCAGCCTCTGAGCCTTGGAGCAGAGCAGGTCAGATGGCCTTGGCCACCCAGATGTCACAACAACCCAAGACACGCTCCGATGTTTTTTCCTCTTTTGTGAGCAAAACAAGCCACAGCAGGCAGCCAAGCCACTGGCGATATGCTGAAATGGAAAGGCCGGAGAGCAGCACATGGGCTGCTCTGCAGAGGTTTCTCCTTGGGATTTTCATCCACACTGACGTGCCAGGCTGGGAAAGCACCTGAGGAGATGGCACTGCCTATCCGAGTCAGTAACCCGTCAGCTCTGAGGGATTCGCCTGATATTTCTGACCTGCTGCCATCTATCATGTCAAAAAACCCACTGCTGGAGAAGAGCTCGGATCACATCAGCACAGGGGACTGTGACAGCCCAGTGGTGGGGACCAAGCCAGGCCATGCTGGGCCAAAGCCACAACAGCCCCTCCTGACAGCATTACCCACACTCCAGAGACCCTCTACAACAACACAGCCTCCATATGAGGGCTGGGGGCAGGTTTAGGGACACCCCTGTGCTGCTCCTGCGTGTCCTCTCTCCTGAAGAATAAATTTGTAAGCACTTCATGGGACAGCTGCTGGTTTTGAGCCTGTCATGGGGGCTGAGTTCAATATCTCACTGCAGGGATTTGGGGCAGCTGAGTTCTAAGGGGAATTAGCAAACTGGGTGTTTCAACAGAACAAGAGTTGAAATTGGGCACCAGCTGGTCAAAGTTATCCATAGATTTGGGCCCTTGGAAAGATGGTTTAGTGCAAAAAGTGCCCAGGGAAAGCAGCATGGGAGGGAGAGGTTAAAGGAAGTGAGATGCAAAGAAAGGGACAAGCAGCAATAGCTTTAAACTGAAAAAAGGGCAGGTTTATACTGGGTATTAGGAAGAAATTCTTCCCTGTGAGGGTGGTGAGGCAAGGGCACAGGTTGCCCAGAGAAACTGCGGCTGCACCATCCCTGGAAGTGCTCAAGGCCACGTTGGAGCAACCTGGTCTAATGGAAGGTGTCCCTATCCATGGCAGGGGGGTGGAGAAAGACTGTCTGTAACATCACTTCCAAACCAACTCATTCCAGGACTCTTTGAAAAGGTTATGCCTTCTGAGAAGGCATCTGCCTCAGCATCCTGTCCAGAGCTGAAAATCCCGGCTGGGAGGGTTGGGCATATTTGTGTGGCTAAGTTGTAATTGCTGTGGTGGAAGGGCAGCAATTTCCTCCCCCTTTTTTCTCTCTGGTTACAGAATGCTCACACCTGTCCAGAGCACGGACAATGTTGCCATCTCCTGGTGACAACTGGTCCCCATGAGCTGGACGAGGTGAGTGGACCAGGCAGGGACCGTGGGATCCTCAGACCTCCCTGCAAACCCTTCTGGCTTCGTTTCCTTGCTGGGACTGAAGCAGGGGTGCAGCAGAAATCCCCAAGCAGGGGAGGAAGTGAGTGGGATGCTGGAGAACAGGGACGCCCCACTTGCAGCAGAAGCTCCATGCTCCATTCCCCCCTCCTCCCTGATCCTGGTCTTTGCTGGAAGGGGCTCTGCTTTCTGTAGGATATCCCTTGGGGAAGGGAATGAACTGCTTCCGAGGGTGGCTTAGCCCATGAGACAGAGCTGTAGCCCTCGTCTCCTTCCTTGTAATCACCCATGCAAGTCCAAAACAAACCATCCATCTCCAGCTTCCATCAGGGATGCTGAGAGCAACACGCTCCTGCTGGCATGCCTGTGGCATCAGAGCCAAAAGCAGGATCAAGGGATGCTCACAGGGATCCCCAGGCTGCTGCTGCTGCCAGACCCCAATCCCTGCAGCTGCCTAATGCAGCAGGAACCGGTGAGTGATGAACAGGAGAGGAGTGAGCAGATTGTTTCCTTCTTTTTTTTTTTTTTATTAGACTAGGAAATATAATTTATTGCATAAAAATTAATTTGTTACAATAGGAATGCTAAACTTTATTTACAGTTCTTTAGTTTACAGAATAAACAGACATGGGTTTAGAGGATGCCACCAGGTCCATCCCCTGGACATATAAATATGGAAACATATTTTGGACCAAGAGATGGATGCTGCCAGCACAACACGGACCATGGGGCTGCCTTTGCCAAAATGCCTGGCTGGAGAAACCCCTGGGCGTGGAGGGCTCCTGGGAGCTGGCACCCACAGGAGATGGAAGCAAACCCTGCATCCCCCCTGCCCTGCTCCTGCTGCAGGTTCCCTGGTCAGAAAAACGGGGAGAATGTCCCCAAACATACACTTCAGCAAAGCCAGGTGGCTGCTGCCTGCCCAAAGGAAGGGGAAGAGGAACACGGATGGATGAGGATGGAGAGAGGCACCCACGGGCAGGGCGGACGGACAGATGGACGGACACACATCTCAGTGCAGTGATCCATGAACCAGAGAATGGGAGCAAGAGAGATTCTGAGGCGACCTGAAAGAGCATCTCATCCCTCAGAGAACACCATGGAACTGAGAAAGGAGCCCTCAAAACCACTGGCAGCTGGATTGATCCGTCAAGTCTTAATTGCTCTTCAAATTTGCTTATTCCTCCTTAACTCAGAGACAGGGTCTCAGAAATGCTCAAATGCAACCTAAGGGATGGATAAGCCCTTCCCATGTGACACAGGAGCTCACCCAGCAGCAGTTTTCCCATCCAACACAAGGAGAAAAGATCCCTTCTATCCCACAGCCTTGAAAACCCAGCAAGAAGTGAACCCCAGAAACCCCATGACACAGCAAGGAGCAGCTCTATGCTTTCCATTAGCACCTTGGGAGCTGCCCAGAGGAATCCCATCATGTCCCAGCAATACTGAAAGCTCCTCCCGAGCTGCCCTGTGCACATGAGCCTCCAGGCTCCCTGAGTGGGCTCCAGTGCCCGGCACTTTGTGGGATGACACAGGCATTCCATGACACTGAGCCAGGGCTTTGCAGCCCAGAGCAGGACATGTTCCTAATACTTCCACTGATGGAGAATGCACAGCCTTGCAGTGTGACCTAGTCTAATCCTGAGCTTACCAGTCCCTCTTTTTTTAATTTTTTTTTTTAACAGACACATTTCTAAGATACAGCACTCGCTGAGTAACTATTTCTAACTGCAGGCAACCTAAATTTTTTTACCTTCAAGACACCGTATCTGCATGGGGAACCTCGTTCCTGCCTACCCCATTTACCCCACAGCTTCTCCATTGTTATAAAAAGCCTATTACAGGGAAAAAACAGGAGCTGCAGTGAGGGATGGAAACTTCATTGCTGCTTACAATGCTGTCCCTCGTGAAAATGCTCAGCCTGGCTCACACCTTGGGGACACCCAGGTATCCCCTACCCGAATCCCTGCGAAAATACTGCATCAGAATCCAGGCAGGAGCACGCAGACCACAAGTGGAGGTGATTTGATGCAGCCACACCCCAGCCTGCCAGCCCCTCCACATCCACTCATTACCTCCCTCTGACCCTCGAGCCCAGGTTTGGGGTGCTCACTGCAAAACCCTGCTGAGTTTAAAACATCCCCCCCTTTGGCCTCGAGGTTGGTGCAGGACTGAAATCTTTGGTTTGTACTCAAGTTATGCAAATGAAGGCGTAGTCATCCTAAAAAGCTCCCCCAAACCATGCCAGGGAAGAATTCATTAAAAATACCCATATCCAGATGCACTCTCCCCACCCTGAACCCTAAGTATCAGGCAGCATCCCTCATCCCTCCTTGCAGGTGGAGTGGGACCCCTCGTTCCTGCTGCCAGGGAAAGGGGAGTTTGCAAGGACAAAAGCCTTGGGAAGGGTCTGAGCTGGCCCTGAAGCAGAGGGGCGGAGAGGCACTTCACCCTCCAGACTCCCTGGGGGTCCCAGGACATGTAAACACATTTTGCTCAACTTGGATCACACATGTTTCCCTACAAAAGCGTGTCCATTGAAATTTCTCTCTCTGCCACCCCGACCACAGTGACACTCTTGCTCTCACACACCAAGAAAAAAGATTTATAAATCTGTCTTTTTTTACTTTTTTTTTTCTTTTTTTTTTTTTTAAAAAGGACACATCCAAAGATCTGGATAATAAATTATTTGCGTTTCCTAAGAAACTTTTTTTTCTTTTTTTTCTTTCTTATTTGCCTCATTAAGCTGCCTGAAGCCTTTGACAGAAGTTAAGCCTGGATTGTACTCATCTCTTCAATGCAGAAATGCTATTAAAGGAGGAAGGGAACCCAAAAAGAAGAAGGAAAAGGAAAGCCCCCATCCTGACTCGAGAAGCCCTAATTCCTCCCCACACCACGAGGAGGAAGAATGCTGTGTAACACTTGAATTGCTTGTAAACGCTGAGGATGGGTCTCTAAGGCTGACAGTGATGCAGGAGAAGCGCCGGCCTCGGCCCCTTCCCCACTCAGGACAGACGTGTCTCCCCCTGCCATTGGGGGAGGACCCTTCCTCACTCCCCATTTCATCCTCCTGGCCTCCCAGCTGTAGGGAGCACCATCAGCAGTCCCCCTCCGTGGCCATGACCACCAGCATCTCGCTCTTGCCCATCTCCTCTAAGGCACTGGCCAGGGTGTTGAGATCGCCGTCGTCCTGGTGCTCAGCTTCCCACAAGTCCAGGAGCACCCCAGTGGGGCTGGCTTTGGTGGCAAAGTAGTTCAGATACCTGAAAGAGAGAAGCAGAGGAGGGTTGAGCTGCTGTGGTGCCCTTTGGAGATGGCAGGAGGGAAGATGCTGGAGCAGCAAACCTGTTTGGACCATGGATTTTGATGGGAATGCCCTAACACAAATGCCAAAGCCCTTGAGAGACCGTCTACGATTTTTAGATAGAGCTGGTATTCATGCAAAAGCAATGTAAGCTTTGCTTTGATGAAATTACCCTTTTCTCTTTGGTCCTGAGGGTGAAACCAGGTGGGAATGGCACAGACATGGTACCAGATAAATAAGGGCCATTCAAAATGATAAGAGATGCAGGACTGTGGCACAGATGGATCCCAGAATGGTTCAGGTTGTAAGGGATCTTCAAGATCATCTTGTTCCAAGCCCCCTGCAATGGACAGGGACACCTTCCATCACCCCAGGGTGCTCCAAGCCCCTGGAACATTTCCAGGCATGGTGCAGCCACAGCTTCTCTGGGCAACCTGTGCCAGGGCCTCACCACCCTCACAGGGAAGAATTTCTTCCCAGTCTCTCATCTAAACCTCTCCTCTTTTAGTTTAAAATCATATCCAAGGATAGGGATGGATATAACTATGCAGAGCTATATCCCCACTAACGGATGGCCCTATACAGCTGGATACAACCCCACTGGCTGCCTGCAGCTGACAAGGAGCACAGATTGAAATCTCCCTGCTGGGGGCATAGGAAGGGAAAGCAAAGCTTGAGGATACCCACCGGTCCATGGAAAGCTTCTGGGCAAGAAGTCTCCAGTCGTTCCCCCTGGAGTTGGGAGCATCCAGGCTGTTGCAGATCTTCTGCCGGATGGAGAGGGGGATTTTGAAGGCGTAGGGTCCCACCTGGGTGGTGGCGGCGGCGGCACCGCTCTGGTGGGAGCGGAGGGTGTCGGAGGAGCTGCCGTGCTGGAAGAGGAAGGAACAGGGTGAGACATTGCTGAAACGTCTGAGTGTGCCCTTGCTGTCCCCCCACCTCCCCTCTGCTCACCTCTCCCAGCGTGACATGGAGCTGGAAGATCTGCCCTTCCCCTTCCACCTGGCGGACGCAGATCTTGCAGGTGAGCTCAGTGGAGGCCTGGCTGTACCTCTCCAGCGTGAAGGTGCAGTGCAGGGCTCGCTGGCTGCCGCTCCAGATGTGGTAGAAGGGGATTTCCTGTGGACCATCAAAGCATGGGCTCAGCGAAGGCTCCAGCAGTGGCTGTGGGAGATCCCACCTCCTCCAGCCACCCCATGACATGGGACAGCAGGGCCTTACAGAGAGCATCCCACCAAAAAGACCAGCAAACCAGGAAAAAACTCAAGAGACAAGCCCAGAGCACCCACAGCCCTGTGGTGCCAGTCTGGAAGCCCAGCTGCCCCCACGTCAGCCCCTCACCTGGTACTTGGCCAGCAGTTTGCTCCTCCACAGCGCATGAGGGATGTCGTGGATGGAGAGGCGCAGGTTGTGGTAGCTGTCCTTGAAGGGCAGGGACTTGGGCTCCTCCAGCAGGTACCCTCCCAGTGTCCTCTCCAGCTCCAGCACCTCCTGTGGGCAGTAGAACAGGTAGGGTGAGGCCCAGGAAAAGGGCAGTGGCTGCTCCTCTGCCTACCTCCACACCCAAAACTAGGATGGAGTGAGGAGAGGAGGTGCCAAGAAGAGCCAAGCAGCCTCAAGCCCATGGAGAACAGCTTTTGCCACTCCAACAGAACTTGCCAACTCATCTCATACACCAGCCCCACCTAAAACTTCAATTTCCTTGAACTGCCTCTGTACTCCTCGGAGAATGCAAAGCTCCAACACAAGGGTTAGGCACTCCCTTGAAGGGTGCCACTCTCTGTGCTTTTAACACCATCCCTTCATCACACCAGCAGCTTTTAGGAGAAAAAGATAATCCAGGAGCCAGAGCCCTGCCTACATCCCCACCTAGAAGCACCACAGCAATCCCAATGGGATCCACAGGACAAGTCACAGGGAATCAAACAGCCACCGCACCGGTGGGTCTGGGTAGCCAAAGCTTCCCGTGATGCACTGGATGCCACAAAACCCTTCCAAGGTACGGAGAGACATGGATTCCATGCAGAAATAACAGGATCTATTAAAAACCCACCCAACCTCTCCTGTAATGCCTGCAGGAGGGATCCCAGCAGAGGAACTACACAACACCCTCCCTGTTTCCTTCAGAGAGGGCGAGGAAGGACAAGGAAAGTAGTAAACACCTTATTATTTCACTGTGGTCACTTTGCAGGCAGTTGCATCAGGTTGTCTGCTCCCCAGGGCCAGGCCATCCTGAGAGGCATGAAGCAGCATCCTGCTGCCAGCACAAACAGCTTTGGAATGGGGATATTTACCTTCAGAGCATCTGGCGTGTCCTCCAAGCAGTAGACCTTGAGGCTGTACTCCAGGGAGGTGCAGATGGTGGGGGCAAAGATGGCGAGCTGGAGCCTCTTGATGGCTGACCTGGAGTAGGACTCTCCCACAAAGACATAGGTGCCAAGCTGGTCCAGCAAAATGTGGCAGGACTTGGCTTCCAGCTGGCAGTAGCAGGGAGTGTTGAGGGTCTCCTCATCCAGGGTCACAACTTCCTGCAGGGACACCGAAATTGGGGGTGAGCCCATTGTTCAAGGGGCTGTGCCCCTCAGGGTCTCTGCTGGCTGCAGGCCTCCCACCTTACCTCCCAGTTTCCCTGGTGGGACTGTGTTTTCAGCTGGTAGATCCAATCTGAGGAGCTGATATCAGCACAGTGGGGAATGGTCAGGACGACAGGGCGGCACAGGAGCAGGCCCGTGGGCCCACAGGTCACAGCCGGACTCAGCACTGTCTGTGTGCCCTCAGAGGGCAGCCTGGGGAGGGACAGGGGACAGAGGTTGGACAGGGAACTCTGTGGCGGCCAACAGGGAGTGGGTGGCCAATGGGGTGACTTACAGGGCGCTCTCAGCCTTGTTGAGTACCAGGTACATCTCATAGAACTTCCCCTGGGGGATGGCCCCGTGGGGCACCAGCAGACTCACCCCTGGAACGGCACACACAGGTGTCAGTCACGGACAGAGGGAGGAATGAGGGAGAAACCACCACCCACCCCAGCCAGCAAGCACAAGGAGAGCAGGGAGCCAGGGCAGCACAGAGAGGAACACCTCCAGAACACAGAAACATGGAATGCTTTGGGTTGCAAGGGACCTTAAAGGCCACCCTGCCTTGGGCAGGGACACCTTCCCCTATCCCAGGTTGCTCCAAGCCCTGTCCAGCCTGGCCTTGGACACTTCCAGGGATCCAGGGGCAGCCACAGCTTCTCTGGGATGTCCCATGTCTTCACCGCTTGCAAGGATGAGCCAGGCCAATGTTCTTTCTTCATTAGGAAGAAAATCTTAATCTTTGTATGTTTTTGCAAGGTGCTGGCCCTGGATCAATGGCAGGGAAAGCCCAAGGCAAGTGCAATGAGGCTGTGACTTCCAGCCTGAGACGCCTGGCTTGGGAATTGCTTTCTGCCTTCCCTCCCTGAGCCGGCTTTGGGATAGCAAAGGGCTGCTCATGCAGGGACAAAAGCAACTCCTTGATGGTTCAGCAGCCAGACAATCCTAGCCTGGTACCTGTGCCTGGCACGGTGAGCCTTCCCCCCAGGTAGCCAAACGTGCCGCTGGCGCTGTAGCCGTGCTCCCGGGGCAGGCTGAGGAGGTGCTGGGAGCCCAGGCCTTTGCCCCGCACGTTGGCAAAGTGGCCGTCCCGGGCGGTGTCCCCTGGGTAGGTGCCAGTGGTGGGGACCCCCCCCAGCAGGTCCGTGCTGTCGTGCAGCCCTGGCGAGGAGGAGGCGGTGGAGGAGTTGTACACCTTGATCTTGAGGCTGGGCAGGGGGTCTAGCAGGGGGGAGTTGGTCATGGGGATCTTGTCCGAGGAGTCCTGCAGGGCGTACATGGGGCCGCGGTACACGCCGGCGCTGGCCGTCAGGTCCGGCTGCATGGACGGGTGCAGCAGCTGAGGGTTGTCTGTGGGACCAGGAAACACAGGTGGGATGAAGGGAGCAGCAGGAACAAAGTACTGCTGGAGTGGAAGACATCCCAGAATAGCTTGGGCTGGACAGGACCTTCAAAACCATCTCGTTCCACCCCCCTGCACCATGGGGCACCTTCCACTAGACCAAGCTGCCCTGATTCCCACCATCTACACCTGACCACTTCCATGGAGCCTTCAGCCTTCAAAAATCAGTATATTCCCTCGGGAAAACAGGACTGGGAGCCCTGTGAGGATCCACCCTCTACTGTAACTTTCTGCCTGAGCCAAGATTGGTGAGGAGCTCCATGGACTGTGGCTCTTACCGTGCCGGGATGTCTTGAAGTTGACAGGGTGGAAGCCTCCAGTCAGAGCAGCTGAGGAATCCGTGATGTCTGTGTCGAAATCCCGGCATCTCCTCCGGTACACCACCACCCCCACGGCCATGAGGATCACAATGAAGACAAAAATGGCCACCACCAGCCCGGCGTAGAGGGCCACGTCGCCAGTGGCCTCCAGCACTGGGAGGAATTAAAGAGAGAGAGGTGAAAAAAGGAGCAGCAGAAATGCACATCAAGACCCACCAGCGCTCCCGAATCCCACCACTGACTCAAGGCATGGACAGAAAGGTGTCCCCTGGGCCTGCTGGAAAGGCTGGCAGGAAGATGGAGAGTGTTTTCTAAGAGCAGGAAGTCAAGTGCAATGCCAGAGAATGAGATGGAGGCGAAGCCCTCAAACCTTTGGAGGACATCTGGCCACAGCTCGTGCAAACTTCACCTGAGCACCAAGGGTCCCAGAAACATTAGGTTTGTGCAGCTCAGGTTCATGAAGCTGTGAGCAACCCTCACAGCCTAATAGAGACAACTCTGAGGAGCACACAGGAGTTTTAGGGTTGGCTTTAGTTGCTCCCACTTCCCACTCTGTCCTTGCCCAGATGCCAGGGAAACCCTACCATGAATTCAACAGAACAAAACCAAAGAAACAAACAAAAAAATGGCCATGAAATGAGCACTTACGGTGACTTTTGGGCTCGTTTAGAATTCTTTTATCTGTTAGGAAAAACAAAGTTAGAAAAGAAAAAGGTGAAGATGATGATGGGGATGAGATGAAACAGAAAGTGGGAAGTAAGCCAGCCCAGGGGTGTGGGAGATCAGCATCATTCCCTGGGGCTTTCCAAAATCCAGGTAGAAGCATGTGACAAGGACATCCCCGCGCCCAGCCAGTAAAGGGGACAGTGGTGTCACACAGCAGCAGGTGGCAGCACTGGCTGCCTTCAGCATGCCCACTCACAGGAAGCAACACCATCACCATCATTATGGGTTCATTTCCTCAAAAAACCACCTCCACAACTCCCAGCGATGACCCAGGGAAGGTGTTTTCATGGTGTGACTGAGAAACCCCTCCAAGCTGTCCCCTTCACCCCCAACCAGCTTTATTTCAGCAGAGACCCCACACCTGCAGGGCGAGCAGGGGCCTCAATGCCAGCAGCACATTTAGATTCCACCAAAAGTCCCCAATATCTCTTTCCTTCAGGTAACAACTAACTTTGGAAGGGATGAAAACACCTTTTTAAAGACACAACTTAAAACACAGGTGGTAGTGGCTGCTCCATCATCTTGGAGGCACAGCCAACAAAGCACAGCCAAACGTTGGGAGCACCACGGCCAGTGGCACCTCCTGTGCCATGTCCCCATGCCCGTGGCCACCCTCCCAGGTACTCACTGTGCAGGCAGAGCCCATCGGTGCAGTTTTTGGAGTCCAGCAGCACCCCGCTGCAGTCCTTGCCCCCATTGCGGGGGGCCGGGGCCGTGCACTCGCGGCTGCGCCAGTGCGTGCACTCGGTGCTGCACGCTGACCACTTGCTCCACTCTGTCCACGCGCCGTCCACTGCGGGCACCAGACAGGGGAGCATCAGTAAAACCTTCCCACTCTGGGGAGTGTTATCCCATCCCTTACAGACCATCTTGTGGACACCTTCCATCATCCCAGGGTGCTCCAAGCGCTGTTCCACCTGGCCTTGGACACTTCCAGGGATGAGGCAGCCACAGCTTCTCTGGGCACCCTGTGCCAGGGCCTCACTTCCCTCACTTCTCAATATCCCATCTAATCCTGCCCTCTGTCTGTGTGAAGCCATTCCCTGCTGTGCTGTCACTCGAGGCCCTTGAAAATAAACTCTCTCCCTGTTTCTTGTAGGCTCCCTTGAGGTACTGGAAGGCTGCAATCAGAGCCTTCTCTTGTCCAGACTGAACAATCCCAACCACAGCCTGGGGTACAGGCAGCGTGGGCATGATGGTTTCTGAACCCTCCATACCTGGACAAAGGGTGGTGCAGGTGATTTTCTGGAAGGGCTGCCCATCACAGAAGGAGCCGCCGTTCAGCGGCGCAGGGTTGGTGCAGGTCCGGGTGCGCTTCTGCCAGCCCCGGCCACAGCGGTTGTTGCACGGAGACCACTCGGACCAGGTGGACCAGCCACCGTTCACTGCAGAGGAGATGGGCAGAGTTAACACTGCAGCCCAATCCCTCAGCTAGGCCTTGGGTTGGAGCTGAGCCTTGAGTTCTTATGTCTTCTGTGATGCTCTGTTACACCTCAGCCCCATGAAAAGCAAACCACAAGACTCCCTCTTGTGTCACCCACCCCATGCCCGAGATGCTCGAGAATGCTCGAGAATTCTTTGGTCCTTTCTCCACTTGGCAAATATTTTTGTGTCTAGCCCTGAGGAGATCTTTGATTTCATAGCAAAGTTCAGCCAAATACAGCTTTCCAGCTGCTTTGACAGCCAGAGCAATCTGTCTAGATCCAGCCTCCACACACCCTCCTACAGAACCGAGAATGCTCAGAAATACCTCCACCCCTACACCTCGAACCTCTCCTTACTGCCTGTGGGAGCCATTAGAGGCTCCTGTTCTGCAGATATTGGTTATCACCTAATTTAATACACTAATTTAATTCACTCCTACCACTCCCAGGAAGTGCCCATATTCCCCCTTGGCTTGGAGACACAGCCAGCACCCAAGGTCCCTTCCCAGAGCATGGGCTGGTACCGTAGACAATGACAGCAGCCGTGGTGCTCCGGCGCTTGGCCACGATGTTCTTGGCCATGCAGGTGTAATTAGCAGTGTCCAGCAGCCGGGCCTGCTTGATGATGAGGTTGTGATCAATGGTGATCAGGAAGTTGGTGTCCTGGGTGGGATCAATGACATCCTCGTTCCTCAGCCACTCCACCTGGAAGGAAAGGAAGGGATGGGGAATGATGGGGATTGCGCCATCACCAAGACCAATAATGTCTTGAGCACCTCCACCACTGACTGGACAACCTTGCCTCTGACTGGATTTATTTCTCCTCAAAAACTGGGCCAAACCAGGCCTGACTGGGGCATGTTACTGGTGTTTTGGCCAAGGACAAGACACCGTGGCTACCTCCAGCACACAGCTCCCAGGGGTTGACAGAGCTGTGGGCAAGGAAAGCTCCACTACCTTGGTAGGGAAACCCATCCGTACTGATTTTCCCAGCCCTCGTTTCCCACTGGTGATCACATCCATCCAGACAACTCACTGGGTGCCTCCTTGTTAGATCTTCCCTCTGAGGGGTTAATGGCACCTCAGGAAGTGTGGGAGAAGTGGGCTGAGCAGGCGTTGCCCCAAATAAACCATTCTGCTGAATGACAGCTGACAGGAGACCATCCATCCCAGGGTGGGATGGGACACCCCATTGTGCATTCCTTCAGGAGCTGCTCACCTCAGCCTGTGGGACCCCCTCGGGCGGGCGGCACTGCAGCAGCACCTCATGCTCCAGTGGGACCTCCTTGCCCAGTGGCTCCTGATCAAAGTTCTTCCGTAGGTCTGGGAGGGGAAGGAAAAGCCAGGGGTTACCAGCCTGCAGCAGGGCTGCCTCCAAAACTTTGGTGAGTGCCTCAGCACCAAGCACCCATGAGTCAGGAAGTCCCTCTAGCATAGACAGCCAGGGCAAAATGTGTCCTGGAAGGAGCTGAAGAACCACGATTTCCAAAGATTTGGGGCAGCACATGGTGCTCATGGATGATATATTTCCTCCTTCATGTGCTTGCAAGCTTATACCCCATCCTGCCTTTTCCTTCTGGGGCTAAAATTCAGCTTATCCACTGTTTCTTCATCCCTCCTAGCAGAGCCCTTGGGATGTGGGGGACATGGCAGTGTCCTGCTCCAGAGCCTTGGAAGAAGCAGGAGCATCACTAGATGGTGCTGCAATCCTCTGCTACAACTCCCAGCCCTCTCCATCTGGTTCCTGGAACCTCTGCTCTAAAAAACACTATGGAAGCGTTCAAGGCTGGGCTCAATGGGGTTTGGAGCAAGCTGGTCTAGAGGAAGGTGTCACTCCCCATGGCATGGGGTTGGAATGTTAAGGTCCCTTCCAACCCAAAACATTCTGTGATTCTATGATTCCCTGACCCTGTGATTTTTCCCTGGTCAGACAAAACCCTTCAGCAGTGTAGCCGATCCATCAGCCCTCTCTGTTTTGGACAACACGTCGGATTATTAGCCCTCTAACAGCAAAATCCATTTGGGGCTGGGGAAGTCTGGCTGTCCTCCCATAGCTCCACCACATCATTTGCTGAGAGTTGAGCAAATTCAGGTGGGACCAGCCTGACTAACTCGCCCTGATCAGGCTGACACCCCCAAACAGCAGCTCGGGGCAGTGCCATGTGACAGCAGGGACTTGGAGGACATGCAGTTGCTGATCCAGGCAGAGCGTGCAAGGTGCCATCCGCTGGTTTATCCAGGGTAATAAAACCCTGGGAAGTGCTGAGCACGCTTCTGGGCAATGTGGTGCTAACCCTGGCAGTGCCACCACCCCCCGCAGGTGGGGACAGTGACACTCAGAAGCAAAGCTAGAGCTGGGGTGGGGAGAGAAAACCAGGGTCATCCAGCAAGGATGGGTCATCCCAAACGGATCAGGAAGAGGAGAAGGAGCAAGCCTTGGAGCTGGGAGCAGCACGGGGCACTTACAGGCGATGCGGACGTAGGCCCTGCGGCTCTTGGTGGTGCCCGCCGAGCTCCAGGCCACGCACTGGCACCAGTAATCCTCCAGGCCAAACAGCTCCTCCACCTGCTGCCGGGACACCTCGATCTGCACCTCCCGCACCAGCAGCCCTGCAAGGGGACAGAGGCACGCTATCACATGGGCAGGAGCATCCAGGAGCAGGGAAACTGAGGCAGCACCCAAGAGGGGTGGTGGATGTGCGAAGCTGGAGGAGAGAGGGTTGGGGGATTCTCAGCTGGGGTTGGCACCTCACAAATCAGGGAGGAGGATGGTTTGGGGATGAAGTCAGGACAATGGATCACACGGAAGTGTCTCTTTTTCCTCCCCAGTCCAGCTGAGCAGGACCAGAATCTCTTCACTGTTTCTAAAGCCATCGTCCTCCTCCAACAGCTCTATCCCACATCACCAACATCCCTGTCCAGACGCCTTCCCACCCACCAGGGTTTGAAGGATGCCTCCCTCAGGCTTTGTTGTGGGGAGAAACTCCCCCTGTCTGTGCCACTTGAATACAAGTGTAACAACACAAATAAAATCTTAAAGAAATCAGCCTGGCCATGGCAGGGGTGCAATGACAAAGGTGACACCACCACGACCAGGACACGGTCTCCTGGAACAGCAGGATGCTGAAGCATCAATGACCATCACCAAGGGCAGGAGGGACTCAGGGCTTACTTTTCCTTAATTTTAGCAATATCTGCCCGTTTGGGTATTTTTTTCAGTTTCTATTTTAAAAAGGCCTCAATTTCATGGTGATCGAGAGCTGCACGCTCCCCAGCTGTAATTTTGTTACAGCTCACTCCCCGTGCTGTGAGGAGCAATTACTGTCTCCCTGCCACCTTCCTGCGGAAGAGCTGACAAGGAAATACAATTTATTTTGTCACTATTCAGGGAAAAAAAAAAAAAAAATCACTATAAAAAACCCCAAAAGCAAAGGTATTTGGGCTAAACACTTTTGGGAAACTTGGGAAGCATCGGTGGGATAAGCATCCTGGAAAGGTGGGGAGCATTCTGCAAATGCCCTGCCTCTGTCCCCCCTGAAAGCAGTGAGTACCCAAAACTGTAGATCAAACTCATGGCACACAGAAGTGACTTCCTAAGGGCTTCCAGGCACCCAAACAGAGCCGCTCGTCCTGCCTGCCTCCCTCATTCAGCTGAATTATCCTCTCTGACTTGGCCTATTTTTGCTTTCTTCTGTGTGAAATGTTTTGGATCAAGCGCAGTCAGAGCATTACTGAGCCAGGCTCATTCAAGACACGTCATCTTAGAAGTTCTTTTTTTTTTTTCTTCTTCTTAAAGGTCCCTTTTTCCAAGCTTTTAACCAAGGACACTTAAAAACTAACCGTGTTAACCTGTGCCTTTGTGCCCAGCTCTCCCCCGTGCCCTTTCTGGCAGCTTTCCCAACCAACGCTGGGTGCTGCAAATGAAGATTTTTTAGCACATTAAACCACTTTGGTTCCAGCTCCCTTTTCCTTGTGGAGGCTGCCAGGCAGAGATGCCCACACCAGCAGCTTTTACATGCACAACATCACCTGCAGGCACTGTCAGTTCATTCCCTGATAGCAGCAATGCCATCTTTGAAGCCTGGGTGGAAGGTGCTGTTTCCTTCCCAAATTGCCAGCACAGGTTCTGCATCAGCAGACTGGAATCTGAGAGGGAGATGCTGGACCAAAGCAAATGAGTTCCCACAGCAACAGGTTGTGCAGATGGATGTCCCATCTCTGGGAGTGTTTCAGGCCAGGCTGGATGGGGCTTGGAGGAACCTGGGCCAGTGGAAGGTGTCCCTGCCCATGGCAGGGGGTTGGACTAGATCATCTTTAAGGTCCCTTCCAACTCCACCCATTCTGTGAGTCTATGAAATACAGTGGTTCTTTCCACACTGCACATCACTAAGGCATGAAATCCCCTCCTACTGAGATGCTCCAGAGAAATGAGTCCTAACAGCCTTTAGGCAAATTAACAATGGGGGATTTCCACCTAGGGCTGGACCACAGTGCTCAGATGTTGCCACAAGAGCTGGGAGTGGTGATCATGGATGGTGGAAAGCTGGGAGGGTGACAGGGCAGCTCCACTGCTCCCTTCTTGTCCTGGTTGCATGATATTCCCCTGAGCATCCTCCACTGCTGTGTGCCGGGCACACAGACCTCTGGCTCAACCCAGTGTGGCCAGATGCTATAAATAAATTTAAACCCCCTTGGCAAAGGCTGCTCCATCACTGACTAGCACTGACACTGCCCTACAGTGGTGAGGATTTCAAATCTGGCCTCTGCAAGAGCTGGGAGCTGGAGATGCACCCTGAAAGAGAGAAACAGTGTCCCCTGCTCCTGTCAGCCTCCAGAGAAGCAAAGGGACAGCCTGCCTGGGCATCTCTGACCAGCTTTCCTCTAGAGGAAAAACACCCCAGGAATGGCTAAAGCAGCTTTTGGAGGAAAGACTCAAAAAACTACAGAGGAAAGAAAGGATCTTCCCTTTACAGAGCAGGTTCAGGGATGCACCTGAGCACAGAGCAGCTCACGGGTAGTAAAGGGTGGAGAGCAAGAGATACCAGGGAAGGGCAAGGCTGTGGGAAAAATCATAAGGACAAGAGAAGATTCTGTCAAAACACTTGTGCCTCCTCCAGGCTGATGAAGCCTGTCCTCTAAGCCCAGCCTGCCTTCCAAGGCCAACACCACTGCAGTTCAAAAAGCTGCCTTGGTTTAAAGCCCCCTCCAGATGCTGCATGCACAGGGATTTGCAGAGGGAGGATCTTACAGGGGCAGTGTTTTCCTCCACTGCTGATTCAGCCACAGGTACCAAAACTGGTGCAGAAAAGATGGGTGTCAAGCTAAAGCACACCAATTTTAGCAAATCTACCCATTACATGGTATTTCCAACCCCACATCTTGTTCTTAGGCCAGGATGTTTCAAGACACGGACCAAGCAGTTCTGCAGAGCCCAAACCCATGGAGTAAGACCTCCCTAAAATGCCTAAGCCACCTTCTCACCCCATTCCAGGCAGCTAGAGGCTTACTTACTCTCTGAAGCAGGGAAGAAAGAGCTCATTTGCCATCAACAGGCATTTCAAATCCTACCTGCAATTGCTCTCATTACCCATTAAACACTTAATCCCTCTGCGAACCTGCATAAGCTGCCAGCCTTTGCCACCCGTCCTGGCAATGACTCCTACATGTTGATTAGGCATTTTGTAGGAAAGCAGTCCCTTTTTTATCGGATTTAAACATGCTGCCTTTAAAATCCCTTTTAAGAACCCCAAGTCCTGCACAAGGGTAAGCTGAAATCAGGCAGAGTGACTTCCCCACGCTTCTGGGGGGGTGTGGTGACCACAGCATCATCATGCTGCTTTTGCCAGTGGTCTGCAAAGTCTGCCTGGAGGCAAAACCATCAAAAGTGTGGATGAGGTAAGAGGGAAAAGAGCCTGGAAAGAAGCGAGGGACAGGGAGACAGAGAGATGCTGGGGTGGCTTTGCTTACCGGTGACCTCATCCAGGCTCTCCTTGGTGACGTGGTCGTTCTGGTTGACCCACTCCCCATTGCACTTGAAGTAGATCTGTGTGGCGGGGTTGGCACGGCACACGAGCTCCACGGGCTTGTTCTTCACGATGTAGGCGTCCTGTGGCTCCAGCAGGAAGTGCGGGAGCGTCTCCGCCGGCGCCGACGGGAAGGAGTCGGGCAGCACATCGCTGTACTCCAGCCCTGCCAGGAGACCCAGAGGGTCAGGAGGTGCCCCACGTCCCCTGCCCTCCCAGGACTGCCCTGCACACAGTGGTGGTTGCAACAGCCCTTGCTGAGGATGTGTGGAAAATCAAAAAGAGGGCTGGAGGCTCCCCAAAAGTCAGCAAAGGAAATGCCTGTAAGGTACAGAGCTGTGGGGTCAAACCTGCGTACCCCCGTGCATACCCCGAGCCCAAAGCCTGGGTGGTTTCACTAGAGGACACCACAAGGGGCAAAGCAAAACCAACACAGGTCCAGAGATGGTGATGGGGACACAGAGAGGCTCCAAAGGGGCTGATGTCCCCCACCCCAAGCTTCCTCCTCACAGCCCTGAGGAATGCATGGGCATGCTCCAAGCAAAATGCTGGCAGGGCTTATGCTGGGAATGCTGACCATATCCCCAGCACTCATCTCAGACATCCACACCTTCCCTGGAGCTGCATTTGGGATCTCACCCCCTGCCAACACTTGGATTTCAGGATCACCCAACAAGTGAGCGACTGCTTCCAGCCCAGCCACCTCCAGAGAACAACAGCCAAAGGTGCCATCAGGATTCACACTGTCCCAGAAACCAGGGGTCTGTGCCCTGGGGAGCTCCATCTTCCTGCTTGTTTGCTTTTAAAAGCCATCTAAATGCAAAAACAACTGGAGGTGGTGTTTGCTCAGGACAGGCCAAGAAAAGTCTTGGAAAGGGGTGAGCAGCTCAGTGCTCACACAGGAACGTTATCCCTTAGGAGTGGGAGGCTCAGGGTGGCTCATTCCCAGCAGCAGCTTGGGAAGATTCTCTGACTGATGCTGAGCATCATCTGTAGGAGACCTGTTTCCATCCCATTAAGATCAACCCCAAATATCACAGGAGTAATAAAACCCCCCAGACAGATGCACAGGGATGCTGCTGCTTAACCTGTTGTTCCTGGGAATCTCACTAGCAGTCAGGTCACATCACAAGGCTTTTCTTTACACTCAAAGGAGTTACAAGCTTTTCCTCCTCCTCTCTTCCCCCAGCCAGAGCTGTGATTCTCAACTCCAGGCACTGCAGCGTGCAGGAAAACAGTAAATATCCCCAGCCCTGCGATAACATCTCCAGAACTGGCAGGGAAAAGAAAGGAGCCCACTCCCTTCATCACCCTTGGCAAGGAGCGGTGCTGCACAGAGAAAATCAGAATCCCAAGCTGTGAGGAGGAGGAGAAAAAAATATAATCAGATGCATCAAGAAAACAAGATGACCAAGCTGCCTCCTGAACAAGAAGCAGTGAGGAGAAAAAAAAAATGCACGAGGTCAGTCGTTTAAAATCCATTTAGGAAAATTGACTTTCCATTTCCATTTAACACAGCACTAAGGGAGAGCAGTAGGACATTTGTCATAATCCATTAACTGCTCTTTTGGAAACAATGAATTAAACTCTGGGCTAATTTCTCTCCCTCTCTCTGGCTGGCTTTTCCCCACCTCTCTGCTGCTGGTTATTTCCTCCCTCATCTGGTTTGCAGATCTGTAATTTTCCCAGGCCCCGTGGCAGGCAGGGGGACAGGGAATGCCAGGGTATGTGACCCCCACCCTGAACAATCCCACTCTGCTCCTTGTGACCACCTCAGGCCACTGGTCCTGCTCCCCTCTCCTGCTGAGCAGCCTTTTACCTGTCACAGCAGCAAATACCTCTTTTCCCCGCCCCACCTTTTTTTAATTGACTACTCAACTTTTCATCCACTGAGTTGTTGTTTTGTTGGTCGTACGCTGTTTTTTTGGTTTTTTTTTTTTAATTTCAAAAACCACTTCGATGCCACAGATCTAAATTCCCTGGCAAAGGAGGCAGGCAGGAGATAATCGAACTGGCAACACAGGCAGCCAACAAAACTTCACACATGGGCTTGTGTGAAAACCTCCCTGATATGATGCTCCCTGCATCCCTGTGGCAAAGCCAGACCTGAGACTGGCAGCTGGGAACGGGCACAGGTAGCCTAAAGAGCCAGTTTTTGGAAGGACCTTCCCTATGGAGGTGACACCCCGAAGTGCACATGGCCCTGATCCAAAACCACAGGCCAGGAGGAGGGATCCTTCTCCAACAACCAACACCAAGGATATGTTTTCTCCCACTTCATCACCACTTTGGTGATGCTAAGCAAGACTTTAGGTCATCCAAGAGGATCTGGGAGCTGTGAGGAGGTGAGTCATGGCCGGATGGGGATGAAAATGCTGAATTTGTGACTCACCAGGATCCTCTGCAGCAGGAAGGGTGATGCTCCAGGCTGCAGTGGGAGCCACCCTGGGCCCCCAGCACAAGGTTTGGGGCTGAGACACTCCTGGGGGTACCAAAAATCCCATCCAAACCCCGCTCCAAGAGGGTGTCTGCCCAATAAATGCTGGGCCTTCAAGGTTCTTCTCCAAGTGGGCACAGTGACTTTGGGGATGGGGGTGGGGGGAATAGGATGGTGACACCAGCCAGATCCAACATCTACTTTTGGTGGCTATAAAAACCTGCTGGGTTTAAGGTTTGAACCCAAAACACCTGAATCTTTAAAGCCAGGAGCATGCTGGAAAAGTCATAATCCTGCAAACTCACGACAGCTGAGAGATCTTTTGATTCTGGCCAGGAGACATCTGGGGCCAAAAAAGCAGCTCTAACAGGAGATAGGGGAAAAGGATGATGGGTTTTTCATGGCAGACTCACAACTGGGGCCATGCCATAAAGCCCCAACCCCACAGATCACCCAGACTCATAGATGGAAGAAAATCAAGGGGGAGTGTGATTTTTCCATTTAGAAATTAGCTGCAAAAAACCAATTGCAGCTGGGCAGGGCGTTTTCCTCCAGCATGAAATGGTCGCTGGTATTTAAACACACTGGGGAAGAATTAAGGCATAGGAACAACAGGGACTTTGGATGAGAAAAGGGAGGAGAACCATGCTGGGCACATTTATCATAACCCATCAAGCCAGCCTTTCATCCCCATTCCCAAAGTCCGGCCACCCACCGCATGGGAAACCTCTCGTTCTGCCGACACTCATTGGGGGCCCCCAAAAAATACACACACACAGTCAGTGGGGGGGAACACGGCTGCTTGTGCAGGAACAACTGCTGCTCCTGTCTGCCCTGACTACCCAGCAACAACTGCCAAACACCCCCCAGGAAAAGGCACTTCCCCAATGGTGCAACCCCATCACCTCCAGAGGCCACTTCCCACTCGAGGTGACTCTGTGGCCCAGTGACCACAGGAGCAGCAGGCACGAAGATGCTTTTGCATGGGAAAGCAGGAAAGGAGCCCTGCACAGCTGGGATTTCCAGTCCCACAATCACACCAGCAATAAAACTCCTAGCAGTGACAAACTAATAAATATTTGAGCGCACTCCGCTGCCTGTAATCATCTCCCTGGCAGACGTCTGCAGGGGGTTCCCATCTGCCGGCTTCCCTCCTTCCCACTGGAGGTGGGTGCCTGCTTCCCAGCTCTCTTCTGGGGTTTTTTTTTTGGAAGTCCCAGGCTGTCGCCGTCCCACAATCTCACACTACTTGGGGCATGGTGTTAGAGGGTGTCTGGAGCTCCTTGGGGGGAGGGAGAGGCAAAGAGGGGGCAGCTCTCAGCTCGACCCACAGGACCAAATGCTGAAGCCTCGAGGATGAGTGTAGTAGGAGTAACGAGAGGAAAAGGGAGGAGGGAACAGGCACTTCTTTTCCTCTCCCCATCCCTCATCACACATTTTAATCTGATGGGTTGAGCTGGATTATCCACAGCATCTGCTCCCTGAGGGGTGATTTGCAGATGTTTGCCGCCAGTGCTTGCAACTTGTCAAGATCCATGACCCCACACCCACCCCAAGCCCCAAAAGGGAGCAGCACTGCAGCTGGGAGCCAGCCTTAACCCCCTCCTCTATCACCCCAAACACGCAGCACCAGGGATGGCAAACCTTGGAAGCACGCAGCAACGGCCAAACCTCCCCAGGAAAGCGTTAAAATCCTCTCTCCTGCAATTGTTATCCCTCCAAATATTTGGAAGATTACAGGAGCATTAGTGGCTGCCCATCACCCACGGCCACCACCATCCCTCCTCCCGGTACCAGGCAGACCAGGATGCAATGTAAGGATGTAAGGATTAGGCTGGGATGCCTGGGTTTCTCCAGCTAAATCTCGGTGGTGGTGGATGCTTAACCCCTTCTGTCTCCGCCTCCCCACATTCCCACCTGCCTCATGGCAGGCACTGGCTCCTGGGAAGGCCTAACAGGGAATAGTTAAACCTGCCAGGTGGGTTAAAATCCTCCTGCAGAAATGAAAAAAACATGTAACAGCTTATCTCCAGCACCACAGGAGGAGTCATCTGCCTTCCCAATCCCTCTTCCCAATCCCTCAGCAAGGATGGGAATGGCTCTGGCTCTAGGGACAGGGATGGAGGAGATGCTCCAGCCACCAGCTTGGCTTCAGGAGGGGTCTGAAAGGCTGGAGTAGGGCTGTCCCCCTGCCCCAAACCCCTCCTCCTATTGCCTCCAGGGAGAAGGTATGAACAGGCTCATTTAGAGATTAGCGCTGTTACCATTTAAACTCCAGCAAATTTTGATGCTAGAGCCATGGCATGGCTCACTGCCATTCCAGAATCCCTGCCTGACTGAGGGCATCCCTGCTGCCAGCCCTGGAGGGGCACAAAGGCATCCCACCACATTCCAGTCCATCCCTGAGCTCGGAGGGGGCAGCATCACCAGTCCAAGCCTGTCCTATTCCCATGGGCTTCCCATTGTGGACTACCATTGGGACAATTCTGTGTCCAGTGGTAACACTTAGCCAAACCTTCCATCCTAAAGGCACTCTGAACATCCTTCATCCCCCAAACATCATCCTCTCTTCCCCAAGCATCCCCTTCTCACCCCTGCTAAGCCAAATTCAGCCTCCCACACCCCTGTGTGGTCCCCCAACACAAAGCCCCATCTCCGAGGAGGTGACAGCAGCCTGTGGCATCTTCAAAGGCAAAGTCTCCATGAGGTGGAGCAGTGCCACCCCAAGCCACGGCCCACTGCCCCTTCTCTGGGGTTACATCCCATTGGAGACACAGCAGGGAGAAAGGAGGACAACCCAAAAATCCAGGGTGTAAGTGAGGATGGGTTTGGGAGACTTGAAGCCACTCACATCCAACTCTCTCCCTGCTGCCTCCTCACACAGAGCCCACAAACCCCTGTGCATTTGAAAGCCTGGGATCGTTCAGACACAAGCTGGGAAGTGCTGACGAAAGTGAGATGCAGGGAATGTAACAGGTCCCCAGGGCTGCAGCTGGCTGATGTAACCCCCGGCCTCATTAACTCAGCGTGGCTCATTAACCTCTCTCTCCCGGCAGGGGAGAGCCCCAAGCTGCCAGCAGAAGCCACAAAACTGAGTGTGGAACCTTCAGGGGTAGCAAGGATAACCAGTGGTACCCAGCGCCTGGGTTCATTTGGGTTCAAAGTGAAAGGGGAAACTTAGGGAAGACGTTCTTCCTTGTGAGGGTGGTGAGACCCTGGAATAGGCTGCCTGGAGAAGCTGTGGCTGCCCCATCCCTGGAAGTGCCAGGCCAGGTTGGATGGGGCTTTAATCACCCTGGTCTGGCAGAAGGTGTCCCTGCCCATGGTGGGGGTTGGAAGTCCACAAACTTTAAAGGTCCCTTCCAAACCAAATCATTCTATGATTCTACCTCACCTCCAGTCTGGAGGAAGGCTGGATTTAGAGCTCAAAAAGTCATGGGGATGATGGGCTTGTAGGGTGACCACCCTTGTGCCCGCAATCTTGGTAACTCAGCAGGGGCCGGTCCACCAAAACCCAGCACCCTGTGTGGTTGTGGGGACACACCTGAGTGCTGCTGTGTCCAGGGGTGTGCTGGGATGTGCAGAAGATGTTTTCCTACCTTCCTGCCCCCCCAAAACTGAAGCCCACCCCCTCCTGCTCCCACCAGCCAGGAAAGCACCTGGAATCCACATCTGTCCTCTCCATTCTCACCACTCTTTTATTAATACCAAAACCTGGAAAGAACCACTTAACCTTTCCCCCAAGCATCTCTGCCTGACGACCTGGCTCCTTTTCTTCCACTGGCTGCCCCCTTCCAGCAGCTTCACAGTCCCTTCCTGCTCATCAACCAGCTCTGAGCCAGCACCATCCCTCCATCCCATGGCCTCCAGCTCCTCCCAGAGCACACCCACCCCAAGAGGGATGGACAGACAGGCATTTCCCAGCAGGTTAGAAGTCCCTCCTGTCCCTCCCGCCCGGCAACAGGCAAACTTCATAATTAGAGAGCATTCCTCCCCAGCGTGGGTAATGAGGGGGTGCACGCAGCCAGCCCTAATTACACCCTTGGAAAAAAAAAAAAGCAGATTCCTCCTCTCCCAGCTAAAGGAAGAGCCTGCAGCTGGTCTCCCTCACTGTGTACCTTTATTAAACCAGGACTGGATGGGGACAGGGAAAGGAATGAAGAAAGTAAAGTCTGTGCTGAGAAAAGGGTGGGAAGGAGGAGCTGGGCAGCCCCACGGATGTTTCTGTATGCAATGGCCATATTGATCAAAACCCACCTCCCTTATATAAATAAATATAAAAATAAATCAACCTTTTAGCTGAATCCTCAGGGCAGGTTTTTGCAAGGCAGCCTGAGAAGAAAACTAAGGCAGGGTGCCCTCGCATCGGGCATCCAACCTCAGCATCCCTACACATCCCACCACAGCATCCTGAGCATCCCACTGCAGCATCCTTGGGCATCCACCACAGCATCCCTGCACACCCCATCACAGCATCCTGAGCATCCCACTGCAGCATCCTTGGGCATCCACCACAGCATCCCTGCACACCCCATCACAGCATCCTGAGCATCCCACTGCAGCATCCTTGGGCATCCCACTGCAGCATCCTTGGGCATCCACCACAGCATCCTGAGCATCCCACTGCAGCATCCTTGGGCATCCAACCTCAGCATCCCTGCACACCCCACCACAGCACCTCTGTGCCCCTGCCAGCCACAGCTAAGAGGGTCCAACCCAAATCCCAACCATCCCCAATCCCCAGAGGAGAAACACCCAAGCTCTGGCAACACCTCCAGTCCTGGGAGCTGGAAAGAGAGAGATTTCTCTTGTTGATTATGCATTACACCAGAGTATTTATGGAGCCACTACTCTTTTGTTTTTCTTTATGATTATGATAATCAAAGGCGAAGCCTCCTGAGAAGTGTAAACAGCTGAGATCCCTTATGGTACAAATCTCTTAATTTTTCATTATATGGATTTACAGCACGACACAGGCAGATTGGAGTAAATTGTTCCTTATTTCTGGTTTTAGTGGAGCCGTGAGCTGCGTGAATCCCTGTAAATATCCACGGAAAAGAGACTGAATCAAAATTAAAAAAAAAAAAGAAAGAAAGAAAAAAAAGGAGGAGGAGGAGGAATTATGTCACAAATCCCTGTTACACTCTATTGTGCTGGCTTCTTTTGTGCTGTTTTATACATTCCCTTCAGGGAAGCACTTTTGTTGGAAAACTATCTCCAAATTTCATCTAGCGCTGGTTCTTGTTACGGGCACAGACACTTCCCTTTGTGCTATTTTCATTCCATTGTCACGGTCCTCTTGTCGAGTTTGTCCTGTTTACTGAGCTACAACATTATTTTTAATGGATATAATAATTATATGAACTTTTTATTTATTTGCTTTGGCCCATGAAAGAAAAGCGCCAGCAGCCGAGAAGGCGGCAACGCGCCGTTTATTCACATGTACGGCGTGTGCTGGGTTCCTGTTGTGAAAAGAATAATCATTTCAACAAGAAAAGAGAGAAGGGAAAAGAAAGCAAAGAACAAGCAGGGACTTGTTGCCCTGGTTAATGCCAAAAAGTCCAAGGAATTATTAATTATCCTTCAAACTGCAACAAACCAAGTGCAAGCTGCGAGCTCTCCTTGGAAAACACAGAGAAGGGAAAAAAAAAGGGTCTCCTGTTCAACTGAGCACTGCAATTTGGAAAATGCTAACTCTGGGAGAAAGAAAGTTGACAGTTTTGCAGACAGAGAGCTATTTCCCCTTTACCCAAATTACATACATATTTCAAAATGTAAATTCCCCAGCATTCCCCTTGAGAGTGCAACTTTCAGGCAGCTGTTTTGCAATGGGTGGGTTTTCTTTTTTTGCCCTGAACGTGCAAATCTGGAGGTGACTGCCCTGGCTTCAGGCATGAGGAAACGACTTTAAAGCACCAGCAAGCAGGGATGTGCAACACCCAATGCTCCCTGGGAAAAGAGGGATGCTCTGCTGCCCACCGGGCATCCCATCTCAGAGCACCCCTCCCTGGGCACGCACATCCCACAGGACCACGGGCTGGAGGCAAGCAGGTTTCACCCTATGAGCACCCCAATGCCAAACACTGAGGTGGGGACAACCCAGCCAGGCCCTCTAAAAGTGGCTGACAGGGTTTGGTAGTCCTGGGTGGTGACACTTCGGTCCCAAAATCTAGAGGAGGTGGCTATGCACGTCCCACCCCAAGGAAGCCGAGGCACCAGCACAAGCCCAACAGGGTAAAACAAAAAGTTTAGGCAGCTGGCTGCAAAGAAGGGAACAGCAGTGCAAAAAGGAACAGAAATCTGGGGGAGCTGTGTTGGGTTTTGGGGTTTTTTTCCCCATCCTTTTTGTCCTTCTGTCACCCACTCTCTCTGCCTGCAAGCCCCAGGAAGCCAAAGCTGGCTGGAAGGATGCTCCCTGCCACCTCCAGCCAGCCAGCCTCTCCACAGGCCCTCGCCAGCTGCTGCCCTACTTTTCCCTACGCTTTTCCCACTCTTCTCCCGCAGCTCGCTCGGTGGCAGGCGTGGGCTGGGAGCGTCACCCGCGCCGGTACCCGCGGCATCCGTGAGCCCCCGCTCTCTGTGCCAGGGCTCCCACCACCAGGATCACCTCCCACCCCCCCAGACTCGCCAGCTCAGCGGAGGAAGGTGCTGGGAGCAACCCTGCTCTGATTTGAAATCATTTTAATCGTGGCATTATTATTATTTAATCATTAAAAAAAGCAACAAGAGAAAAGGTCCATTCCGTGCCTCAAATTCCCCATTAATTCAACTGGGGGAGGAATGACACCAGAGAGGCTGATTAAGGTCCCTTTATTAAACAGTCTTTAAAGTTGCCCTTAATCTTTCAGATTTGTTGCTATGATAAAAAAAAACTCCAACAACAACAACAAAAAAATATAACCACCACAAATGGAGGCTGGAAATACTTTGGGTTTTATTGTCCTTTCTCTGCCCTTTTCTTCCCTTCTCATTTTACTGTGGGGACAAACAGAAGGAAAAATAGGAGAAGGGGGAGAAATGGGGATAGAAAAAGATTTAAGGAAAAAAAATAATCCCTGCTGATGCTGAATGTCAAATATTAAGATTTTTCTCTCTCTCCCCCCTCTTTCAGCAGTATCCTTATTAAAGAATAAGCCCCCAAACCATCAGTGAGATTAGCTTAGATGACAAGGCTTCCCCACCCCCTTTTCTGTGTCAGGATTTGATCCCTGAAGCCAAGAGCAGGTGGGATGGAGGGCAGATACCTCAAGCCCATCACAGCTTCCCCACTGTGGCACAGAGAGAGGTAAAGGTGTCCAGCCGGTGGAAAAAGGACTTTAGCAAATATCTTGATTAGTTTTATTCCTTTCCCTCTAAACCCCGCAGCCAGCTGGGCTCCCAGAACCTCACACCTGCTTTTACACAGGAAATAAAGATGTGATTTGATGAAAGCCACGAGGTTCTGGGGGGGTGCCTGTTTTCAGTGCCTGCCCTCGCCTGGCACTGCTGCCTCACCATCCACAGCAGGAGCAGAAACTCCCACGGAAGGAAACCCCTACAAAACACAAAGCCTTTTCCCCTCAGCCTCCCATGTCTGTGGAGGTGGGGAGCCTTCAGGAGCTTCCTAGCGTTGTTGGGCACCCTCCTCCCCTCTCTGGCATTTCAATGCCATGGGACCCATGTCGCCACAGGTTTCTTCCTTTCTCACCACTGGGAATTTCCACCTTTTCTTCTCCAGACAGAGCCTGTGTTCCCACACCACAGAGCTTCTCTTTCCTTCCTTTGTCCTCTGGCACACACATTCCTCCCCTGTGCACCAAACCTAACTCCCAGGTGGCCCAAACTCCCACGAGCATCCTTCCTGTCTCAGTGTGGGTACTACTTGGAGGTGCCTGGGCTGGAAATGACCCAATTTTGGGGGTCTGTGCCACCCTGTGTAGGTGTGACTCCACCTGGAAGCACCCCTGCTGATGCTGAAACCTGTGTCCAATACACCAACAAGCCTACACTTGCTTCCACACCTTCCTCTCCCAAGGTATTGATAAAAATTGCCCTTAAAAACATACAATACCGACAAGTAAAATGAAGTTTGGGATGCTGAATCCAGAGATGTTCCAGTGACAAACACCCTGAGCATCTTCAAAGGTGGAGCATGGCTTTGATGGATGCAGGACATCCCAGGCACAGCAGTGAAACGAGTCCTGCAGGGCTCAGAGGCACCGCCGAGGGATGTGCAGCAAGAGAGAGGGACCAGAGGTGATACACAAAGGTCTCAGGGAGCAGGGCCAAAGGGTCACGCAGAGTGAACATCATGGAAAAACCAGGAAAAAACCCCGGTGCCCCCCAGCCTCGTCCTTTTCTCCTCCCTGCCCCCAGCGGCCGCATTTCCATAAGCGATTTGCACTAATTGCTTTAACTACGGCCATGCTGCGGGTAATCAGAGTCATTAAGTGACCTCTGCTCCGGGAGGACGGGCGGGGCTCAGCTCCCGCATCCCCGGCGTGCCACGGGCACGGAGCTCGGCTCCCATTCACTCCTCCCTGGAGCCCCATCAGTGACTGCCCCCTGTGCTGCCCTGCAGCGGGGGGGTGGATGCTGCCCGATTCCTGAGCCCCAGCAGGGATGCACCCCGAGGATTCCTGCTTGGACTGGCTGCTGGCAATACCATGGCACTGTGACTTGTCACTACGATTGCCAGCTAGCCCAGGCCTCGTGGGGATTGGGTTGGGTTCAAACCAAACATGTCCAAGCACTTGAAAACCCCCAAATCCTCCCCAAGCAGCTTCTGAATGCAGAAAAAAGGTGTTGCCCCATCCCAGTCTTGGGGCAGGGGGACAGAAGGGAAGAGCCAGCTGTCACTAACCAGGGGACACTGGGCTTTAAGGCTAAGCCCCATGCCTGGATCTGCTTCCCAGCATTCCCAAAGCACCCAGGGATAGCTCTGCCCAGGGGCTTAGCCTCAGAAAGCCCCCGAAGCCCTGTGCTGCACATCCCAAATTAACCCTATCCCTGCTAAGGGAGATGTCTCCCAGCCAGGCTGGGAGAGCTGCAGCTGTTCACCCTGGAGAAGGAAGGGCTCCAGGCAGACCTTAGAGCCCCTTCCAGTGCCTAAAGCAGCTCCAAGAGAGCTGAGAGCGACTTTGGACAAGGGGATGGAGTGCCAGAATGCTGCCAGAGGGCAGGGCTGGATGGGATATTGGGCAGGAATTGTTCCCTGGGAGGGTTGGGAGGCCCTGGCACAGGGTGCCCAGAGAAGCTGTGGCTGCCCCTGGATCCCTGGCAGTGCCCAAGGCCAGGTTGGACATTGGGACTGGGAGCAGCCTGGGACAGTGGAAGGTGCCCCTGCCCATGGCATGGGGTTGGAAAATCCCTTGAAGGTCCCTTCCAATCCAAACCATTCCATGATTCCATGTTGTCCACCAACATACAACACATTCAACCCCCTGCAAGCACAGCTCAAACTGCAAAATTAAAAAAAAAAAAAAGCTGCTTTGAAACCCAAACACCTCTGTCCCAAGGAGATGGGACCCCCAGACCCCACGCTTGACACGCAGGCTGGGAGGTGTAAGGAAAAATCCATGCTTCCAGGAAAATGCACTGCAGCCCCCTTCCTGCCTGTCCACAGGGACCCATTACACTAACAATGTGTCCATTCAGCCTGATATATAAATTACTAATGTAAATTAATGGATAATTTAAGCCCTTTAGTCCTAAATATTTAAATTATTTAACAGGCAATTAAGAGAGAAGGAGAAAGAAAAGAGGAAAAGGAGCATTAACCCCAACAGGCAGAAAAAAAAAAACTATAAATGAAGTGTGAGGAGAGCAGAAAGAGCTGAAGATACACATTTTAAAGGGAAGCTGCCAGGTTCATTTTGTTTGAGCCAGGCTGGTGTTACAGTGGGTGCCCCCAGATCCAGGGAGTGGAGCATCCACCAAACAACCCCACAGAGCAGGACAGATTCCGATCCACACCTTTTCCAGGAGAGGAAAGCTCCATGGCTGTGTTTGTAACAGCTCTCAGTTATAGCGATTATCAGAACTTCCTGGCATGCCAAAACAATACTTTTAGATAATTTTTTTCATCCTCCCTACCCCTAAGCTGATAGCATTCCCTTTTGTAATACCATTCCTGACTCCTTTTTTAACCCGATTCAAGTACAAACACATTTATTTAAAGTGTTTTCACTTCCTTTTTTCTTTCTCAGGTGGTCTATGTGACTGTTTCACTCTCTGCATTGCACCCCCCTCCCTCTCCAAACACCCTCAGCAAGGCAAAGTGGTTACAATTCCTCACAGAGGCAATCCAGCAGGATGCTGTGTGTATCAGTGCAATGAGCTTCCCATCCTCAGATATTCTGGAGAACTCTCCTAACAATACAGCAAGGAACAGCTCGGGGCTGAGAAACACAGTGTTTCCTCCTCTGGCCTCCATCCCAAACTGGCCAGGGATATTCCCAGCGCTGGCCCTGGGAGCTCCAAGAGGTCATAAGGAAAAATGGTCCGTCAAGAGAAGACGTCATGTGGGAAAAACGGGATTTTAACAAAAGCAGCGCCTGAGTCTGTGTGAGTCTGTGCGTGCTCGGGGACGACACCAAGGGCAAGGAGGGGATCGAGACAATAGTGAATAGACTCCAGATTATATCCTGAACTCGCAGCCTTATGGGAACAGGGTTATAAAAACCCTTTTTTATTTTGTTTGTAGTCCAAAACAAACAAATACATAAAAAGCTAAATGCGGAAAAGCCAGACAGGAAGTGAGTAACATCTGGGAAACATCTGGCCCCGGCTGTGCCGCAAGCCTGGCTGCAGGCACAACTCTGGTACCTGCTCCCACAGCTCCCAGCCAGGGGAGGTCCTCACAACCTCTGCCCCAAAAGGGCACCCCTTGGGGAAAACTGTGCTGGGGGAAAGGATGCCCCAAGCAATGCAGAACACCCTGGCACAGAGCTCTGAGCATCCCCTGAGCATCACAGGAACCCCTGAGAAGGGCTCTGAGCATTAGGGATGCCCTCAACAGTGCAAGACACCCTGATTTAGGGCTCTGAATATTGCAGGACACCCTCTGAGCATCACAGGACACTCCCAAAAAGGGCTCTGAGCATTAAAGGATGTCCCAAGCAATGCAAAACACCCTGGCACAGAGCTCTGAGCATCTCAGAACACCCCCTGAGCACTGCAGGATGCCCTGAGCAGTACAAGATTCCCTGGCACCTCAGGACACACTCTGAGCATTGCAGAACATCCCTTGAATGGGGATGAGCCCTGAGCATTGCAGAACATCCCCAGAAGGGCTCTGAGCATTAAGGATGCCCTGAGCACTGCAGGATACACTGGTCCAGGACTGAGCACCACAGGCCACCCCTGAGAAATGTTCTGAGCAATAAAGGATGCCCTGAGAATTTCAGGACACTCCGGTCCCAGGGCTCTGAGCATCAAAGGATGAAGACAGGCTGGCCAGCTGGCACCAGGGCACTTTCCCAGCCCTAAGAGATGCCCCACATCTTTCTCCACAGGAGAGAGGAGGTCCTGACAAGCAGTCAGAGCAGCTGGAGGTATTTTCTTCCTTCTGGTTCTCATCTCCTGCTCTTAATTCCTCCAAAAGCCCTGTGAAAGAGTCTCCCAGCACTGCCCCATGCACAGACCCAGGAAGCCTGGGGAGGTAGCAGGGCCTGATGCTGGGGAAGGCTCCAGCCCAGCTGCGAGGGAGGAGAGCTGGCTTGGCAGGATCACCACCCAGCTCTCCTCACTGGGGAATTCCCCCGTGGCTGCCAGCCCGAGCTGCCAGCCCACACCTTCCCTCTCCATCTGCCCACAGCCAACGGGGTGCTCCGGGGGCAAGAAAAGGGGGGTGTGAGAGATCCTGCAGAGCTCTTACACAGCAGGGGAAGGTGTAATGAAAAGGGTAGAGATGCTCAGGAGTGATCTGGATCACAGCAGGAATCACTTCTGTTTTCCCCTCGTGCAACTGCAGCTGTATTCCCAGCCAGGAAATGCAACAGCTACATTCAAACACGTGGAGCAACTCCTGCACTGCTGCTGCACCACTGGCTGCACCAAACTCCGGGCAAACCAGCTTCCCTCAGCTCCTTGGACAGGCTGGGATCCACCCAGCTCACCAGGTAACCTCAAAGCACCTTCAGTTCTCCCCAAAACCTCTCCTCAGCGTTCCCTCTGCCACTTGCTCTGGCAGAGCCCAGGATTAGCACTTCGGGTATTCCAGTGGGGAGGATTAAAGCTGCTCCAAGGCTGGACCACGCTAGAGAGGGAGCAGCAGCTGGCTGCACAGCATCTGGTGCTGCTGCTCTTTTATTCCCCATTGTGTACCCATGGGCAGCAGCACGTGGGACTGGTGAGGGCTACCAACAGCACTGCTCATGGCTCAGGTGTCCCACAAGGGCAAGAAAGACGAGGACATGTCTTTTGGGGTGTGTTGCAGCCATGCTGGCAGCTGGTGTGAATGTGGAGCATCTCCCCTTGGAAGAACCCAGACACAATGTAGGGGACTTGGGGAGAGAAGGGAAACATTTGGGATGAGGACGGGGATGTCAGGGAGAAAAACAGGGAGGAAAGAAAATAATCACAGAAGGGTTTGGCCTGAAAGGGACCTTAAAGATCATCTCATTCCAACCCCCTGCCAAGGGCAGGAATACCTTCCACTACAATTCCAGAGGAGGAAGGACACTGTTTGGAAAGGGAAACAACCTAGGCACATTAAAGGAAAAAATTACCCATCAGGCTGGCAAGGTTAAAAAAGCAAAAACACTGGGACCTAATTAAAAAAGCCTCACCCAGAACACGCCACCAAGCAAAAAGCATCTGATGTGTCAGGGACAGAGATGCAGGATGCTGCGTGTCTCGTCCCATGTCACTGCACACCCTGCAGCAAAGGACACAGCACCCAGACCCCGAGCCACTGCAGCACAAGGGTGAGCATTTTGCTTTCTCATTTCTGGTCATTTTTGCACCAGCTGATGCCCACCTGTGGCCTTTTTTTGTGCTGGTACTTAAAAAACAGCTACACTATAAAGCTCCAGCAGCAGCTGCCCAGAAGAGTCAGATCCCACTGCAGGAGGTGCTGAGAGCATCGACTCTGTCCCCATCCCCACAGCTGAATTTGGCCCAGCTCATGGGCATACTGGCTCCTGGAGCTGTCTGAACATATCTGTGCTGTCAGGGCAAGGATGGTGATGCACAGGAACCCACCAGAGCCAAGCAGCCTGTTCCCACCATCCCTCACACGTGCTTTTTCTTTCAAATTCCCAGCCTAAATAAGGCTTTGGGGAGGAAATTAATGAAAAGCAAAGCTGATTACAAAGAACAATACAATGACTCAATCTGTTTCTTTTACCTCAATTGTATAAAGCTTTTACATTTATGAAGGTTTCTCTCAGTACACAATGAAACAGCCCTCTGAGGGAAGCAGTAATGGCCCTGGAGACTTTTGAGCAAGACTGGACAAAACATCACCAGAACAATCCCAAAGGAAGGACCATATGATCTAACAGGTCTTTTGCATCTTTAATTCCTCACCCTTTTCTTTCTCCTCCCGTTTCAGGCATGGGTTTTTTAGCTGCTGCTAATTAGATGTTAATGAGGGAGCTGCTGTGTTTGCAGCACATAGTGTAAGCAAGAGGAAAAACATCGGGGCCCTAAATGACCACAGGCACGGGGGTCCTCATTCTCAGCATGGAAAATATCCCTCTGGAAGCAAAACAGGCCATAAAACGTTGGTATCCTTTCCACACCAGAACGGATTGCTCCTGCACCCACCAGCAGCTGCATGACTGGGTCACAATGGGGCCAGCTTTGGATCTCCTCCCTCTCCATCCCCACATCCAGCCTCTTCACCAGTGCATGGGAAGGATCTCCAAAGTTTTTTTGCCCATCCAGAGACACTGGAAAAACCCTACCAGCACAACAAGACACCCCAAAACAACCTGAGTTTTGTTCGGTCATAACAGCAACCGATTTTCCTGGCTGCCTCTTTGTAGAGCATCTCCCAGGAGAAGGCAAGAGGATGCTCTCCTCACCACTTTCCTGCTCCTCCCTGCTGGTTACTGGGCTGTTTGGATCATCTCTAACACCTCAGTAAGCTGGAGGAGCTGAGCTGAGCTGTTTGTGATGAAATCAGTGAGGTGATGCAGGAGGCAGCAGTCTGAGCCCCTGCCCCAGGGGACACTCACCGAGGCTGTCACTGCCAGCACTACCCTAAACATACTCACACAATCACTTCGGTTGGAAAACACCTCCAACACCATCGAGCCCAACCTGTGGCCCATCCTCTGTCAACCAGAGCACTCAGTGCCACGGCCAGGCATTCCTTGGGCACCTCCAGGGATGCGGCTCCACCACCCCACAGTGCTCAGAGATCACTCGGTGGAGATTTCTCCCGGCTGCGTGTTGCCCTCTTCCTTTCCCCACTGGCCGAGGTACCAGGAAGGTCCAGCCTTCCCGAACCGCCTACCACATATTCCCTCCTTTGAACATGCCATTTTCCCCCAAAGTTCAGAAGTTCTGGGTTCTGCGGATCCACCAGACCTTCAGACGGTCTGGGCTCTGCAACAGACTTTGCGCGGATCCATCTCTCCATTTTCTCCCCTAAAGTTCAGGAGTTCAAACTGCCTGGATTCTGTAACCAAACCCCTCCGGCTTGAGGGTCGCATTAAGACCATTTCGAAGACATTAACACCCATTTCTCCCAAAGTCTCTCATCCATCGAGTTGTTTGTAAAGACATCGGCACCCATCATTCCAATCGTGCACCTTTCATACCTCGAGGTCCACAGGGAAGACCGAGAACGGATGGGGAGTCTCAAATCTGCGGCAGTGGGATGTTACTCCTCTCGTTAGTGGGGTCAGAGCCCCAGCACCCCTATGGGCAGGGACCTCCCTCCAGCCCCAGCACCTAAACCCAGTCATGACAGCAACAAAAGCCACTGTTAAGAGACACATTTACGACCCTCCAAGAGGGAGCCCGCTGACAGCTTAACGAGCTTTTTGTTTTTCAAGTAGTGGTTTTATATTTACGACCTGAAAGGGAAAGATGCAAGTAGGCAGGGACGATCAGGGGCTATCTGCTCCTTCTGCTTCTGACCCGCTGCTGTCCAACCCACATCCAAGCCATTCCGGAAAGCCATAAAAAACGATTGCATTTCAGCTTTCTCCCCCCTCCTTTCTCTCTCCCCTCCAATAAAAACAAAAAAGCACCTTTTTTTGGTGGTGCTCATTTCTTGTTAATGTTCACCCCATGGAAAAGCATCAAATATTAATGCAGGAAGCTTCAGAGAGACCACACCGGAAACCAGAGGCCCCATATGTTGTGGAGTATCCCAGTGGATGCAGGATCCCACCAGTTCATCCCCAAGGCCTGGCTCTTTAATGCCTGGGAAGGAAGGAGGAGGCCAGAAGCTGGGCTTTTACGAGCTCAAGGGATCACATTCCTGGGATATCAGCCCAGAGTTACACTTAGAGGAGGAAAAAAACTTAAGAAAAAAAATCCAAACCCCACCACCCTTCCCCAGGATGCTGCGCTGCTATTTATAAGCTTAACAGTGAAGAGAGGGCAAAACTCCCTGGTTTTGTTGGGGTTTTTATCCCCAGCATTAGCACAGCAGAGAAATGCCTTTGGGGTGCAAGAGCATTCCAGCCACCAGCAGGAAGATAAGGCTCTTCCTTTGCCTCCAGATTCCTTGGCAGAGAGGATTCACATGGGGTTTAATCGCACAGAGAGATGCCACAGCCCTGACACAAACATGATAAGAGCTTTTGTCCTGTGGAGGGCTCACCCCGCTGATAAAAGACCCTGCCCCGAGCTCCTAAAACCCAGAAGGGACCTTTGCAAGGGACTGGTGGGGAACATGGAAAGCCCAGATGTGCAGTGCAACATCTGGTAGGGGAAGTGAGCTGTGTGCCATGGCAGTGTCCCATCCAACGCAGTGCCTGCTGCTGCAGGGGATGCAGGACACGCACTGTCCCCGCTTCCAGGGGAGGAAAGCACCCCTGGGTGCTTGGGGGTGGCACCTTTGTGCCCGAATGCTGGGATTTGATGATCCGATGGCTTTGCCAACCTGCAGCGCTGTGCCCCGGCTCTGCAGCCTCCAGCATAAGGACAGGGAGCTGATGGAGGGAGACCAGAGACAGCCATGAAGCTGCTCCAAGGGCTGGAGAGCCTCTCTATGGATCCAGGCTGGGAGAGCTGGGGCTGTTCAGCCTGGAGAGCAGAAGGCTCCAGATGAGACCTGAGCCCCTTCCAGTGCCAAAAGGGGCTCCAGCAGAGGGACTTGAGACAGGGGCCTGGAGGGACAGGATAAAGGGGGAATGGCTTCCTAGTGACAGAGGGCAGGATCAGATGGGATATTAGGGAGAAATGCTTCCCTGCAGTGTGGTGAGCCTCTGGCACAGGGTGCCCAGAGAAGCTGTGGCCCTGGATCCCTGGAAGTGTCCAAGGCCAGGATGGACAGGGTTGGAGCACCCTGGTCTAGTGGAAGGTATCCCTGCCCATGGCCTTTAAGCTTTAAGACCCCTTCCAACCCAAACCATTCAGTGATTCTATGAACCCAGCTGCTGAGCATGGGACACCTTTCCCTCATTCCCCTTCATCCCCACACAAACCCAGCTGGGCAGCACTGAGGCCCCACAAGCCCTGGGTGTACGGGGGAAGTGAGGGGAAAAAAAAAAAAAAAGGATAAAGAAATAAAAACCTTTAAAGTGGTGCAGGAAAGCCTAAGCGCAGTGGTGCTGCTCAGAGCAGGGCAGCCCCCTCCCCGGTCCCCCTCCCCACTTATCGCTGCCCGGGGCTCTGCCCGGCGCCTGCCGATAATCAGGGAGCGCATTGAAACCCCGGCGCCAGACTGGATCCTTATCTCCTCCCAAGCAGGAATGCGGGATGGGGGCTTGCCCCTGCAGCAGCTCCAGCACCAGCAGGAGGGGAAGCAAGCAAGAACCCCCTCCCATGGCCCCTGCAGACAGTGAGCAGGAGCTGCGGAGGGCCGGGGGGAATGCGGGGACCTCCGAGGGGTGCGCAGGGCTCGGTGCCCAGCCCCGGCTCCCGGGACGGCCGCAGGGGTCGGACGCACCCCCCGCCTTGCGCAAAGGCCGGTAATTATCCCCGGGGATAATTAACTCTGCTTCATTTCCCCATAAAGTCAAGGCCTGGGTGCGGGGAGCCCGGCTGGGAATGCCCGAGGCATGAGCCGGGGGGACGCGAGGCGACAGCCGGGAGAGCCACCGTCCCACCCTGGCTGGCAGGCAGCCCTCCCTCCCCCCGAAAAGGTGCAGGGTGAGAGCTGTGAGCCATTCTCAAAACAGCCCAAGCCCTTTAGGGCTCAGCGTGGGGACCCTCGCAGTCTTTCCCGTGGGAGGGAGGGGGAGGAGGACGAGACCCCAGAGCCTTCCTCCCCCCTGGCGAGGAGGGTGGCAGGCTCTGCTCAGCCCCTGGTTCAGGAGCTGCCCGGGAGTGATCTCCATCACCAACAGGACCGACAGGAACTTCCAGCCACCCAACACCAGCGGGGAGAAGGAGAGGAGCCGAGCTCCTGGCTCTCCTCCCGCCTGCTGCCAGGTGGGACAGGAGCCATGGCTCCAGCCTGGCGCTCCCTCAGCTCCCTCCCGGCATGAGGGCTGGATGCTCTTAACACCCAAAAAGAGCTTCAAGTGCCTATTTTCACAATTAGGAACCCAGAACTTTGCCCTCAGTGGCTGGAAAGCATCACAGCAGCACCCATGGTGAATCCGTGCTGTAGGGACACAGCGTCTACAGAGAGCAACCCCCAGCTTCATCCTTGCCAGGGGTTTCATGGGCAGCCACTCAAGGAGGACTCTTGTTGATGCTATCAGATCCCCAGGGAATTCGCAGCCAATTAAGAGGATATTTTAAAAAATCATAATAAGGGGCTAATGAAGTTTAGAAGCTGCCGACAGCAGCCATATGCCTCAAATATGCTGGGTACAGTCCGTGCCTAGGTAATGCAACTGCAGGTATCAGCTCGCCTAATTAGCTACCAGAAGAAAGTCTAATTTAAAACAAAGCTCTTATTTTATTTATTTGCTGACAGCAGCAGAGCAATTCCCTCCAGCATGAAGTGAAAGCAAACACACTGCCCTCAAAATAAACCACCACGGGCTTTTTAATTTTATCCTCTAACAAGTGTTCCCTGGTTAGTCTTTGGCAAGGGGAGGGGGGGGGGGAAGAAAGAAACCCAAACGACAACAAAAACCCAACCTGCACTTCCATTAGCATTACAGAGGACTTGCAAAGACAGCTTCCCACATGTCATCTCCCTGCCACAAAAAACAGCAACCACTGGAACTTCTCAGCTGTGGATGAAAAACTGCCTTTAATACAATATCCCTAAGGAAATGTGTCCCCCCTCCTCTCCAATCCTCATTTAGGGTGATGATGGGGCTCGGCACATCGTCTCTGCCCTCACCCTGAGATGCTCAGGTTGGTGTCTGGCTCCAGACCACTGTTGAGAGGTGTAGGTCACCCACACAAGCCAAGACTCCTGACCCTTCCCATCCCTGCTCTTTCTTCACCTCTGGATGCATCCAGAAGCAAATGTGGGGAGGGTAAAGGGAAATCCTAGAAGCATGGATAGAGTGCAAGGCCACTGTGATTTTATTTAGCATCCTTATTTATTGAAGTGCTTTAAATAGATGTGGATTGACTCTCCCGGCTCTGGCTATTACAGCTTGAAAGGGGAGCTGCAGGCAGCTCCTAGATTAATGCACACGAGGCTATTTCCATGGATGCTCAGCAACCCACTCCATGTGGGACCTCCTCCTGTCTTCCAGACTTCACCTGGGGCCCCTGCATCCCCCTCCTCTTGCCAAACACAACGTTCTGGTGCCTCCACCGCTCCACATCCACATAAAACTCTCTTCACCACCACCAGCCTCAATCACCTCCACATCCAAGATTAAGCCACCAGCTCCACCACCTACCCAGTCTAACCCTTCCCCTTGTCACCTTCCTCACATGGTCCAAGCTCATCCAAGTAATCAGGGATTCTTTCCTAGCAGCACATCCTGCCAACCATTTATGGATTTATGGAAGTGGAAAGAGGCATTGCAAGCCTTTATGGACAACACTGGCTGGGCCCTGCATTTTCCTTCCTACTGATTAAAGTAATAATGCTCAGTTAAGGAGTAAGTTAAAAAATCACATGATTTTTTGGCAGCTGGGAAAGAGTAAGAAAATCTATTGCAGTGGCCCTGAACAAGCGCTTCCACAGGGCTTGGAGGCAGAAAACTTATCAGACACTGCTCTGATAACATATTCAGGCTGAACCATTAGTCTTGGGCATATGAAAGGTGTAATTAAAGGTTAGCTGCAGACTGAGTGAGCAGGGGGAAATGGGGTTAAAAACCCACAGAGGCCAAAGGTGGGGGGTGGCAGCAGCTCTGGGGCTCAGTGGCATCCCCAGCACACACTCCTGAGGGGGAGGATGCTGACAGTGGGCATCCAACTCCTGCCACACAAGTGTCCAAGGACAGTTTGTCTCCTGCATGTTTAAAGCTGCAGAGAAGTGGGAAAATCAGTATCCATAGCACCATGAGGCTGGTGGAAGATTTCCCCAGGGCCAGCATCCTGAATCATCCTCAACAATGTATTTTCTCATTCTGGCCTCATTTGGCTCCTCTGCTATGTCCCAGTCCCAGTGCCCATCTTACAACACCTTTTCCTCCACAAACACAGCTCCTTTTCTTCTGTGTAACTCCAAACCAACCCTTTGTCCCAGGCACAAAGAGCTGTGAGGTTTCTGCTGTGGGTTTCTCTCCGCACTGGTTTCCCATCTGGCTTCTGTGGGAATGCCAGAGCACAAAGCAAGCCAGCTGAGACCTGCAGCTACTTTTAAAATATTATTTCCACTGGAATTTTCTTCACACCTCATGCAATGATGGAGATGACAACACAAGGTCAGAGGCGTCCCCTTTTTCCTTAGCAGTCACCTGCTCTCCAATCACCTCTTAAACCCCATAGAGATCACCCAACCTGGGGAAGCCAAGCAACACAAAATAGGCTGGAAACAACCCCCATCCTGCTTCCAAACCACCTTAAAACATCAAGTTAGTTATTCTTGAGGGAAAAAAAAGATTAAAATCCATGTTTTTCATGCCTTAGACCCCCTCATACATGGATGAGAAGCTCATGGCATGAGCAAGTAGCAACCATGCAGCTGCTTTTGCAAGTTCCTGTTCCAGCACCTCAGGCTCAGCCTTCCAAGCACACCCCAGGCTCCAGCCAAACTGCCCCCCCATTTCTAGGGCTGGTGACCCCCAAACCAACAGCCTACAGCTCCACTGCTGTCCCTACAGATGCTGAAGGCCACCACCTTCCCCAAAGGTGACCACAGACAAGGTCCATCCGCAGTCAGGCACCCGATCCCAGCATTATCCAGCCCAAGCCATTGCTTCCCTCCTCCTTCCCTCCCTCCCTCCCTTCAAGGCTGGTTTTCCAGGCAAAACAAGGATGGGAATTACTCAGGCAGCATGTGACATGACCACCAGAAGGAGGGCATTGCATTACTGGAGCCAAAAATGGATCCCAGTTTCTATTGTCTATTCTTTTGTAGTGATGGGAAGAAAGAGCTGCTGCTCTGTAATCAGGCCTCTTCTGGCTGCTTCCCCGCTTTTAGGGCCAACCAGGATAATGCAACGTTGCTTTCATGTGGCGAGAGAAGCTTATAAACAACACTATTACACTGCTACACCACTGAAATTAAAGCCCTGCTCCGAGCCTCAGTCCCTCCCACAGGCAGCCTGCTTTGCCTCGGACTTAATTTCTTCTCCCAAAGTCTGCAGCACAGGGAACGGACTGAATCTGGTCCTGAATAAGTACTTGTGAAATTCAGTGACTCCAGAAATGATGTCCATTACCTATTTCTGAAAAGAAGAGTAATTCCTTCCAGCTCTTGCTAATGAGCTCTAAGCAAACACTTGTTTCCCTCACAGCAGATGACAGTTCACCCCAAAACATGAAAGTCTTCACTGATGCATCTTCGCAGCTTTATTCTACTTTTTTGTCCAAGGTGATTGAAATTTAACTCCCTCCTCACCCCATAAAGATTCAGATTCTGAGCTCACCCATACAGATCAAGCCTAAAACCTCCAGAGTGGATTCACTCAGCCAGAAATGATCTCAGCTGTGAAACATCACAAGGGGCAGTCACTTTCTCAGCAGTCTCAAAATACAGGTTGTTTTTCTTTCTTTTAAATTAAAAGGGATGCCATCTCTCGGCATTATCTGGAGTAAACATCCTGGTGCTGGAAGAAAGCACACCTCTGCTTTCCCAGCTCCAGGTTCTCATTTCCACCAGCTCCTTGAGAACCTCGTCCTGGTTTTCCAAGCCTTCTCCTGCACAGCATTAAGAGCCTGTCTCTGCAAATAACGTGTTTTAAAACAGGGACTCTGGAATAGGACAAGGACTCATTTCACCACTCAAGTGACCCCGGTCCTTCCTCAGTCTCAGCTCCTCTTGGATTAAAGCATCTCCTGGGCAGCTTAGCTGGGACAAACCAGTGAGGCAAGAGCCAGTTTATTATGGCACTGACCAAGGGAGAAATATTAGCCAGATCAGACCCTGGGCACACCCTGAGGACCTGCAGAAGCATTAGAGATGAAACCATCTCTAATGCAAGATGGTCTTCCCCCACCATCCTTCCCCTTGGTGCTCCACTTTCAGAGGGGCTAGGAACTGCTGCTCCCCAAAAACAGGGAAAGACAAAGCTGCAGAATAATCCTGGCCCAGAAGTCTACAATAACCCAAACTCCTCCAACCTTTAGACCCTGTGATGGACAGAAATGCCCCACATGCCAAGGGATTTCTTCCAAAGCTAGAAGGAAGCTTCCCTGCCTCTCCCTGCTGACCCAGGCGTGGGATGCTCTTCTCCTGCTTCCCTTCCATCTCAAACATCATTAGCAAAGGATCATTTCCTTCAAATAAAGGTCACCTGCTAACAAGTTCCTATTGCCATGCCCTGAGAGTGGCCTTCAGCGCTTCCCTCACCTTGCCTAAGCTTTTTCCAGCATTTTTCTCAGTCCTTCATTTATTTCCAGGTACCCCCTCTCTGCTCATACACCACAGTCCCCTAATATGCAGGGTAAAGCCTAATTTCCTATGGATTTGCTGCTCCAAATGCTCCCTCCCACATGGCATTTGTGTTCCCCAATAGTAGGTGGCAAGTGTTATGCTGTTGATGTTTTGGGTTGGTTTTTTTTTTAGTGGGATATTAATAGATCCCTCTCACTGGCCAACCAGCCTAGATAAAAACTTTATTGCTAATTTCCTAATCAGGCAGGCACTTAATTACGAGACATCTACTTCTGAGTCAGAGGGGGAGGGATGCAGACATACAAACAGCATGGCAGCTAAGAAAAAAAAAGTCTGGATTTTTTTTTCTTTTAGGAAACGAAGCTAAAAAAAAATCCCCTCCTCCCCCAAACAAACAAGCAACAAAAAGAAACAAATAATCCAGGCAGCCCAAAGATAAATCCATGGGGATTTTTGGTGTTTTAGGCACAGGAGCTTCTCTTGGGGCAGAGGACAAGGTAGTCCAGAGGGGCTGGATCCCACGGCTGCTCCCGGGGGGTCACAGCAGTGCCTCCCTCCCCCTGTGTCCCACATACAGCACAGTCCCCACGGGCTGCAAGCAGATGGTTTCCAAGCTGACAGGTTGCAAACAGCTCCGTGGAGCCAGTCAGGGAATCAGATATTGTCTCCATGCCTTTAGTTTTGGGAACAAAAGATGTCTCCCAGCTAAAAAAGGTTTGCTGGGAGATCTCGGCACTTCTCCTGCTTTTGGGTTTCTTTTTAAAAGCACTTTCAGCCAGTTCAGATTGCTCAGGTCTGATGTCTGTACAACTCTACAAGCTGCCTGTACATAACTTTTTCCACTTCTCCTCTGACTTCCTGTAGCTGGAAGGAGACCACAAGGACAGCCCTGGTGCAGGGCACACCACCCTTGCTTTTCCAGTGAGCTGCAGGCACTCCCCTTCTGGCAAAAATTTCTTCCTTTGACTTCCTATCAAACTTGCAAACACCATGAACTCAGAACAACCCCGAGAAGCTTCTTCCCAGCACTCCTGTTGTTTATTTAGAGGAACCCCAAGGCTTGGAAACAGCCCTGGACCCCAGCCCTAAACACACGGGAGAGCAGAGTGCCAGGCAAGGAACCCAAATCATCTTTTAGGCAGGGTTTATTTTATAAAATCATCCTTCAGCAGGCCACGCTGGATCCCCCCCACACCTACTGGGATGCAAAGCCCAGCCAAACTGCAAGATTCCGGCTCCTTTGGCTTCCCTGCTGCTTTTAGCTCTGCAACTCGACCCTCGGCGAAACATATGGTTTGCATTCTCCCCCCTAAACTTTCCACAGACTCCTTCCCCCGCCTCCCCGTGGCACACAAACCCGAGCCCTTTTTCTCTCCGAGCCAGGAGCCATGCCAGCAGCCCTTCCCATCCCTCTCCAAGGGAAGGAGATGGGCACAGGCGGAGCGGGAGACACTGCAGTAAAACCCCTCGGCCGAGACAGCCAAGTGGGCTTTGCTGTTTCATGCAGGGTTCATTAACATCCCCGCTGGATCTGCTGCATCCCCTCCCAGCCAGTCCAT
>JACBWW010000010.1:1209974-1256423 GCA_020086605.1 Lanius collurio | reverse complement strand
AACGGGGCCGGGAGCCGCGCAACGGGGCCGGAGCCGCGTCCCCCGCGAAGATACTTAAACGCCTGAAAGCGGCGCGTCCTGCTTGTCACTGGATCACGGAACGGGTCGGGTTGGAAGGGACTGAAAGATCGCCTCCTTCCACCAGATTAGGGTGCTCCAAGCCCTGTCCAGCCTGGCTTTGGACGCTTACAGGGATGGGGAAGCCGCAGCTTCTCTGGGCAGCCTGTGCCAGGGCCTCACCACCCTCACAGGGAAGAATTTCTTCCTCATAGCCCCGTCTAACCCTGCCCTATTTCATTCCCCCTTGTCCTACCTCTACATGCTCTTCTAAAAAATCTCTCTTCATCTTTGTTGTATCGCTCCTCTCCCTCCACCCCCAAGAATGGGTATTAAAATCCAGGCCCCAGGATGTACCTGCAGAAGCATAAAAATAACAGATGCACATGCACACAAATAGTAAAAGAGAGAATTCACACACCGAGGGAGGTATTCTGCAACTGCTTCTTGATATGTGGCCTTTTGGTTTTAAAGGGGGCTAATAAAAAGGATGGAGAGTGACTTTTTACTGGGGCAGATAGTACAAGGACAGGGGGAATGGTTTTCAGCTGAAAGAGGAGAGATTTAGAGGAGACATTAGGAGGAATTTTTTCCCTGTGAGGGTGGTGAGGCCCTGGCACAGGGTGCCCAGAGAAGCTGTGGCTGTCCCTGGAAACCTGCAAGCGTTCAAGACCAGGCTGGCCAGGGCTTGGAGCAACCTGGGATGGTGGAGGGTGTCCCTGTCCGTAGCAGGGGTTTGCAACTAAATGATCTTTAAGGTCTCTTCCAACCCAAACCACTCAATGATATGCCCGCATCTCCCTCCTTGTAAAGAACTGTAAACAAACTCACAGGTTTGCCAGCTTTGGTGGGGCTGCAATTTTCCAGCTGGTGAGTCCCTCCTCAGAATGGGTTTCAACCCCACCCTGGCTCCTTGCTCAGTGGAGGAAGGCGGGGGGGGGGGGGCAAAAAGGCCCAGGAGTTTTTTTTTGGGGGGGAGAGACCCCAAATTCAGCAAAGCCACATGCTGCAGCAGCGTCTGTGCAATCAGAGGGACAAGATCCATCCACTCTTTTGCACTAAGGACGGAGGGGCTGCCATGGCTGCCTAGAAACGGTTAAAATAGCATGGGAATGCTAACTACTTTTAATTGCTGGCAGCTGCTCCGTTCCTCAGGTTAGGGCAGTGGGGGCGAAGGCGCCCTGGCAGGCAGGCAGTAATTACAGCCTGTGCCTCGCCGCCAGCCCAGCGCAGGCAGGGCCGTGGCTTTGGCGCCGGAGCTCTCCAGGCTCCGTGAGCCGCTCCAGCCGCGGTGCTGCTCTCAGGGCTCAGCCTGCCCGTCGCCTTCAGAGGGGAGTGCAAACCCCAACAGGATGCTGTTGAATCAGGGTGTTACATGCAAACCGTCACCCAGAAATGAAAATCCACCTCCGAGAACCCTGCAGAGACGTCGTGAGCTCTTCCTGCTGTCCAGGTTCCTTCTCCCACCCTCTCCCTCAGCCAGAGGTACTCGTGGCATGTTGCTTGGGCCACCTGCACATCACTGGAGATGCAGCTGCCTTGAGTGCTACCTTGAGCATCCCACACTTGGCTGCACTTCAGCTGGTATTTACAGAGCAGTGGGACGTACCGGAAAAGGCTGAAGAGCGGAAAAAAAAAATCTCATTTCCAGTTGCTGTCGAGGGAGCAAAGCTGTAAGGGAAGAGTCTGGCTGGGCAGCGAGGAGAAAGGATGCACCTGATGCAAAGCCAGCAGTGCTGGCATTGGGGATAAGAGCTCTGGGAAAATAAACCAGGAATAAAAGGTGTTTTCTAGCTGGATCAGGCCAGATGAGTGGAATTTCATAGTACCTTCTTTGGGAACCAGAGTGTGCCTCTTTTGTAGAAATGAGTGAGAGCCAGTGGGTTAAAACCAGGCAGCGTTTAAGCCAGTCTGGTATTCAAAATATGAATTAAAGCGATGCAAATGAAGGGTTCACTTACCCCTATTGCGCAATTTGAGAAAAATATGACATGACAAACTATCATTAAGGCAAAGGGCTGTTTTTCCTCCCAGGTGTTTACGTACTACCCCTCATTTTCCCTCTAATGGCCAGGCATGAACATGTCAATCAAATTCCCTGCGAAGCAGGACCAGCAGCTGATCTGAGGTGTGATGAGTTGCACCAGGCTCAGCTGGACCAGCTGGGCCCAGCCCTTGTCATCAGCCCCAGAGGGGCTGGAGGAGGCCAAGGGGAAGTGGATGGCGCATGGGAAAGGGTCCCTGGCACCTGGGGTGGTTGGCATTCTGCACCAGGCACAGGGAGGGACTGCTCCCAACTCTAGGATGCAGCAAGACCAGCACACCCCACTGGTGACACACAAAGCACCTGAGCAGGGACTCTCTGGGCTGGACATTCGGGTCTCTGGCACAGCCAGGAGGAAAGGAGTGCATAAAAGCATAAAAAATGGTGGCAGATGAATAATAAACAGAGGAAACTCCCAAAGCTCAATCAGGAGGTGAGACAAAGACTCACTTGTTTGGGATTTGAGGTCATGGTGCCCTTCAGCTCTGACATGGGAGAGGTGGGTTTGTTTTCCCACCCAAACCTTGGAGGCAGAGCAGACCTTAGGTGGGCTGAAACATCCTCTGTTGATTTCTTTCCTTTCAGACTTTTCTCCTCACTAAATATCTCAGCGATGTAGGATAAGGCTGGGCTTGCTGGCACCAAGATATCAAGACATCTTTACAGTACAAAAAAAATTTCAATTAGTGGGAAGGACGATTTTTTATTTTTAATTTTATTTTTTTAAGGTTGCTCTTTTAAGCCCTCAGATATTATTTGCAGCTATGGTTGGCTGGAAAGGCTGCAGCCAGGGGTAGCCAGAGGGGCTTTTTTATTTGGGGGTTCAGAGGTCTTGGAGGCAATTTGCATGGCATTATCCATAGCTGTGCTATCGGGACAAACAGTCCTGCCAACCTAATTAGGCATTAGGAAGGAGAGAGTGTCTGAAGACCAGCACACAGGGGAAAAAGAGGGGATATGCAGCAAAGCTACTGATAACATGGGGTCGAGGCACTGGGAAGGGCTTCCCCAGCACAGAAAAGCCTTGTAGAGAGTTTTGATTTCTCTGGGATGCTGCTGCCCAGATGCCCTGGCATTCCCTCCCCACCAGCTCACCCTGCCACATCTCTTGCTCCACAGAAACCATTTTCCTCCTCTGAGAATCCAGCCAGGCTGAAATCCCCCTGCTTTTTGTAAAAAGGGACTTTATAGGGAGCTTGTTGTTACCAGGAGAGCCCTGGCACAAAGTAAACACTGAGTTAGCAGTGGTTCATTTGATTATTTTCCCATACTAGTGATGATTTCCTCACGTGAGAGCTTTGGGAGCACCAAAGCTTGTGGTTTGACAAGGAGGCTGCAGAAATTCCTGCTGACAGACCTGCTGCAAGGATGCTGCTACTGCCACGGAGGAGTCCTGGATACTGCCTGAAAAGGACAGGGAATTTGCTTCTCTACACAATGCAGGGAGAGTCAGGGCAGAAAAAGGGTTGGAGGAGGACAGGGCAGGTTTTCCTGCAAAAGAGGTGGACCGGTGTATTTTGACAGGTAGGTTGTTGCTGGGGGCACCTGGATGGAGCCAGCTTGGTTTGCCATGGGCCAGCTTCCCTGGGCAGGTAGTGGACATGGGGGAACTGTTTGAAACTGAAAAAGGGGAGATTTAGAGAAGATATTAGGAAGAAATTGTTCCCTGGGAGAGGGGTGAGGCCCTGGCACAGGGTGCCCAGAGAAGCTGTGGCTGCCCCTGGATCCCTGGCAGTGTCCAAGGCAAGGTTGGAGGGGCTTGGAGCAACCTGGGACAGTGGAAGTTGGCAGGGGGTTGGAACAAGCTGATCCTTAAGAGTCCCTTCCAGCTCAAACCATTCCATGATTCTATGATTCCCTGCTAATTTTCTCCCATGGTGTCTGAGGGTGAAGCATTCAGCACCCTCCCACACTGGGGCTCCCCAGGTTATCCCTTTAAGCTCAGAGCAGGGAGGTGAAGGAGAGAGACTGTCCTGCCCCTCACCTCCAAACAGGGATGCACATTCCATGCTTGGGCTGGTAGGGGCTCCTGAAGGAGCTGAGCAAGGCTCAGGAGAAGATGCAGCAACTTCATGGGAAGCTGAGGATGGAGAAGACCCCCTTGATTAGCAGGACATCATACATGCCCAGGGAGCCATCAGGGACATGACCAAAGAAGGCAGAACATCCCCAAGATGAAGACCAAGACGACAGAAACCCCATTTACATATCCCCAAATCCTCCAGCCCATGACAGGCAGGGCCTGCACCAGATGTGCAGAACAAGGTGGGATCTCTGAGTCCTGGCTCCCTCCCAGACCGAGCTCATGGGAAGGAAATGCAGAAGAGAGGCAGGACCTCCACAGAGGCACTGAGGAGGGAGCAGGAGTTTGTGGTTCAGTGGCTCCCAAGTCCTTTCTGCTTTGCAGAGCTTTACAAGTGACACTGGTGTGTGATTCGATTAGGGAAAGCACTTCACTTTCTCCCGACTCCAGAATCTCCTTGGCTTCAGCTCAGAATGCAATGGAAATCCTGCTGGGCATGGGGTGAGGCAGACACAAATGGCCCCCCTCTCCCTGTGTCCTCCTTGGACCCTCATGTCACCTCTCTCCTCCACCCTGGGTGGTGCTTCACAGCATCTGTATCCTGCAGGATGGAGATGAAAGCTGCTCCCCCAGGGCCAGGAAAGCCTGGTTAGGAGAAGGTGACCATAACCCATGTTAAGAACCCTTTCCCTTGTGAGGGGCTGGGCTGGGAGGCTGGGAACAGCTCCACGTGTGCACACAGGGAAGGAGTGAGCACCCCAAACCACCAGGAAATGCTTGGGGGGGTTTCATTGAGACCGTGGTTTGCTCCAGAGGGAGCTGTTGGCATCTGGACCGGAGTCAGTGGTGCCTCCTGAGCATCTCTCAAGCATCTGGAAGAGAGATCAACACAGCCATGAAGCAAAGCAGGGACCTTCCCATCTCCATCCACTGCATGAAGCAGGGCTGTCAGGGAAATTGGAAATTGCCAGGAGGGATGAATAAGGGAGAGGAAAAGAAAAGCCACAGCAGGGCAGTGAAAAAAGCCCCAGTGCTGTGGAGCAGGTGCAGAGGCAGTGATAATTCCCCATTTCTTCCAACAGAGGAACTAGGAGTGTCCAAATTGAGTTATCGGGCAGCAGATTTAGGGACAAACAAAAGACGGCGCTTTTTCCATGCCACCCGTGATTCAATTATGGAACTCACTGCCACACGATGCTATGGAGACCTACAGCCTAAGTGGCCCCCAGAAAGCATTTAGGCAAACTCATGGGGCACATGGGTCTGTCAAGGGCTGTTAAACATGATGGAACAGCCACCTCAGGGAGTCCCTAAAGCCCAAGGCTGCCGGCAGCACGTGTTGGACAAGGGCTCAGCAGACAGGCCATGCCTTGCCAGGAATGCTGGACCAGCACAGCCTGGGAGATAAATAGCACCTAATCACCTAAATAAACCATTCCCCCAATCCTCCCGAGGGCAAGGCGAGGTTATTGGGCTCAGCAGTGCCCATGAGAAGGCTACAGGGTAGGCAGAGAGGGATCCCAGAGTTTCTGTCCGTGCCCCAGTGCAGGGATCCTCTGGGATCCCTCACCAGGGATTTTTGGCTTAGGCTGCCCTCACAGCTGACTGAGTGAGACAGGGTAAGCAGGGCTCTGCTGTTTCCACAGCTTCAGGCTGAGATGCCCTGGCTCAGGAAGGAAAGAGAGAAAACCCATCCCCTACTCCATGTGAAGACACCACATTGCAGACCAACCTGCCATAAGCACGGCCTCTGCTCCTTGCTCTCCATCCAGCATGTCAGCTCAATAATTTATTGTCCAGGAGGTGCAATAACCATCCATAATTCACGAGCAATAATGTTCTACAAGTCAGAACTGGCAATTTGGCTCTGTGGACCACGCGCCGCCTTCCCAGGGCTGCCTCACGCCACTTCCAAGAACTTGTTTCTTCTTGCTCAAAGGCACGAAAGCAGCAGTCACCTCCAGGTGGATACAGCCCTGAGGGGCCTCCTAGTAACAGCAGGTTATGGAGTAGTGTCCATCTGTCCCCACTCTTCAGGTTTCTAAGGCCTTCCTCACATGCTGGTCTGAAAATGATGAAGAAATCTTGGATTTTGGTCTGCAAGGCAGACAAAATCCACAGGTTGTGGGGCTCTGTGTTAATGGAGCAATGATGGAGGTGCTTAGGAGGAGCAAGACAAGGTGTGTCAGCAGTGCAGAGAGCTGGCATTCAGCAGCAGCTCGTTGCAGCAGTGGCTGGTATTTTTGGTGGCCCTTCCAGCAGCAAAGGGAATCCTGTGCCATGGGAGCACACAGCTCCCAGAGCAAAACATCTGAGGCTGATAAATGGCTCCAAAGCATGGGATCCAAGTGATAACTTGGGTTTGGGGGTGGCAGAAAGGGCTGGGTGGGGCTGCAGCGATGGGTTGTCCTCCAGAAGAAGCATCACAGTGTCAGCAGGGAAGCGCAGCAGCTCCAGGGAGAGGTGGGAAATGTGAGCCACCGAGTTCTCAGATTAGAAAAACACCTCTTGCTCGGCAAACTCTGTTAGCCAGACATAAAACACGGTGAAGCAGAGCATGCTGGAGCTGCCTCGCTCCTGGGGGAGATGTTTATTAACTCGTCAAAACACAACGGCTGTTGTTGCCAGCAAGAACCTGGAACAGTAGGAAGAAAAAAAAAAAAGTGAAGACAGAATAGACAAAGGGGAGAAAAAATAAAAATCACATGTGAAAATCATCATTTGCTTCCCTGTACTTGGCTGGGGATGGGGTGTGGAGAGTGCCTGAGCCCAGACCATGCAGGAATCCTGGAGCATCCTCCTGGAGAGGCTGGGGAAGAGGCCGTTGCAGCACCCGACTCCCACTCTCGTGCTTTTCGCAGGAGCCACTCCCTGACCTTGGTGTAATTGGGCCACTTGGCACACCTGGCCCAACATAAATTACAGCTCCTAAAATAAATAAGGTGAGAGCTGGCAATGAGACACCCAATTAATGCTGGAATAGCGTGGGGCTGCAGTCATTACATCCCGGGGACACTGGAACAGGGAACGGGAGAGCAGCCACCCAGCTGCTGCAATTATTTTAATCATATTTGTTTAAGTGCTACAGATCAGGGACAAGTTTCTTCACCAGTTATTTGCTGTTGCTTTACTTGCTTTGAAAGAGAGACAGAGGATTAATGGGGGAGTGCTATGATTATCCCAGTTTTTCCAAGAGTATCCCTCTGAAACAAAGCCTTGTTGCTCTGAATAACCCCCATCTTCCTTAAGTTACACATCACAGGCAGCATTGTCAGCTAATTATTATAAGCCCAAAGGGGTTTGTTGGGGTGATGCTGGCCTTGATTCATAGAATCCTACAAGGTTTTGCAGTGGAAGGGACCCTAAAGTGTCATTCCAACTTCAGTGCCGTGGGTGGGGACACCTTCCACCAGACCAGGGCGCTCCAAGTTCATCCAGCCTGGCCTTGGGCACTGCCAGGGATGGGGCAGCCACAGCTTCTCTGGGTAACCTGTGCCAGGGCCTCCCTCACAGGGAAGAATTTCTTCCCAATATCCCATCTAACCCTGAAGTCCCCCTGCAGTGAGAGCGGCCATTACAGACCAGGGGTTTGGTACTTTCTATAGGGGTTTTTCCAGCCTCTCCAGCCTCCAGCATTGTCAATACCTACTTTAAAGAACAATTTACACCTAAAAATGCTCCCCTCCTGTGAAAGCACTGCTGTACAAAACAGCAGATGGTGTTTGAACACTGCAAAATGGAATATATAGCTTTAAAAGAGAGAGAGCAGAGTTGTCTTGGTGCTGTGTGGGTGCCTCGGGGGTCTCAATTTGCAGTTTTCTGCATGGGGGGGAAAAAAAGGTGACAAGTGCTGTGAAATAATATTGATGGCAGGAAAATGCTTTTCTTGAGGGGACCTTGGAAGTTGTGGCATGAGAACAACCCAAAAGGGCTCTGCAGAAGGGGCTCCCACACTAACAACCCTCACGGGCCACCATGTGTGCCCAACTGTGGGTGAGACAGGGAGCAGAGCAGGCTTTTTCCTCCCTCACTTGTGCTCATCCTGCTTCTTTGGATGAAATGCTGTTTAAGGAGAGGCAAAGTGGGGTGGGAGAGGTATAAACCACCCTGCTCCCCCTTGGAGTTGCTGGGACAAGTCAGTCCTGTTGGGATGTCAACCCTTCCCAGGTCCCAGCCCCAGGCTGGCATTCCAGGATTGATGCAGCAGAAGGTCCTGCTCCCAGAACCACACACCCAGGGCTACAACAACTGCTTTTGTACATGAAACATCAAAACTACTCCTTAAAAATCTCTCCTCTCTCTCCCCATCCTGGAAGCAAAACCCCGGTGAACTTCCATCCTCCAGGCAATCCTTCTATGCAAAAAAACCCCCCTTTTTCTTAGAGGTTTTCTCAATAAAAAAGCTTGAGTACTACTAATTTCCAAAATAAACAAGCAAATTTTGGAGCAGCAAATGCAAAGGGCCCCCTAGGCATCTTCTAAATGTCAGGGGAAAGCATCAGCCCTAACGTGTGCCCGGCTGGTGCTGCTTACCCGGCGCCAGCTCCAGGCACAGGGGACACCTTCGGGAATTTTAGGTTTGGTGGGAGCAAAAAACCCCCAAACTTGGGCCCCCTTACAGTTGCTTTGAAGCTCTGCAACAGGAATAAATACCATAAATCGGGCTCAGCTTCACTCCTAGCAACAACATTTTGACAGCTTCTATTTCGGGGATGGTTTTATTGTTTTCCCCCTGGCCCTCAATTAATGCCTTACCTCAAAATAGCTACGAGCCAGCAGGACTTTTCCACTCACCAGGCTGTGAGCTGCTCTGAGCTTCCCCTGTGGTGCAAATGCTCATGGATTGGGCTGGCTATTCCCAGCTTGGCCCCAAACTTCTCTTTGGGATCCCTCGAGCAAGGACAACCTCCCTGCTGAAGCCAGGTGCTGCTGCTTAAAAAGTCTACCTGGAGGAGAAAATTCAGCTTTTCAAACCTGTTCTCCATTGGTCTGAGAGTGCTGTGCCCAAGTATGGAGGCCTGGGGAGTGCATATAGCCAGAGCCCAGGAGAAACACAGGCTGGGACTGCTGTAAGTGATGGAGGGAGGAAGATGGAGCCAGGGCTCATCTTCACATTTTGCACTTGATTTTGGAGGCAGGCAAAGTTTGCCATATGGAGGGCCTTAAGAATATTTGGGTTGGAAGCAGGTGTAAGGTCCCTTCCAAGCCAAACCAATTCTATGATTCTGTGACTATTCCTTGTGGTGTGGGGTGTGCACAGCCCCATCCCAAGGGATATGCTGAGCCTCACACAAGGACATCACACCCCAGACCCCCTTGGGCTCCCTGCTCCCATTGCCACGGAATAAACTGCTGAACACCCCTCTCAAGGTCATCCAGCAGTGGTTAAAGATTTAAGAGGAGCCCTGTACAATGTATACAGCTCCTCCTAAAAATATTCATCCCCTGGCATCAAGGTTTCATCAATTTTCTATCATAGATCACCCCTGACACCGGCTTCAATCATATTGGTGCAGATGGGGAAAAGCAGATATGTTCCCACAACCAACTGCCTCCAGTAGCCTCTTTTCCCACAGTAACCATCAATTAGCCCGTGCAGACATCCCCTTTCCTCAGGCTGAGCTAGCCATGCTCCCAGCTTCCTTCTGGGAGTGGGTGACTGTGGAGGGCAACCCGGATGGAGCATGGGAGGCCTCTCTGCAGCAATGCAATGGGCACCCAGCCAGAGCCATCCCAGAGTGCAGGAGCCATTCCAAAGGCTCCAGTTTTTGATTTACCTACAAGGGCACCTGTGCTCCCACTGCAGGATGTTGGCTGCCCTGTTCCCCTGACCCAGGACTCTCAGGAACACCATTTCCCACTCAGTAGCCACATTCCTGGGCACACGTACCAGACACCATCTCCCACTGGCCCCTGGTACATTTTTTAAAGTTCTTTTCCTTTTAAATTCCTGTAAACTGTCTCACCTGTGTTAAGCATTGCTTCTGCCTCTCCTGGCCCCACTAAATGACCAACAGGTTGCCCCAACCTGCCCAACTGTTGTCACCTCGCTGCTGTGAAATGAAGGAGGGAAAGAGCTCCTGCTGCAGTCATCTTTTGATTTCAGCATGGCTAATGAAGTTAAAGGAGACCTTTCCTCTCCCCCCAACCTGAGCTGGAGAAGCCAGAACATTTTAGCTTTTATCTGATTTGATGTGCAAAAAAACAGAGGGAGAGGGGAAAAAGAAAAAACCCCACAACTCACCGCTGGCTCCTTCTTGCCTTTAATTGAGGATACAAATGCCAGGCTGATTTTTGCTCTCCTTGAAATTCCCTCTGTCAGTACAGGGCTCCCTCTGGTTCAGGACAAAAATTGACTTTGTGTCATGAATGAAGTAATTATTTCCCTCCACAAATGAATATGGCAATTATTTCCCTTTTGGGGAGGGGAGGGATTTGTGTGAGGTTTGAGCTGCTGAGCCACAAGGTCTCTTCCCAGAGCAGGGATGAGCTTGGGCTTTGCTCACCAGTACTTGCCCCCTTCTCCACCCACCACACAGCCACCCCTTCCCTTTCCCAACACTGTGCCCAGGCTCAGCTGCATCCCCAGGGGACACGGGCACTTTGCTGGATCAGGGGTTGTGCTGAGGGGGGAAATTTCCCTCTCCTTCAGATCAGCCCTTACAGCTTGAGCTGAAATCAGCTTTCATCCCTCTGTGCTGTTTTCCCCCTGCCTGGGGAAAAAAGGACATTATCTAAAGTGCCCATCCTGTATCCCTTCCCTGAGGAAGAGTGAGGATAAAATACCACCTGGTACGTGCACAGGGGGATTATTAGAGACTTATAGAATCACAGACTGGTTTGGACTGGAAGGGACATTAAAGCTCACCTATTCCATCATCGCTGCCATGTGCTGGGATGCCATCCAGGAGGTCCTTCTCCATCAGCCTGGCTGCATTTGGAGACAGAGGTGTGTCCCACATTCACCTTGCAACATCCTGCCTCCTTTTCCCCTTGGGTATTCTCTCCATGCATGTCCATTCCCCAGCTCTGGCAAGGAAGGGCTCAGCAGCTCATAAAGTGTTTCTACACCAGCTCTCAAGCACGTTGCAGCTTCTTGCAGGTGTTAAAAGCCACTGTAAAGAGCGACACAAAGAAAGTTATTTGCAGCACACGCTGAGATCTCTGAACCCCACAAAAACAGTGATGCAGCAGCATGCCCCGAGGAGGGATGAACCAGCACTGAACCATTAACTGTTTCCAGGAACACAAACCCCAGGCAGTCCTGCAGGAACACACACTTTCCCTGCCAGAGCACATGGGGCACTTGTGCCAGCACTCAGAAACTTTGTCCTTGCATCAGATGTTGGAAGGAAGGATTTTAAGAATCCTCTCCAGAAAATCAGGTCCCTGCTACCATCACCACACCAATTCCAACAGCACAAGAACAAGAAGGATTGTGAGAGGAAGAAAAGTGGTAACAAATATATTTTTCAAAAGTATTTATTGTATGTAAGGCTGTCACCTTAGATACAGTTAAGAACATTTTTACAGTGAGGGTGGTGAAACACAGGCACAGAGGGGGGATGGAAGATGAACCCTCCCTGGAAGGACCCAAGGCCAGGTTGGATGGGGCTTGGAGCAACCTGTTCTAGTGGAAGGTGTCCCTGCCCATGGCAGGGTGTTGGAATTAGATGATCTTTAAGGTGCCTTCCAATCCAAACCATTCAATGATTCTGTGCTTTCCAAACAGACAAAAAATCCCGTATCAGTTATTTATCTGCACAGAATTACATGTTTATTTTACTGCTGACATTTCACAGCCCATCCTCATGTAAGCCAGCACCAAACCCCATCCCCAGCACTCCCAGGGAACACCCCATCTCTTCACTCCAGGAGTTAAAACCACAGGACACAAGCACTGCTCCTAAGCCAGCTGGAAAGTCACTTGAAAGTTGTGAGTGACCTTGAAGGGAGCTGGACATTGCCTTGTTGGCTGCAGCGGCAGGAGCGTGAAAATGTATTGCAGCCCTTGGGCAGCCTTCAGTTCTCATTGAAGCTGTTAATCAGAGAGGGGAGAGGGAGGAGAGCAGCAGCAGCCACAGCTTTTCCCCACGAGCCTGACTGGAAAAGTGTGAGTGGCACTGGAAAGGCCTGCAGGACACGGGTGGGGGGTGGGGGGGAGCAGCTCTGCCTTCTGCAGGAAGGAACAGCTCTAGGAGATGAATATTCCCTTCTTTCTCTTAGTCCTTTCACGGGTGGAGTTATCCTGGTTTTCTGTTCCATGGTTTGGTTGCTCAGGTGTGCACAACAGCTCTGTGGGTCTCTGCTAAGGGTGGCATCACCCCACTGCTCTGCCCAGCAGTTTAGGGCAGCTTTGTGACCAGAGGAACTTGGTGACCAGGGGGATTTGTGACCCAGTGGACCAACACTAAGGTGCAGCTGCACCAGAACATCCTGCCTTCTCTGTGTCATGGCAGTGGGACCTTTCAGACCTCAGGTCACAACATCACAGAAGGCATCCACTGTCCCCCAACACCCCTGAGGGAAAAGTGCAGCTCCTGTGGGGACCTGGCACAGGTTATCCAGAGAAGCTGTGGCTGCCCCTGGATCCCTGGAAGTGTCCAAGGTCAGACTGGACAGGGCTTGGAGCAACCTGGTCCAGTGGGGGGTGCCCCTGCCCATGTCAGGGAGATGGGACAAGACGATCCCGAAAGTCCCTCCCAACCCAAACCATTCTGGGGTTGTATGACCTTGGACCACGAAGCTGTTAGAAAAGGACAGAGAGGGACACAGGCACAGACTCCTTGTTGGAAAAATGGAGCCAGAGGACTCACGGGTGGGATGCTGTAGGAGCACGCAGACAGAATTTGAGCAGAGAATCCACCACTCCACTCACCTGCACCACTTCCCCTCCTCCAGCACCACAAGGGTTAAGATGAGTCTATTACTGTTTGCTTGTCACTTTGTCGCTGATCTAATGACCATCGATAATAGCTGAATAAGAATTGATGGAGAGATGGATTTAATTAACCCCGGTGTCAGCAGCTCGCATTGCTGTCTGTTTGTGTTAATGGAGCAGCTCTGGAAAAAAACTCTCCTGAGCTTTGCGTGGCTCAGCCTGAGGCGAGTAAAACTCTCCTATTCATCAGCTGCACCCTCCAGGTAAACCCAGGCAGTGCCACATGGCAATTGCTTCCTCCTGTCCCCAAAAGAATAAAATAATCACCTGCTCCGGTGCTCGCTGAGTCCCAGCTCCGTCTGCCACCCCATCTTCACTCCCTATCCTGGCTGCTACTGCCGTGGAGTGCAGCCAAGGTCCTGGCAGGGAGGGTGGGAGGTTGGGAGTGCTGATAGAGGGAGGCTGGAGGTCTTTATTTAGCAGGGGGATGGTGATGGGAGTTTGATAAAAGATCAGCACAAAGGCAGCAACCACTCTGTGTTTCCTGACAGTGCACATGCTAGGGCAGCAGCACAGGCAGAGAGGTTTTCCCAGCCAGCCAGACATCCCCTGGCACCCTCCTCATCCCAAAATCCAGGTGTTGCATGTACTCTGCTGGGATTTATCCTCTTCTTCTGGGTTTCAAGTTAGTTTGGGAGCCAGCTCCAGGTGAGCAGGCACAGCAGCACAGCCCAGAGCGGGGCTGGAAGCTCAGACCAGGCAGTTCCAGTCCCACTAATGAGGCTGGTCTTACCCACTCCTTGATTGCAGCTGGTAATTAGTGTCTGCCAGCTCCTGAGCTCCCTTCAGCCGACCTTCAGGTGCAGCAGATAACAGCTCATATTGCTCCTCATCCTCCTGCCCCTGGCTTATCAGGAGAATCACGGGGGGAGATGCCAGCCTGGAGGAAGGGTGGGTGCACAGCCCTCCTTTTCTGTGGATACCCAATGCCAGTGAGGAATTTCCTGGCAGCTCAGGGAGCAGTGGCAGCATCATCCAGCACCCCCAGCTTCAGCACCCATTTTCCAGGGCAGTAATCCAAGGGTGCACCTCAGAGCAGCTCCCCTCCCTGGGTGTTATCCACTTGGGAGACCTCTCAGGGCAGGCTGGGGGGGTTGTCTGACACCCACCACATTTTCTTCACACTTCCCCTTCCTCTCATTTTCAGCTGTGATTGATTTTCATGTTCCAACACGTGTCCAGCCTTGACCCAGGCAGGCAGGTCTGGATCCATCTGGATCCCTGTCTGGAGATGCACTGGGATGGTGCTGGTGCCATCCCTGGCTCACGGGGCTGCTCCTTGGGGTGCTGCAGCCAGAGATTCCCTGTGCTTGCTCTGACAGACCAAGGTATGACTGTCTGAAGGAATAAACTTCCCAGGGAAACGCCTTGCCAGGCTAAAAATATTCCTTCCAGTAAAAGCTGCAGTTCCTGCTGCCAGCGCTGTCTGGTGGTTGGCATTTCCAGGTAGGACAGGACGCAGATCTTCCACGAGAGGAGGGCACTGAAAACACCACTTGTTGGCAAACTTATTTCCTGCTGGGAAGCAATGAGGTCAGCTCTTGGCCCCAGCACCTCGTTCAGCAGTTGTAGGCAGCTCCAAGGGAGCAAAAACGTCTCTGCCAGGATTCCCAGGGAAGAGACAGGCGTGGAAAACGGGTGTGTGGACAAAAGGGAGGCAGAGAAGATTGCTGGGGAGGTGAAAGCTGGTGTCAACAAAGATTAGGGCTCTGTTCCTGCCCTCTGGCTGCAGGATGGAGGTAACATCCCCTGCCCACAGAAAGGTGAGTGATTTAATGCAGTGGTGGCTAATCTGGAGTTTCCAAGACCTTCACACAGCTCTCCGAGCAGCCCTTGGAGTATTTTGGGTCGGGATTGGGAGAGCCAGTCCTAGCAATGGGACATACAGGTCTCTCCCTCCCTAGCCCAAGATCTTTCTCTTCTCCCATCAAGGAAGAGAGAGAGCCAGAAAAAGCAAAGCTGGCAGTGGAATGCAGAACTTATCCTGGGCTCCTCAATACAGTCCCTGAAGCAGCAAAATTCATCCTGCTGTGGCAGGAATTGGGGAACCTGGGAAGAAGCCCAAGACCAAGCATCATACCAAGTCCTTCCCAGCCTGGCAGGGCTCCCAGCTGCTAAGCTGAAGGTGAGCTGGAGCTTTCCTCCCCTCAAAAACCCTCCAAGTAGCCCATATTTTCCTCTTTTAGCTTTCTTTTCCCCACAGAACGTCAGTGACTGCCCACAGCTCCTCTTCATCCCCAGGAAAAGATGGACCAAGGCACAAGCAAGGTCTGTCCAGCTCTGGAATAGCCTGAGCCTTTGGAAAGATGCTGATAAGAGAGAAACAGGCTTCTTGTTTTGCTCATCCCTGTCCCAGACAGAAAGTACCTTTGCCAAGTACGTCTTCAAATCCCTGCCAGTAACCTGCAGTCATGGAATATGTGAGGCTGGGGAAAAAAAAAAAAATCCAGCAGAATTTAATTTTGAAGACCCAGCCAGTCTTATAGCTTTTCAAGTGCTGGAGCAGGTGAGCCAATAATAAAATCAACTGCCCAGAGAGGAAATGAATATTGGGTTTTGTTCCAAAAGGATGAGTTCAGCCAGTATCAGAAAGAAAGGAAAAAATAATAATCATAGAAAGTAAAAGAAGAGCAGGAATTGTTCTGTGACAAACCTATTTTGACAATCCAGCTGAAAGGCCTGACAGAGTTATGAGTGAGGGGGAGGAATTACTGATCTCTGAGTGTCATCTCACTTGTTTTTCTTGATTCAGCCTGGCCCTGCTAACAATGTGTGTCACTGCCCAGCGCTGGGAACATCCTTTGATGAGTGACACGTGGTGCTCCCCACAGCACAGCCTCTTGCATTTTACCTGCCAGCAGCACCAGGGGTGCCCAGGGGGGACCCACCAGACAGGCTGGAGTGGGGAAGGTCACAGGTGGAGGGGTTGGGGTCTCCAGCCACACATCCCAGGGCATTTCTATTTGTGATCAGCCTGGAGTCACATTTCCTGGTCTTCTTCCTGGCTGAAGCCATGGGATCACAGAATGGCTTGGGTTGGAAGGAGCTTGAAGATCAATTTGTTCCCATGGCAGGGACACCTTCCACGAGACAAGGTTGCTCCTAGTTCCATGCAGCCTGGCCTTGAACACTTCCAAGGATGGGGCAGACACAACTTCCCTGGGAATTCAGTTCCTCACCACCCTCACTGGGAAGAGTTTCTTCCTAAAATCCCATCTAACCCTGCCCTCTGTCCATGTAAATCATCCCCCCTCATCCTGTCACTCCATGTCCTTGTGCAAAGTCCCCTCCAGCTCTTTTTACTGCTGTTCTCATTGTTTTCATCCTCACATGCTGAAATGGGGCTCGAGGTCTGTGTTGGCACCACAACCCTGTTCTGGGTAAAGGGGAGAAGTGTAGGAGGGTGACAGCTGCTGGAATTTAGATTCTGGAGATGAAAAGAGCCACTCAGGAGTTCTGGAGAGCCTGACATCTCTCTGTGGGGGCTGGAGGTGCCTGGTTTGCAATGGAGTTTGTGTGTGTGGAGCAGGGGGTGTTGCTGAGGGGTCTCTAATGTCCGTTACCACCCCTGCTCCTTGGCTATAATCTGCATGTGGATTGGGGACCCCAGGGATTTAAAATGCTCCTTCTCAGTGTGAGCTGTGCAGCTCCTGGAGCAGCTCCTGCAGTGACCACTTCTGTGGAATCTGAATGCTGGATGGGGCCAGCCTGTAAGAGCCCATTAATTTTAATTATCTTTAGAGCAGGGCTCAGCACCAAAGTGGGCAAACCTGATGGCATTCTGAGAGGTCCCCTCTGGGTAAAGGACACTTGTGAGAGGCTGCTTCAAGCCCATCTGTGACCAGGCTGTGGGAGAGAGATGCTCCCTGTGACTCGTTCTGAGTCAGCTTGAGTCACCTGCCTCCACTTGCTGCTGCTAATTCACTACCCACAGTAATTCTGAAAATTGGGGATTATCAGCTTCTTACTCAGATTTCCCTCCTCCAATGTGGAAAATATCCATCTTGGAGGGGGTCCTATGGCAGAAGAGGGTCCTACAGCAGCTTTCTCTGTGCCTCTCCGCTGTTTTTAGGACCATCAGGAAGAACTGGAGATCTTCATGGACCTTCCTGGGATTTGTTTCCTCAGCTTGATTCTGCAGCTTTCCAGATAAACACATTTCTGCTTCCCCACCAAGTGACATGTGTCAGGACAAGTTTCACGGTCAAAGCAGAGGGCAACCTCCCAGAGAACAGTGTGATGCTCCTGAGATAAATAAAGCTCTTGGAATGAAACCTCCTCAGAGGGACAAAGGCAGCATGAATTTCTCTCAAGGCTTGGGGATGGCTCAGTGTTTCCAAGAACAGCCACCTTGTGTTTGCACTGACAGCCATTAAAATGGGGGGATGGAGTTCAACCAGTTGAAGGTTGTGCTGTCTGGGATGGGAAATGCTCCAGAAATTTATTTTATATTTTTAAGCTTGTTTTTGTGACCGTCTCATGCAGATCTTTCCCACTCAGCTTGATGTCTGTGCCCAGCCTGGCCTTGGGAGAAAGAAAGCCATCCATTCAGGCTGTTTTGGATAGGTAGGGAGTGCAAAATAAACAGGTCCAGACATTTTCAGTTGTTCCTCATTTCAAGACAGACATTGAGGGGCTGGAGCATGTCCAGGGAAGGGAATGGAGCTGGGGAAGGGGCTGGAGCACAAAGAGTGGCTGAGGGAGCTGGGAAAGGGGCTCAGCCTGGAGCAAAGGAGGCTCAGGGGGGACCTTGTGGCTCTGCACAAGTCCCTGCCAGGAGGGGGGCAGCTGGGTGGGGGTCAGGTTCTGCTCCCAGGTAAAAAACAACAAGAGGAAACAACCTCAAGATGTACCAGGGGAGGTTTAGATGGGATACTAGGAAAAATTTCTTCATGGAAAGGGTCATCAAGCACTGGCACAGGCTGCCAAGGGAGGGGGATGTGAAAGTCACATGCATGTGGCACTTGGGGACACAGTTTAGTGGTGGGTTTGGCAGTGCTGGGGGAATGGTAGGACTTGAGGATCTCAAAGGTCCATTTCTAAATCTAAATGTTTCTATGATTCTGCTCCCACTACCCTGCCTTGTGCTGAAGGTGCTCAAATGCAGGGAAAAAGGCAAGACAAACTCCAGTTTACTCACCCTGAGGGCAGTTCCATGCCAACAACCCATCATTCCTCTCCCTGCTGGTGGGGGTTGTCTGCTCCTGATGACACCAAAGCTGCCCAAGCTCCTCCACAGCTGCATTTTGCTCCAAGCCTGTGTGTGAACATCCTAAGGAAGGGCACAGCTGGGTACCCAGCTCCCCAAGGGCTGCTGGATGGGAGCACCGACATCCAGCTCCATCCTTTAGTCCCCTGGAGAAGAACTGCAAGTGGCAGTGCCAGCTTTAATCACCCCTCCCGCCCCACCAGCCACTTCCCAGAATGCAGGCCTTGTTAACATGCAAAATAATGGAAAGATGCAGGTGGGGTTCTGGCTGGTTAACCAGGAGATGCTTCAGTGAGAATTATCCAATTAAATCTCCATGTCTCCCTTGCTGCTCTGGCTTTATCCCCCTCCCATTGTGGTGGCATTATCACCCAAAGCAATAAACACGAGTCCTGATCGAGTGCTGGCCACATTAAGCTGTCACTGTGGGCACTGGGGACCCTGCAGGGCTGGCCTGGCTCTCTGGGGTGCCACTCTGGGCTGATGGGAGGCATGGAAAATTAATACTAACTTAAATATATACATCAGCACATAGGGAATAATCTCAGGGGGGTGTAACCAGTGGTTTTCTTCCCTTTTTGAGAGCCCATCCTTTCTCCTTTGCTACCACCTCATAAACAAGCCCAAGTAGGTGCTGGTGCTTTCCTTAAGTGAAGATGCCAAACCCTCTTCTTGCAAAAAAACAAACCAAACCAAAATTCCAAACAGACAGGAGAAAAACAAAGAAAAAAATCAAAAAAGGCTAATACCTTTTCAGTCCTGTCACCACCGTGTTGCTCCATGACTTCTGTGTCAGCTCCACATATTCCCAATACCTGCTTGTACTGCTGCTTTTCTCCTGGTGTTTCCAGTGTATTTTTACGTGGGACTTCTGGTTAAATCAGAGCAAAAGAAACAAGAGAATAAGTAATAAAAGAAATCACTTAGATTCTGGAAGTAAAACCCAACGAACAAAAAATAAAAACCCCCAAAATTAAAAAAAAAAAAACCCAAACAAACAACAAAAAAAAACCAAAAAAAAACCCAAAAAAAAAACCAAAAAAAAAAAAACCACCACAGAAACACATCTAGTTTAGATTAAAGATTTGGTTAATTTTATTAGAGGTATTCTCTGTTTGCTGACAAACCCAGATCTCAGATGTGAAGGGGAGAAGCTTTAGTGAGTTAACTCTGTTCCCACCCCGCTGCTGAGGGAGCAGTGCCCGGTGATGTGCCCAGGCAGCTCTGGGTCCCTCTGTGTCCCTGCCCTGCCCAGGCAGCTCTGGGTCCCTCTGTGTCCCTGCCCTGCCCAGGCACCTCTGGGTCCCTCTGTGTCCCTGCCCTGCCCAGGCAGCTCTGGGTCCCTCTGTGTGCCTGCCCTGCCCAGGCAGCTCTGGGTCCCTCTGTGTCCCTGCCCTGGCACCTGGGGGACAGATGGAGCCCATTGGATGTGCATCCAGAGAGGGGGCTGCAGGTGAAGCAGAGGCAGCACCCACCATCCCTCCCACCCTGGCTGGGTCCTCACCAGGATCTGGGATTGCTGCTGAAGCCTCTTCCATGGAGGAAAGCTGGTGGCCAGGTGGGAGAGGGGCTTCTGTAGCCCCCATCTCCCACTGGCAGGGACCCTGCTCTGCCTGGGCAAGGGATTTCCTCCTCCCTGTCTGTCTGCACGTGTGATTAACACAAATCCCTCACTGCAGGAGCTGTGAGAGCTGCTAAAACCGAGCTCAGTGCTGGAGCACCCCCTCCACCGTGCCCTCCCACCTCCCCCAGTGCCAGCACAGCCGTGCTGCTGGGGCCTGCTGGGCTCCAAGAACATCTGATAAGAGCAGCAGAAACTGAAATTGCATCAGCCTTCCCCACCAGGGTGATAATTCATTTCAGGGAGGCCACCTGACACCCAGCAAGAGCCCCTTTAGGGTGCCCAGCAGGGCCTGCAGAGGTGGAGATTGCCACCGTGCTGGGGGCTCTGCTCTCCCTGCCACCTCCTGAGCCCCCTGGTCAGGCTGGCACCCCTTAGCCCCATCAGGAGGGCCTGAGCCATGTGGGATGCTATTAGGCTGTGATAAACCATCCCAGCTGACCACCCCAGCCCCTGCATGGCCTCTTGCCTCCTCTCCATGAGCTTCTGCTCCATGAAACTGGCAGTGGATAAGAGGCAGTCAGAGCACCCCAAGACCCTTTCCCATCCCTGGCTGCTGCAGGCTGAGCACCCCAGGATCCCATGGTGCCAGGAATTTTAGCAAACAGAGCATGCACACTCAGCCAGCCCTGGCAAAGACCTGTCCTTCCAGCACTACTCTCTGCTCCCAGCAAAAATGCTGCTTCCCAGCAGAGTTTAGCCCTGGTGTGACTGGTTCATCCCATGCAGAAACCTAGAAATGGGCTTTTTTTCCTTTGGCCAGCATGGCACGAGGATGAGGCACTTGGAGAGGGAAGGAGCTTACCCAGGCAGGTACCAAAGCTTTGTTGAGATGGGGCTCTCCCCAGCAGCTGGACAGGAGGGGGAAATGGGGGCTTCTGGGGCCAACAGCCCCTTCTGAGTGATACAGAGCTCAGTCCCACAAGGGATTCTCAGCACCACCAGGCAGAGTTTCCTCCAGGAAAGCAGAATTATAGACAGCAAATCCAATCCAAGGGCTGGGGAAGTGGAAGGACAAAGCAGGATCTGCAAGTACAGCAGACACCTTCAGTGTATGGTTTTTCCCCCATTCCTGGATTTGGAAGGGGAGGAAGGCTGCTCCCCTCCCCTCAGGCAGAAAAGTTCTGTTCTTTCTCCACTGCTGTCTTTGGAATTGCTCTTCCAGAGGAACTCTGGCATATTTTTGAATATGGGATGGTATTTGCTAGATGGACCTCAAAGTGGGGCTCTCCTGTACAGCTTTCCCATTATACACAGGTGTTTACCTTCCTTCAGGCTCCTCATTTCTCTATCCTCTCCAGGTAAGCACTGGAAATGTCACCTCCCCACGCCTGTAATTAAACCCTGTGACTTTTGTCCCAGCATGCACACACACCTAGACACAGCCTCTTTCTCTGCTTTTCAAAAACTACTCAAAAGTTGGATTTTGCTCCGAATCAGCCATGCAGATGTGCAGCCATGGCAACAGAGTTTGCCCTCTGCTCCCCTCTCCAACCCCTTCCCCCAGATGAAAAAAAGGGGAAAAAAACTAAAACCAAGCAATTTTAATAATGTCACAAAACACAGACAAGGATATAAAAATCCATTAAGAGCTGGAGTGGCCCTCGCAATGGGAAGTGCTCCAACTCCTTCCCTTTCTGCTGCTTGCTCTCTCTCCAACCCCCTGAAAGGTAACCTTTAAAACACACTCGGCAGCATGGTACTTAAACCTCTGGCATTTACCTTCATTTCACTCTGGCTTTCCTTTCTTTCCAGGGGAGGAGGGCTTTTATGTTAATAAGAGGACAAGCTGGGTTGTTTTTTTCCTTCCCCTTGGCTTGATTACTTTCCCCTCCTGTGCAGGTGGTTTCTTTTTCCCCCCATCTTGTTTTGCTGTCACCACGATCCAGGCATGCAGCCCCCATGGGTGCAGCAGGAGGGGGAGCCAGCCTAACACCCAAATCCCCCCCAGATGTCCCAAACTAACAATTTAAAAGCAGGATAAAGGTGAGATGGGTGACCTCTGGAGAGGGAACAATGGCCTGAGGTTTCCAGTGGGTGGCAAGAAAGTTGTGATGCTCAAGCCACAGCAGCTTTTGTGGGGCTTTCCCACATGCACACATCCCTCAAAGTCCCCTAGAGAAGAAAAACCTCCAAACTCTCCTTAATATTCCTATCCTCCAGCATCTCTGCCCACAAAGTAATCCTTCCTGCCAAACACCCTTCTTCAATGTGGTCTCACAGAAATGCCCCTTCTCCTGCTCCTCTCATCCATCTGGAACACAAAAGTCATAGCTTGGATGGGGTTCTGAGCCACTTACACCTCTCAGGGCTTTCCTTCAGCCTCCCTGTGACAGCCTCCCATTTAAGACCAGTTAAGAGCTAGACCTATGCAGGCATCAGGCAGCAAATGCTTTGGGATGACTTCACCACATCCCTGTGAATGCTGGTGTGGAGTTTTATGCCCCTTACTGACAGATACCCACATGCCAGTCACCCCAGAGCGTTATCACAGGTTGCTCACTACATTTGCTTTCCCCCCTGCATCAAAGACCCTGCTTCAGGAGACATGGGATGAGCAGAGCTTCTCATTACAAAATAAAATCTTTTATTTCCCAGGCTGGAAGAGAGTTGAAAGCACGACCTAATTGTGCTAGGACACCCATGGGCAAAGAGAGAGCCCAAACCATATTAATAAAAGGAAAGTGGGCAATTTTTGCAAAGCCATTCATTAATTTCAAGCATGACCCAGGAAAAGAGACATGAATTATTACTTCTTTCCAAGCCAGCAGCACAGTGATCCCAGGCTGACTCTGTGCCATGTCGTGCACAGCAGGAATCCCGAGCAGTCCAAGTTCCCAGATGGACACCCCAAATACCTGGGAGCGATGGGGGAAGGTCATCCCCCTGCCAGAGCTGCACCTGGGGCAGGCAGGAGCATCCTGAAGGTGACAGGGAGACCCAAGAGCTGCTCACACTTCCCAACAGCCCTTCTTCATCCCAGCTGGTTTTTTTTGTTTGGTTTTTTTTTTTTTTTTTGCCTCCCAATTTTTCTGAGAGCAAGTTTTTACACCACAGGTCTTTTCTGAGCTGGCACCAGTCAGGTCATGCTGATGCCATGATGATTTTTTACCTTTTCTTTTATACCCCTGCCATACCTTTTTACAACTTCTGTATTCCTAGTGCTTTTACCTACACTCCTGGACTTGTTAGTCAAACTAGGAGACTAAATATTTTAGAAGCTTCGTAGGTAGGGGTCAGTGTGCCCCAGACCCCAAGGTCCTCTCCAGAACACACTCTGTAAACTGAGATAGAACCATCCAGGGGAAGGTTCCTTGGGATGGGGGGCTCACTCGAGCCTCTCACAGGGGAATTTTTGATAGATATGCTAATTAGTAAGATCTATAATGTTATACCAGATCTTTTGGGGGTGTGCATGGCAGTGTGCATTCTGGTGTATTTAGCCTGGACATGTGCACCTAAGGATCCTTAAAATAAATACCAAGGTAAAATCCCTTTTCCCCTTCTAATTGTGTCTGACTCTTTGATTTTAAGACCAGGAAAAGGCACCAATGTAAGCAGGAGTTATCAGTGATGCTTCCTCCTGTCCCAATGTCCTGCCAACATCCTCATGGAGCAACCCTAAAATCTCCATCTCCCGTGGACCACCATCAAGTATAAAGTCTCCACTCATACTGAACACTTATCCACTACTTTTTCAGCATGAACTGGACCTGAAGAAGGAGCCAAACATTTGTCTTAATGAGTAGATCTTGGGGTTTTTGGTGGAGTTTATGGGTTTGGTGTTTTGGTTTTTTTGGTTTTTTTTAAGGGGAATGATACTCCAGTCTGGTAAAGATCAAACCTTCACCTCTTCATGGCTCTGGATTAAAATAAGTCATCCCAAAATAATCTGTGCATCAGCCCAGTGCTCTGACCAGCTCCAGGTACCAGCTGGTTTACAGGCTGCCTCTCTCCCTGGCTCAAGCCCAAATAATTATGGCAAACAATCAGCACAACAAATGGTCAGAAAGGGAGCAAGGCCTGGGAGCTGATTGCAACAGAATAAAATACCCAGAAACAAGTAAAAAAACCCACAAAATTGTGCAGACCAGCCACCTCACAGCTGCTACATGGTGGACTCCTTGCAGCTCTGCAGATTGGAGAGGGCAGAGAAGCCTCTGGGAGAATATTTCCTTTCACAGGGCTGGGCTTAACCAAACAAGATGCCATGGGCAGGGACACCTTCCACAATGCCAGGGTGCTCCAAGCCCTGGCCAGCCTGGCCTAGGACACTTCCAGAGATGGGGCAGCCACAGCTGCTCTGGGCAGCCTATGACAGATCATCCCCCTTGGTCATTTTTGCCAATATCTCAACCAGAGAACAGGGTTTCAGTTGGATCCAGTTGGTACATCTGACCCTCTGCATGAGGAGGGGGTTTTACTTAAAAGAAACCACAAGTACAAAGGTAGGAAATTACCTGAGCATTTGGGCTGAGTGTGATGGAATGGGGCTCTGGTGGCACTGAAAAAAAAAGAGATAACAAGAGAAATTCTGACTCTTTGGAGATTAATCTTTGCAGAGATTAAATTGAAGCCTTCAGGTCTGAGCCATCGATTGCATTTCACTTCCCTGACAGTTTTGTGGAAGTACAAATTAGAGAGGACACGGAAGGTACATTTTTTTTAGCCATCCTGCAACTGGCTCATTTATTGGCAAAGGATCTCCTTAGAGCCAGGCAGAAGGCTGGGATCTACTGGAATCCCAACAGAACTCGAGCTCCCTTCCATCCCAAACCATTAGGGGATCCTATGCATTCCATGCAAGGGAAAAGCCAGCAGTAGGAGCACCTATCCCACCCTTTCACCCTTGAGGGGATGGATTTGAGGGTCAGAGTGCTCCTCCTCTCACAGGAATCTGTTAGTGTTATTTCCATTTTATCAGCAACAATGACCCTTTCAAGCCTTCCTTCAGAGAAGGAGACAACATCAAATGGGATCAACTGAGATTTAATAAACAAAAAAATCACTTCTAACAGCTTAAACCACCCATCAGGCACAATCCATCCACTTCTGCCTATTCCCTGGAGGGGAATTAGTACAGGGCAGTGGAGAAACACGAGCTCTGCAAGAACTGTGTGTAACTGGGGGTACCAAAGCTAAAGGTACCTTTGGGGTGAGCAGATTGGAGGGGATGTCTTTCCCTGGCTTAGGCCCAGGGGGTGGGGGTATCAGAGATCAGCTTTCTTTTTTCATTTCCATCATATTTGTCCAGAAGGGTTGGGCAAGCAGAGGAGATGGACAGGATAAGGGAGCCTTCAGTTAATTCCACTTTAAACCTAATTTCATTTCCTTTCTAATTAGAGCAGCAGGCATGTGTTAACAACTGATTATCTCTCCTGGGCAGTTGTGTGTATTCTTCTTGGTTACTTTCTCATTTTTTCCAAGCAAAGCTCTGCTGTGATTGTAACATAAATAAAATGGGAGCAAGCACGAGCACTTTGGAGAATGCTCTGCCAAGAATTAGGAGCAAGGTTTCCCTTTGCATTCCAAAGGGTGAAAAATAGAAGGAAAATATAAACTCTTGGAAGCAGACAGTTCAGCAAATTATCATTATTAAAGACTATCTGTAAAAAAACCCTCTCTGTGACAGACACTCAACCCTCACAGCTATTCCAGAGCCACTGAATCTCCTACCTGTGCAGCCCACGGTGCCCAGAAGAGCCTCCAAGCACCCACATCCAACACCTCCTACCCAGCAGCTCCCAGAGCTGCCAGCACCCTCCACAAGCCTCCCTTAGAGCTGAGAGCAGGGCCAGGTGAAGGAATCACAGCTCTGGTGAGGCTGAAGCCGAGGCTGGTGGGTGTGGTTACCCCTGAAAGGCAGAGATGGAGCACCACAGGTGCCTCTCTTTGGCACCTGGCACTTTTCCCAACATTCACCTGTTCATTCCCAGGCACCATCCCCCAGAGCAGTGAACCCCACCAGAGTTAAAAGTTGTCATCCCTTGCCTCCAAATCCCACCATTTCTTTCTTGTTTTTGTGGGATGGGACATGTATCTCCTCCAGCTGGGTGCCAGTGCTTTCCTGCTTCCTTTCCCCTCCAGGGAAGGGGCAACAACACTGAAAAATGGGTGCCCAGACTCTCACCCTGACAGCCCTGCCTTGGATGGTGGGGAGCAGGGCTTGGCAAGGGAGTGGGATCATCATTTTTCCCAAAGCCTGTTATTGTTCTTATAATAATATTATTATCATCTGAAATAAACTTGTTTGGGGAATAAAACCAGTGCAGAGCTGAGGTTCCAATCCCCTCCCCAGCCTTGGGCTGCTTCCCACCACCAGCAAGAGGCTGGGAAGCCCAAAGTTCCTTTTTCCACCCTTCTTCTACACTGGCAGACAACTCCCAGATGTGAGACTGAGTTGGTTTTCCCTTTTCCATGACCTCACCCCCATTTCTCTTGGCATTGCCTCCCCACTCACCCAAGGGCACACTCCCAGGGGGTGTATATTTTCAGGGAAATGGTTTTGGCAAAAAAAAATGGGGATGTGCCACTATTGCAGACACTATTGCCAGGATGATGATTTAAATATTCCCATCCTCTTTATCATGTTACAGTCACTGGATTCCAGGTGAAATTCATGGACTCCCACACACCTATCCCACAGTAAACACAAGGTCACACAGAGGGAAGAGCAGCAAAACAAAAAGCAGTGTAAATACCAGAACTCCTGGCCAATCTTTTTTTGACTCCTTAAAGTCCTGGGCTGGTGCCTACATTTCCTGCTCCCCATAAAAGCTCATTAAACAGTTTCAGGGGTCATCTTGATGGCATTTTCCTTGCTCCAAATGGGATGAGACAGCTTAGAGTTAATAAGTCTGAAAGGACTGCTTATAAAATAAGATGTCACAACATGTTGTTAAAATAGCAGGTGAGCTGGCCCATTTGGAGAGCTTAATGGGCCCACGTTTTAAAAATACCTGTGCTCCATTTCCCCCCGCCAGAAGATAAATCTGAGGCAGATATGGATTTTCCCACCTGGGGGCTGTGCTGAGTTCCAGCTCCGACTCTGCAGCCCAGGAGGATCTCCCTGTCTGCTCAAACCCCTCCCATCCCCTCCCACTGCCTTTGCCACGGGGTTTTTGGGGATGACGGCTGCAGGGATAGGGTTGTGCTAAGGTCATTTTGCTGGAATCATCCCCAGCCCCATCCAGGAGGCATTGCTCCTTCTTCCCAAGCTGCTCCTCCTTCCCTAGGCTCAAACTCCTGGGGGCTTAGCAAAGCTGCTCCCACCCAGGTCTGATTTTATTTTTTGTTTTTCACCTTGCGCTATTTGCAAGAACTTAATGCCCTGCATGAAATTTTCTGAGTGACAAGTGAAATTTAGTCAGCAGAGCCTCTATTATTCCCAATTTATTCCTCTGCCAGAGAGTCGTGTGGGATGAGAGGCTGGAGAAAGGAAAACACGGGCACACATGCACAGCCCGATGGCAGCCAGCAAACCAAACCCAAGCTGAATTATGATCCACAATTTATAAACCATTACGTGCAGGGGATTTCAAGTGTATTTATTGCAATCTGACTGCGAGCAGCTCAAAAATCAATTTGGTAAATGTGGAGGGAAAGGGCGGAATTATGAGTATGGTTTTTGTAAGTGCTGTGACGTGTCCTTTCTCTGGTAAATAACTACAAACCCTCTGTTTCTGAAGGGTTTGCCATCAGGGATGGGATTCACCCCAGCATGGCTATAACAATGGGATGAACAAGAGGGGAGGGATGCACAGGGCACAGTAAATGCAAGGTGACTCACAAAAGTGGCTGGAAAAGCCTTGGGATAGGTGTGGGGACATGAGGAGGTGACTTGTTGAGGCAGGAATGGATCACTGGGAATGAAGCAGAGAGTATGTGTGGACACATCCATCAAAGTGGAGGGGTTTGAGCTTAAGGATGTGGCAGAAATGTTGCAGAAATCCCAGCTCCGGGCTGATGCCTCACACATTGCCCCCTGTGCTGGGCACTGCTGAGGCACCTCAAACCCTCAGTTCAGCTCTGAGCCCTTCCATTGAGGAAGGACACTGAGGGGCTGGAGCATGTCCAGAGAATGGAACTGAGTTGGGGAAAGGTCTGGAGCACCAGAAGCGGCTGAGGTGGGCTCAGCATTGGAGAAAAGGAGGCTCAGGTGGGACCTTCTGGCTCTCCACAGCTCTGACAGGAAGGTGCAGCCAGGTGGGAGTCAGGCTCTGCTCTTTCCCAACCTAAACAATTCTGTAATTCCATGGCCCTAAGCCAGTGGGTAGAGAAAAATGTGGTGGGCCTGACCCCACACACACTGCACCTGCTGTACCAAACCTGAACTGCTCGAAGACCTGAGTGGCTTTAATCCTATGTTAGTCCCTGTCTGAGATTGATTTGGAAAAAGCTTGGCTTCCTCCTGCCTGACCAAGAGCAGCTCAGTGCCAGACTGCTGGGTGGGAAGGGGGAAAATTCCATTTATACACAGGGAAGCAATGGGAGGAGACCTCCTCCCCAGTCCTCACACCTCACTTGGGTTTGGGAACCACGAGCCCAGCTTTGCCAGGAAAGCTCTCCAAAGACACGGGGAAGGTGGTGGCTGCCATGCCTGTGGGGAGAATCGGGGCATCTGCTCCCAAAGGTTGGATGATACCAGCTTTTCCATTTTGGTGATATGCAACCATCTGGTGCACTTCAAGCAGGAGGGTTTCTTCTCCTCCAATTTAAGAAATTGAATAAAAAAGGATGAGATTAGATGAGAAGCAGAGGGGAGTTTTACATCTCTTTAATAATGACCTTTTTCCAGTTTGGTTTTTTTTTTTTCTGTAGCGCCGGGAAGAAAACTTAACTTCTATTTTAAAAGAGAAACTGGGTTTCTCATATGTTCCCATGATTCCTGATGTTGGCACCCTAAATTAATCACTGCAAAGAAGCCACCACAAAAATAGCGACACCAGAACTGAATATCCTCTGGGCAAATGCTGCAAATGCTGCCTGATGCGTTCATGTTTAAAAAATAAAAATCATTCTTTTCCTCAGCACCTTTCCTCTGGCTCATCTTATGCAAATCACCTCACTAAGGAGAATTTCCCAGGCTGTGACCGAGGTTGGGCAGTGGGGCAGAGCAAAGCAGCAAGTTCCCAGGTAATTATTTATGTGCCAACTCAATACAAGGAGGTTAAATCCAAGCCACGTTCTCTGCCTGGGTCCATCCTCCCCCAGAGTGATGTGTTACACCAAGTTTAATCGCTCAGGGAGACCCCAAAATCTGGTAATCCCACGTGTCCACTGCTTCCAGGACTCATCCCACCCCACTGCCTGCTGGAATGTTTGGGAAGGAGAAGGAAACAGCCCCGTGGTGTTTGTGACTGGGTGCTGCCAATTTGCACAGCTCACCTATTGAGCAGAAGAAGCCCAAGAACAAATTCTGAAGCGGGGAATGATTTCCAATATCTGGTTTACCTGAGGACATCGTGGGTCACAGCAGGTTCAGGAGCTGTTTTCCAGAGGTGAGAGGAGCTCAATTCACTTAGCAAGTTATTTGCATGGAATTATGTGCCAGGCTGTGTTCTTAGCAGAGTTTGGTGGTGGAGTTTCATCTGCATGACCCAAAGCCATCCTGGATTGAGTAGGATTTGTCCTTTTCTCCTGGGGTGAATTGAGAGCAGAAATAACAGGATGGGCCTTGCCCATGTGGAGGTGTTTTGGCAGAGCCCATGGCTTGGAGGTGCTGTTGGAAGGGGTTAAGTGATTCTTCACTGAGTAATTTAGGTTGAAAAAGCCCTCCAAGATCATCAAGTCCAACCATTCCCCCAGCACTGCCAAATCCAGCACTAATCCATCTCTTCAAGGGCCACATCTATGTAGTTTTCAAATTCTTCCAGGGATGGTGACTCCACCTCTTCCTATGGAACAGAGGACTCTGGAGTGAGAGATCACTTCCTACAGGGTGTCACAGATGCCAAGAGGTTGCCTGAGCTCCAGGAGAGACTGGACAAGATCATGACTAAGGCTCCCCTCAGATTGTTGAATACACAGAAGAGGCTTTGGTGCCAGGTACCCCCAAGGAAAGGTCTGAATTGAGCAGAGAATCAGCTTCTCTTGCCCTGCCAAGGGACACTGAGCTGCAACAGCCAGGATTTCAGGGAAGAGGAGACCCATAATTTTATCTCCCACTGAAACTCAGGGCAGGGGAGACTCACTCAAATCAGAATTTGGCTCCCAGGAAACGCACCTGTCTCTTGGGATGAATATCCCCATCCTTTGCCTGCTCCTGCTCAGCTGTGCTGCCCAGCACTGCCCTGAAATTATTTCCTTGGCTTTGGGGATTGCAATTAACTGATTTGCAGGAATTGTTATTCACCATTAGCTTTAAACTACCTGGAAGCTGGGTGAGAAGCTGGCCTTCCCAGCTCCATATCCCCTCCCCTCACTCTAACCTTTTCCAGCACACTGATTCCTCCCCACCTTGCTTGGGAACAGCTGGGATAACTTTTGGAGGGTTTTTTTTTTGCACCCAGACACCCAATTTATCTCCCTGCTTTTTTGGTGGTCACCTGAGCCTTGTTTCCCCCAGCTTTACTCACATTTTTCTATCAGCACTGACAGAGACACCCAAGGGAGAAGTTTAGGATTCACAGCTCCCCTTCAGCCTCCCTGTGCTTTCCCTTCTCCCTTCAGAGTGCTTTCAGCTCAGCACCAGGGAGAGAAAAATGTGCCTTGTATAAGCTGTGACAGCTGATGACTGATGACATTTATCTTCCCTCCTGAGGAGGACAGGAGAAGTCACTTCTGGCTGGTTTCACCTGGGCTGTCAGGGCTGGATTTAGCCCAGGGGTGACACATTTTCACAGGCCACTGCAGTGATGTGCTGCCAAGGCTTTAACTAGGGGCTCCCCAAAATTTGGCCCCACACCTTTTCCTCCCCCCTTAAATGTACGAACATTAACCTGTAAGTGCTTGGTGAGGGATACAGGCTGCTGTTTTTTCCACTGAAATGCTTTCAATTTAACAAAGAAACCCTGTCCAGACCAATTTTTTTAATCTGCCCCTTCCTGGAAGATGCAACAGCACATAGTTGGGAAGATGGATGGCACACACAGTGTGTAGCACAGCAGCCATGGCACTGGACTGCAATGAGAGGAGAGGAAAGGAAAAGAAAGCAAGGCTCAGGGAGAGAGCATTTCCTGGGAGGTGCTGGGCTTCCCAAGCAGAGATGTCTGCCAGGTGCTGTGGAGGTGCTGCTTCTCCCTTTGGCTGCCCCAAACCAGCCACATGAGCAAAGAGGGTCTTTTCTCAAGTACCTTCAGAGCTGCAAAGTCAGGATGCTCTACTGGAGCAGAAAGTCCCCAGGGGAGGGTTTTGACAGTGGCGCATCCCTTGAGCAGAGCAGCACAAGGTCAGAAGTGTGGTGTGCCCTGCTTCGGTCCCAGGGGTGGAGCAGCACATTTCCCCTGTGCCCTGGGACTGTGGAAGGCCATTTGAGCACTCCCTGCATCCCCTGGCATCTGCTAATGGGGGGTGGTTATCAGCCTGCAAGCATCAGGAATAAACTCCATTCCCAAGGACAAGAGGGGAAAGGAAAGGTCCTTCTGCTCCTTCCAAGCTGTGCTGGAGGAGGGGACAGCAGCACATTCCAAGGTAAAAAGTCACATTCCTGGAAGTGTCCAAGTCCAGGCTGGATGGGGCTTGGAGCAATCTGGGCTAGTGGAAGGTGTCCATGCCCATGGCAGTGGATAGAATGAGATGGTCTTAAAAGTCCCTTCCAAACCAAACCATTCTGTGATTCTATAAAAAGATACGAGGAAATTTGACCTTTTAAGGAGGTTTTGATTCCCCCCACCCCACCCTTGTGCCTATCTGCAAATTTCAACAGCATTGCTCTGCACGTTTTCCATCTTAGGAAAGAAAAGATTTGTGTGGGCTCACAGAGGGATGCAGGGAAGAAAATCTGCTGGGTGTTACTAGGCAGAGAAATCACATCAGACTCCAAGATTCCCTGGAGAGGAAAACAGTTGGAGGTCAGGACAGCCTTTGTGGTAAGTACAGATGTGCTCTTCAGCTGAACCAGAAAACCTTTCTTATGTCCTTACAGGCTTTCCCCTACTGCCAAGTGCAAAGGCATTGGAAATATGCTTTATTAGGGAGGTTGCTGGTAATGTGCTTTGTCACTATAAACTCCCTCCACTCAGTATCAAGATACCTCTGGCCTTCTCTGGAACCTGTTTTCTGGCTGTTTCCCCTCCCCATTTCTGAAAATACCAAAGATTTAAGCCAAGCAAACTCACCAGCCTTCTCTGACTGATTTTTCTCAGAGGCTTTCACCAGAATAATTCTCCTCCAGCTTCCCATCAGTGGCTGCACCAACAACCACCAGCAGTATTGATCAAGTAATGAGTCACTTTTGAGCCAGCACAGGCACTTAAGAGAAAAAAAAATAAAATCCTCTACACAACTATCAATCAAAGCCCAAGAAAATCAGGGAAGAAAGGGCTAAAAGCATATGTATTAAATGCAGTACAATCTGGCTTTATAGAGAACCCTTTGGAGATAATCCTAAGCTGCCTTACACAAATTTAAAAATTATCAAAGCTGATACCTCCTCACAAGAGCTAGACCACTCAGAGATAGTTATTTATATTTGTGGTATTAATGCAGTGTCAAAAGCCCTGTTACAGCTTTTAGAGGTGAAGTTGGTATAAGAAGCTCTCAGAACTGCCCTTTACCTCCCACATCTTCCCATCCTCCCTCAATGGCAGGAGTTTTTCTAGATCTGCAATCGTGCTAGTAAAAAATTCAGGTGTGAATGGCAGAACAGACTCCTAATGAAAAGGCTCCAAAAAAAAAATTCCCAATTACCCTTGCTGGGCTCTCAGCACAGCCCCAGGAAGCAGTGGGGGTGACCAACCCCTGGGCAGAGCCAGTGGGAAGGGGGTGCCAGGGGATGCTAAACAAGAACTTACCCAAGCTGCCTAAAAGGGAGGGATGCACTCATTCAGGTGGGAGAAATAGGAGGGGCAGCAACCAACATTTAAATTGTTGTTGGTGGGAGATGCTTAAGTTTGTGCCTTTTTTATTTTTAAACGAATAAACAAAAAAGATCAATATTTAATTCAGCTCAAGGGGTAACATACCTTGGAAATGCGATTGGTGAACTATTAAATATTGCCTTTTCATAATTCTGCCTGGCTTTTTCTCTGATGCCTGCAGTTTTTCTCTTCTCCGTTTCCTTCCTGAAAGCATAACGGTGGTTTTCATGTTTTTATTACACAGTGCATCTGTTGCCACTTCTGTTCAAACCTCCCAAACAAACATGTTTCCCCTGGATCACCAGCCCTCCAAAAAAACAAGGAGGTGCCACCTGAGCAGCTGTCATCTCCCCACATCCTTGGCTTAGGGTGGGGCTGGTACCTCCAACCCTTGCCCTGGCATCTCCAAGGCTGATGTTCAAACACATTCCAGCCAAGGAAAGGGACATGGAGGTGATGCCCTGCTGCCAAAAGTCCAAGAGGTGGAGGCAAATGCCACTGCTGGGGCAAGAAAGATCAAACCCTTTGGCTTTGTTCCTCTTTTATACCTGAGCCAGCATTCATTTCTGTGATTAGTGAAGGGAAATATTACTTGATTGCCTGTGCAATGCCATGGGCTGGTGTTTCCCATGCAGGCAAAAGTGGGTGGCTAACACAGGGAAAACCAGGATGCTGGAAAATGGGCAGAGTGAGCTGCTCCCCTGGCTCTGTTACGAAAAAAATAATAATAAAAAAGCCAATAATGGCATTTTAGATTGATGTGGCACTCCCAATTTTCAATGCAAAATATTCAGGGGAAGGCAGCAGTGCCGTTCACCTGCTGAGGTGGCATCAAGCAGCTCAACACCAACGTCTTCACCAGCCTCTTAAATCTCACATCTCTTCAGCTCTGACAGCAACAGGAGCAGCACTTCATTAGACAGGAACTGGGATGGTGCTGACTATGGATTCAGATGGATTCTCTTTACAGGTATTGAGGTCCCTCTTCTTCTTCCTTCAGTTGCCCTTGATTCCACAGCAAACCATCACTGCCTTCTCCTCACCGTGCTTTCCCACGAGGAATGGCAGCCTGGAGCTCTTCTCTGTCCTGGATGGAATTTGAAGGTTGGGGCAATCAGTTTACCCATTGCTTTTCCCATCCCACATTGTTCCCCACCCCATTCCTTGCCCCCAGCCCTGGCTACTCCCTCAGGCTCTCCCTACCGGCTCCTGTACCCCAGCTCTGCCCACGTACCACCCCAGAGCCCCTGACAAAACGCCCCTGTGCCAGCATCACGAGCTCTCTCTGCCTCTGGGAGTTGCCAGGACAAGATGTAACTATTAAAAGATCTTCTTAAACCCTCATGGGGAGTCCATCACTGTGCTGTAGGGCTGAGAGCTGCCAGAGCAAAACCACAGAGCCAGCCAAAATGGACTATGGGAAGGCAACTATGGTCACACTGCCCTAAGCAGCTCTGCTGAGCTCTCAGGGAAAGCTGCAGCCTGCTAAACTAAACCTAGCACCACAACAGAAGGTGATTTTCATTCAGCTGGCTTTCCAAAGTTAGGTGAGCCCCAGAAGATCCAACCCAAGATCCTCTGTGGGTGCTGGAGTGCTCACAGCACAAAAGAAAGGATGTTTGCAGGCAGTTATCAGATCTGGGCCCTCACTGATTTCTCAGAGCAGGAAGCACTATTTATTACATCTTTTTTGCTGCTTCTAAACACAATCAACCATTTCTGGGCATTTCATCAAAGATAAATAGCCTGATCCTGCTTCCATCCATATAGAAGGAAAAATTCCCCTTGGCTGCTTCTGCTGAAAGCTCACAGAATATCAGCTGATAGTTTTAAAGTTCTTCCCAGCTTTTTCCCCTGTTCTTTCTCTACCATGCTTCAAGTACAGGCTCCCTTCTGGAGTTAGCCCTCCCTCCCATCTTCCAGAGGATCATCTTTCCCAAACCATTGTGTTCCACTGCCTTGGCTGCAAAGGAGGAAGGAGCTGCAGAGTCTTACAGCACAGCCCTGAAATATTTAGAGCTTTGTGAGCTAAATCCAGAGCCATGGAGTAATGGGAGACAGCCTAATGGCAGGGGGAAGGTCATGGCATGAAGGGGCCATGGATGGCTGTGGAGGTGCCTCCCCTGAAATCCCCGGGGGGAGGGACCCTGCAGGGTACGGGTCTGTCCCTGTCCCCATGTCACCTGTGCCCCATACCTGTTCCTGACTGAGTGGTTTGAGTGTGCCTGGGAGCAGAGAGCAGGGTCCCATGACTGGAGTCTGCCTGGGAACTCCAGCCATGCAGCTGGAGGAATAAATCATCTCTGAACATCTACAGAAATATCGCTGCATCTTTCCTTCCAAGTCCATCGCTGTCATATACTTGTTGTAAAGATTCCCCATTACAACAAATGGTGGAGAATGCGAACATTTGATCCCTGAAAATTTCTAAAGGTCCGGGGTACACCGATGTGAATTGTGAGTAATTGAACTTTCTGATTGTCTTGGTTTTGGCTGTACTTTCTGACCAGATGGAGAAATCAGAGGAGTTGTGGCTATCTGAGCCACAGAGAAAAGTGTACTTGGAAGTGAAAGAAATTCTAGTGAAACAAAATGCAAAACTGGACCCAGGACATTTAGAACACTTCTTTAACTGGCTTTTCAAGAATTTATGTCACTCGAGACTTAATTTTTGATGTTGGTTTTCCTGTGACTAGCGGGTAAAATTTTTGGAAAGAAATTGATGAGTTGATGATGATCCAGTCAAGAAGTGGAATGGTAGTAGAATTGATATTAGCATCTTTTGCAATTGAAGATGCTCTCATAAAGGATAGACTCGGTCCCAGTAACACAGAGGTGCCGGCGGGGGAGGCTCCCAGCCCCCCTAAAAGCACAAGCCGTAGAGCAGAACCCATCCTTGTATCGGAGTGCACTCCTGAGCGACAGCGGGCGAGAGAGCGACGGTGAAGATGCTGGATGCGAGAGTGCATTCCTAGGGGTCTTTGAGGTGTTCTTACAGTGAATAAAGAAGGACAGTGAGTACAAATAGCTGCTGAGAAACGCAAAAAGCAAGGCATGAGAGGAGCGGCAGCAAGAGCGGCGGCGAGAGCGGCAGCAAGAGTGGCAGCAGCGTGACCCAGCAATGGCCACCCCACGTGGTGCGCAATGGTCCGAGCCTGAGCCCCAAGCCGAGAAAGGCAGCGGCGATTGTGGCAGTCGCTATGGCGACCGTGGTGAGCCACACCGAGCAGAGCCAGAGGGGCGTGGGGGCGAGAAGGGAGCCGTGCTAGCCCACGGCCACACAGCCGACAGCAGCAGCAGCAGCGGCAGTGCCGGCGGTTCAAAGCCGCGCACACACAAACGCCTCACGGGGCACGGCCGTGCAGCCACACGAACGCCCGGACAGCGTGGAGCAGTCACGGGGAGCTCCAGAGGGGGAGCGAGCACGGCACCAAATGGGGGTGCAGAGGGGGCCAAAGGTGGGGCAGCCGGCAGGGTCAGCGTGCACCAGCATGGCCCGACCGGACCCGCACGGCCCCACACGCGATCCCGAGGAGTCCAGACCCCATGACAGGAATGCCCTGGCAGCCCCAGCGGTCCCGCCTGCGGCAGCTCTGACACGAGAGCAAGCAAAGCTGAAAGTGAAAGCAAGAACAAAGGAACTTGGAAAAATGAAAAGGTTATTGCAGCTAAAGGGTTTTGGAACTGTAAAATGGTATAATGTAAAGAAAAATTATGGTTTCTTATTGAAAAACGATACTGGAGAAAGTATTTTTGTCCATAAATCTGCTATTGTGAAAAAATAACCCCAAAAGTGATGTTCCAAGCTTAGAAGAAGGAGAAAGAATAGAATTTAAAACTGTACAAGGAAGAAAGGATCCCCAGGCAGCATGTGTTACAGGCCCTGGGGATGCCCCTGTCAAAGGCAGTAGATATGCTGGACAATATCCCCATAATCCCTATCCTTTCCCCTATCCCACCTTCCCCTTTTAGCCCATGCCCCTTTGTCCCCCATATGTGCCCAGCCAAAATTTCCCTTTCTGGTTCCCCTCACAAAGCCAGTCTTTTCCATTCACCATGAATCCCTTTGCAATGCCGATGGGGGGGATGAAAAGGAGGGAGGGAAGAAATTAACTGTCATTTTCTAAGATTGCAACAGGTACAAAAAGGAAATTCCCTTCCTCAGTTTCCATCTGAAGCGTGCTCAACTCCTGTCTCCCTTCTGATGCTCCAAAGAGAATCTGTTTGGACATTTGGGGACTCAAGATAGTGGCTTCCTTTCCTTTGAAAATGTTTTGTTGTTAATCCAACTGTTTCCAACGTTATTTTATTTAATAAGAAAGGGTGACTTGTGGAGGTGCCTCTCCCCTGAAATCCCCGGGGGGAGGGACCCTGCAGGGTACGGGTCTGTCCCTGTCCCCATGTCACCTGTGCCCCATACCTGTTCCTGATTGGGTGCCCGGGGCCTGGGAAGAGAGCAGGGTCCCATGATGGGTCTGCCTGGGAACTCCAGCCATGCAGGTGGAGGAATAAATCATCTCTGAACATCTACAGAAATATCGCTGCATCTTTCCTTCCAAGTCCATCGCTGTCTTATACTTGTTGTAAGGATTCCCCATTACAACAGAGGGCACTGTGAGGACCATCACACACAGCAACTTCCATCCCCCTTATAGAGAAGGTTGCAATTTCCAGATCCATTCACGCAGCACTTTCCAACAACTTCAAAATCACACACACAAAAAAACCCCAACAAACCAAACCAGGAGAGAGTGGTGGTGGGGTTTCTTTTCCTTCTCAAAATTTGTAAGCATGTGTGTTTAATGCTCATGGAAATGTCAAATCTGAAGCAGAGGGAACTGGTACATCATCTGTCAAAACTGCAGCTGGCTTCAGCAGCTCAGCGTGACATTATCACAGAGCAACACGGGAAGGAGGAAAAACAAATCTGGGAGTGCACAGCCCAACACAAATGGGAGAAGATGAAGGCCTGCCTGCCATATCAGAGGTCATTAGGAATAAACCTGACATTAAACCAGAGTGTTAAATGCACTTCAAGCTTGCAGCAAGGGCCATGCTGACTTAAAGGCAATTTCTGTCCTTGCCTTCTGCTACAAAACACCCATCTGCCTGAGGACACAGAGCTGTGTACACCCTTCTGCATCTCTCTCAGGTCTGGGGCTCCTCTTATCTCTGCCTTCCTTTAGCATTCCTTTGGATAACCAAAATTAGCATCACTGTGGTTCCACAAAGAGCCCCCAGAGCCCTGTTTTCCCCATCTTCAGGGAAAGGGGAGCAGAGAAAAGCAAATGATGTGTCTCAAAGTCACATGGTGGACCCCAAAATCATGATGCTCTTTCAGCACAGGCAGTGAGCTTCCAAAAGACCCACGTTACTCTCCCTTTTCTCCTTCAAGTTGCCCACAAGTATTGCTTGGTCCTGTCCCTGGCAGCCTTCTCAGTTGGATGGGCCCCTGGGAATGCCACATCTCTCCATGACCTTACCACTTCCCCAAATTTGATTTCCCTCAATGTTTCCAGGCTCTCTGGGGAGCAGGACCTTGCATTTTTAGCACTGGTGCTGTGAAGTGCTGAGTAAATTCCCAGTGACAGATTATCAATAGTCAGCGTTATTAAAAATTTCCCCAAACTCCAGAGGAAGCCAACCAAGTACTGAGTAAAAAGGAGTTGATTTTGAGTCCCTGGTTCCTCTGCTGTTTGAAGAGATGCTTCCATGCAGAGGCAAACAGGGCCCAGGGATGAGTGTCTGTCCTGCTGGGTTTCATGGCAGATTCTGCCCTGGCAGTGAGCAAAGATTTGGGCTGGAGTGTTTGGAAGAGCAGCAAAGCTTGTGGTCAGGAGTAGGTTGGCAAGACTTGCTTTAGGTGGAGAGGAAGCAAAGATTCCTCTGCTCCACAGGGATGGAGGAACTGTCTGCTGTAAAGCTGCTCTAATTATATCAGGTGCCCTCAGGGACACCCACGCTCCTGCAGGGAATGCTGTGTGCCAGAGGTGGATCTTCCCTCACCCTCAGACTGGCATAGAGGGGTCTGGCTTGGCCAAGGAAGGTTGTGTCTGTGCTGCTGGTTCATTTAGACACATTTAAGGAGTGTATTTGTATCTTCTGGAGCAGGTAACACTGCCTGATTATGAGGATGGGAGAGGGGAATTAGGAGCTGAGACAGAGCTGTTTAATGGACCCATTTAGAGGGCATTAGCTGGCAATGACAGGACACTGCTGGAATTTTAAAGGGAGCACAGGCACAGCTAGAGCTTTAGGGTGTGCTGTGCTCTCCATCTCCTATCTGGCCAGTGCTTCCTGAGATCCCAGCAGCTTGTGCATGGGCTCTCCAGCCTTCCTGGGTGCTGGAGGAGGTGGGAAGCCAGAGGGTAAAAAGGGGATTGTCCCCAAGGTGCATTCCTGGCTCATGGAGATGTGCAGGAGCAGAGGCATTTGGCAACCCCAAAACTTGCCTGCCACATTATCACTGCCTTCTCCTTGCTGATCCCTTGATCATCCCAGGACCCTCCTCCTGACCCCTTGCTGCAGTGCCAAGAAGTGTCAGTGACTCTAGGAAAGTCACTTGAAGTGCCCCAGTTTTCCCAGTTAACTCATTACCCACCAACTCTGCCACCCAGGATCCCTCCTCACTCACAAGGGATGGAGCTGGCAGCACCACTGCAAGCACTGGAATTGTGCTTCCCTCCTCTTCAGCCCAAAGATCATCAGCTCCTGCAAGCAGTGAGGCAGATACACTTAAAAACAAAGAAATAAATATAATCCAGACCACAGCTCTACAAATAGGACCCGGCTGGTGAGGAGGTTGATATTTAAAGACTGCAGAAAAATGGGAGTGATCAGGACACACATGGGATGGGGAAGGTGGCAAAAGACATCCCCCCACACCTCAAAAAAAAAAAAAATTTCTCATGGATCCAGCAGTGCTGTGTATTTCAGTCCTGGTTCCTGACAAGAGGAAATTCCCTCTTCTGTGCATTTTCCGCTGGCCAGGGCTGATGGAAGACCAGTCAAGGACACCACAGAACTCCATGCTGCCTGAAAAAGAGCCTACCTTGGCCCAGGGGCAAGGGTAGGCAATCCCAGCCAGCCCTGCTTGCTGGGAACTGGAGGAATGGGGTAGATGAATAACTTGAGGCAGATGGATAATTCAGGATAGAAGCCCTTCCTCTGCACCCCAAGGAAGGCCCAGGTCCGGCCTCCCTGGTGCAGGATCCCTCCCAAGGCACACAGGCAGCAACCCTGATGAGAGAGACAATCACACCCTGCATTGCATCTCTTTGCCACTTCCTCCCTTTCCTCTTTTCCTTCTCTGTCTTCCCTTCTACATCCTCCAGCCCTCCTGCTCCCCACCAGTTCTTTTCAGCTGGTAATTACAGCTGAAGTGGACAATCTGTCTGGTTATTTTTAGGCTGAAAGCACTTCCAGGCCAGCTGAAATGAGGCAGCAGCAATGCAGTGGGGATGATGCTGTGGGGTCCCTGTCTCTCCACTCAGCAGGGACACCCCTCAGGTACTGATGTGAGGGCAGATTCAGGGAGGGATGCCCACGCAGAGATTTTTAGAACATCCTTCACCCACACCCTGCACATTGTGGAGCAGTGGCAAAGTTGTCTCAAGGCTGGAGTTAATTCCAAAGTGTCTGGGACGCCCAGCAGCCTCCTCGGTGCCACTTGGAGAGCAGAAGAGCAAGCCAAATTCCCTTTTCCCAGCTCAGATGGCCCAGATTTGAGGTGAACATCCTTCTCATTTCAGACCTCAAATGACCTCACCCCTTGCTTTTTCCTCCCCCTCCTTTTGCTGATGATTTCATTGACACAAAGCAGCCCAAAAAGACCCCCCAAAAAAGGAGGGAGGAGCCCCAACACAGGGCAGGTGCAGAGTCAGAGCAAAGAACTTGTGAAGTACAAGCCCAGTTATTCCACACCCTCATTAGTAAAAGATACAGTTGCCTACAGTTTCTGGGTGATTGAATGCAGAACTGTTTGGATCAAATTCAGTAAACCCCAGTGTGCCTTTTGCTTTTAAATATGCTGTTTTCTCTAAGCTGGCATTCCTTATGGAAGAGTATTGATCGAGGCCAGGAGTTTGCCAGGAAGGTTTCCAAGATGAGACACAGGGCACAGTGGTCACCCTGAGCTGGGAGAGGTGGTGACCCCCAGCCTGGCCTGCCTCACCTGGAAGCAGACATTTCAACACAGCCTTCTTCAACAAACCTCTTGAGGGCTTTGGTGGTGCTCCAATATCAAATGGAGCCTTGGAACCTGGTGTCAGAACCTCCAAAAATCGCTGCAAAGCCTATTTTGGGAGGGGTTTAGTGGTCCAAAGCTCAGGGCAAGCCTGGTGTTAATTACCTTGATTCTCAGTGCCTTGCACTGGGTTGTCACATGTGCCATAGCACCAAGGCTGTCAGGCAGAGGATTCTCCATGGAATCAGTCTTTATTTCCATTTTTAAGAGCCTCCAGGACAGGTTGAATTGCTGGGGTATGGACCAGCCATTTCCAGTTACAACTACAAGTGAATCAAAGTGCTGAAGCCCTCGCTTTAATTAAAAGACATGATACCTATCCCTACCTAGAGTGCAATGGCAACAAAAGCAGGTTATTAGGATAAGTAATATCCATCTAATCCAATCTGATCTGTGTAGTTATTAGGCCTAGCTAAGTATTGGTATTGATTTTATTACTAATATCACTGCCACAACAGGAAACCAACCATAGCTCCCAGTCCTGCATCATTCATCATTTTGTGCATTTGTTTGGCCTCAGAACAGATGATATTTTTTTCTCCATTGCTCCAAATCCACATACAGGTTCCCTTTTTGGGGTTTACCTCTTGTTCCTTCATCTTTACCTCTTTCTCACTACATCACCTGCTTTTTCCCCTCTTGGTTTGCCCCTTGCCCCTCTACAAAACAACTTCATGCAGGATCAAACCCAATGCTTACCTTTAAGTCTGAATTCAGCCCAAGAAGCTTCCAGCAGTTTATGAGTCAGAAACACAAGACAGAGCTGCTGGGTCACTGGGAGAAATGGCCAGGAATTTGGGGAGGGTGAATCACACTCAAAGATGTGACAAGAAAAAAAAAAAGAGAGAACCTCTTGTCCTTTTTCTCTTCCCCAATCAACTCATTTTTTTAACCAGGTTTGATTAAGGAGCACAACATGGGAATTTTCTTGAATCCCTCCATAGGAAGGAGCTTGGTTCTTGCATTTTCCCATAAGGATGACCCAGGAGATGAACAAACCCTGGTGCTGGACAAGCTCCCTCTGTGAAGCCACATGCAGCAAGCTGGGAAGTGCTTCTCCCCATGTGCTGTAACACACAGAACTTGTCTTTGGCTCCCAATGTTCCCAGGGAGCTCAATTTAACTCCAGGTTAACTGCAGTCCCCTTGCAAAGCTGTCTATCACCTCTCAGCCTCTTCCTTGCTCACTCAAGAAAATAACAGCTCCCACACTCTGAAAAATCCCACATAATTGGTACAGTCTCCACAAAGTGCCTCTCAACCAACAGCAGGGCTCTTTGGAGCTCAAAAAGGTGGCCCCATCTTTTCAGAAAGGTCATGGGTTGACAATCTTGTTTATTTTCCTCAGTGTCTTTGACAAGAGAAAAAAAAGGAAAAAGAAAAGAAAGAAGAAAGAGAAAAAAGAGAAAACGACACACCAAAAAATACCATCCCAGCTCCTCAAAGTCAAGTCTGGCAGCACCAATTTGGGGCACAGCTGGAGGCAGAAAACAGGTTTCCATTCTATACCTGTGCAAAAGCCTCACAATTAGCCTTCACCTTCTGGTGATCAGCCAATCCTCAGCTTTCCTTTTTTTGCCCCACATCTTGGTAGGATGAAGGATTCTGACACTGAACTGCAGAGATCTGGAAAATGTGGAGTCTGTTCCGCTCATCCTGCACATCCTTGGCCCTCTCTCCAGTCACATTTGAGCAGAAAATTGCCACATCATCAATTTGCTGTAGATTTAGGTATCCTGAGGACCAAACCTCGTTGGTTTTGCTGTTTTACCTCCTGACTCAACAGCCCTTGGCTGGGTCCTCATTAGCATCTCTCCCTCACACAACAGATAAACAGCAATACCTGGAGTCACACACACTTATAAATAAACAGAAAAGGAGCACCAACTCAGCCATGAATACAAAGCTTAAGGATAATGCATCTCACTCCTGTTTGCTGCCTCAGGCACGACGAGCTGGCAATCAGAATTCACTGAGTGCCAAAAATATTAGTTTAATATTTGTGTTTGCTCAGCTCCTTCTCGTGCCGGGATGACAAACAGCCCTGCGAAGGCACTGCCAGAGGCACTCACACTTCCATTCTCTCACACTGATTCTGGCACACAGAGGGATCTTTTCAAACCAATAAACACTTTCACTTTTGTCTTTGCTGAAAGGACTTCCTCTATGGGGTGATGTTTTGCTAGAGGAAATGATTTAAGAGCAGAGATACGGTTGTGATTCAATATTGTGCTCAGGAATTCCTTGTAAAGTCAAGGGAGAGACAAATTCTGACATTACCTGAGCCTTGTTGAACTTATCAGAGTATTTTTGGAAGGAGAATCCAGCGACAAAGACTGTGACACTTTTTCATGTGGCCTCTAGTAGCTCCTGTTCTCAGGTGGAACAGCAGCAACACCATCTCTCTCATGTTACATCTTGACATGTGTGAGAACATGCAGAAGGAAGGGCAGAAAAAAAGGAGAGAGGGCTTTTCCAGGCCTTCTGTTGGGGTTGGATAAAGAGGATGGAGTTCAGATCAGCAGCAATGACAGAGCTGGTCCCTTACACCCTTCCCTACTTGGGATGAGTCAACCCTTGACTCAGAATTGGCAAACTAATCCAGCAGGAAGAAAGTCAGACCAACCACAAGGAACAGATTTTCTCTTTGCTTTCCCTCCTCACGACTTTTTCATTGCTGAAAGGATGCCCTGAGCTCATCACAGAGTCATGGAATGGTTTGGGTTGGAAAGGACCCTTAGGATCACCTAGGTCCAACCCCCTTCTGCTATCACAGGTTTCTCCAAGCCCCCTCCAGGCTAGCTTTGATGTACAACAGAAACTCAGACAAAGAAGAAACCCATCTGTGAGCTCAAGCACAGCAGTTTGACTGAGCTACCTGAAGGCATTGCAAGGCTCACACCCCACTCCTGCTGCCCTGGGGCATCCCAGTTCCCCCCAGGGAGCACAGATCAGCCCAAAGTTGAGCTGAGTCTCGGGGAGCAGCTCCCTCCTACCAGTAACATCCTGCTTTCTGGCCTCAGGAGATGTTTTGGACATGTTTGTTGAGGAGCTGTAAAGAAGAACAATGCTGGCTGTCTCCTCATCAAGGTGGGCTGTGACAAGGCAAAGTGCTGCTTTCACTCCAGCATTGCCCTGAAACACAAACACAAAGCTTTGTATTTGCCTGTCAATATCCCAGTTGGATTCTGCTTCTCTATATTTAATTCAAGATGAGTACTGCAGGACCTCTTTTGTTAGCTGGATACTTCATGCACATTGTTATTATTTCTTTCATAAAAATCAATAAAGACTTAGGAACAACAACCACCAATAATAACAGTACATCTTTGTGTCTTTGTGTTGCAACTTGCTGAATAACTCAGAAAAGCAGCAGACAGCAGTCCAAAGAGAAGATTAAAAAAGATGTTGTTTCCAAGTTGGACCTGCTCTTCCTTTGGAAAAGGTTTCCAGCCACTTAAAACTGCAGCACCATCTCAGCACACAAGAATCCAGTAGCAGAGGCTCAGGACAAGAAATGCACAGAGGATGAGGCACCAAACAGAGCTCCTCTAATCTGGTATCCTGGTTGTCTTGCCTGTGAAACACAAGCAAAGACAGTGATGGAAATTTAATGGCCCCACTTTGAAAGCCACAGACGAATCATTCCTACTGAAGTCACTCCCTGGGCACTAACAAAACTCAAGGAGACACATTCCTTGCAGGTTTCCATGCGACTGTGAAATGAGGAGAGAGGAAGAAAGGTAACATAAGGACATGGAGATGCTGGAGTGAGTCCAGAGGAGGCCCCAGAGATGCTGAGAGGGCTGGAGCCAGGCTGAGAGAGCTGGGGGTGCTCACCTGGAGAAGAGAAGGATGTGAGGGACCTTAGACCCCATTCCAGGGCCTAAAGGGGCTCCAGGAGAGCTGGAGAGGGACTTGGGACAAAGGATGGAGAGATGGGACAAGGGGAATGGTTTCAATCTGATAGAGGGCAGAGCTAAACGGGACATTTGGAAGAAATTGTTATGTGTAGGGTGGGCAGGCCCTGGCACAGGGTGCCCAGAGCAGCTGTGGCTGCCCCTGGATCCCTGGCAGTGCCCAAGGCCAGGCTGGACAGGACTTGGAGCAGCCTGGGGCAGTGGGAGGTGTCCCTGCCCATGGCAGAGGGGTGGAATTAGTTGCTCTTTCAGGTTCCTTCCAACCCCAACCATTCCAGGATTTCCCTGCCACCCAACTCCAGGAAAGAGCTGCAGAAACAGGAGTGGAAATCACACAGGAGCTCGACAGCTCCCAAGTACCATTTAATTAATCTACATGAGAAGTTAAAAAAACTACCACATGCCTTGAGGCTTTCTCCACTCCCTGTACTATCATGAGCTGCTCCTACAGCTCCAGCTGGAATTCCCATGGACAGACCAGACAGCAGAACCAGTGCTGTCACAGGGACCCAGGCTTCACTGGTGGTCATAAAGTCCTGCAAGGACAGAGCCCAGTCCCCCAGGTCTGGGCTCCATCTCCAAGGGAATTCGAACAGGCTCAGTACTCCTTCATGAATAAACCCCCCAAAATCCAATTTCCTGGGGTATCACTCGCTCAACACAACCTGCCCTTCACATTTACCAGGTTTCCAGCATTTTGGTTAAAGAAAATATATAAAATTCTAATACTATTGTTTTAAAGGTTAATGTATTCCCAGCCACAACTCAGAGCAGAGATTTGAGTCCAGGAACAATCATTTGGTAGCAGGAAAGTACTGAGTAGATGACCTAGGTCTTATGGATCTCTATTTTTTTATGCATGTACAGCTCTCTTTTCATTACTTTCCTTTTCCGGTTCAGCCATCCAAAGAAATATAAAACTAAAGCTAAACACAGCTGGGGTTTTATCCACATCCCAGCAATTACATACACACAGCATCAGCACAGAGCACAGCACCAGCATTATTTTTTCCTTCCCATATGAAGGATTGCTGCCATTCCTAAGCTCAGGCCATGATGCTTTTCAGCAGGCATGTTTCCTGGCTTCCCATCCATCCCCACATGCAGCTTTTAAAAACCAAAAGGCTGCTCCAAACACCACAAGACACGGGAATTCAAGCACCAAAGAGAAAGAAAAGCTGGTGCATTTGACTCTCTTGACAACTGACAAAACATGAGCTCTCCTTTCCCAAAATCTTCTGTGCCACGAAAGAAAAGCTGCAGAAAGCTCTTTAGCTCTTAAAACAAAGTCAAAGGTGGGGCAGGGGGGATAGTAAATACCAGCCTTAAATACAGCAGACCTAGAGCACTTCCTGCAGAGACCCAGCAAAG
>JACBWW010000010.1:1160189-1209661 GCA_020086605.1 Lanius collurio | reverse complement strand
TGGGGAAACAGCCAGACTTCCTTGTGTTTGAGGGAAAGGTTTCATTAGACCTGGAATAGCATCCCTGGGTGGGTGGAATTGTGCTGTACCTGTTTAAACCAGCAGTTTTTAAATGGCATGTACCAGGAATGGTATTGGTGTATATTTTTAATTTGAAGCCCAGATTTTAGATTTCCTATGACCCTGCTAATACTGAAAGAAAAAAGTAAAAGCTCCTAAATGTTACACCCTGGAAAACCCAGGGTGGATCCTCCCCTCCTGAAGAGCACAGGGAGGGGCAGAGAATGCTGGCAGAGGGCACAGACCAGCCTAGAGAAGAAGGTCTATCAGGAATCCTTGGAGAGGCTGTGAGCCACTCCAAGGAGCTTCACATCACAAGATAACAAATTTTAGCAAAACCTCACCCTCCCTTCCATGTTGTGCTTTGCTTGACCTCATGATAGCCCCCAGGAGTCAGAGCAGGTGTGAGCATCCAGCCTGGGCACAGCTCCATAAATCCTCAGCTGGGGAGATCTCCTGGCCTTTTAAATTCCAGGTCAGCACAATCCAGGGATAAAACTCACCCTTCTGCCAGGCCCAGCAAGCTCCTTTGGAGCCTTAATGTTGAGGCTGAGTGACAATGGGAAACACAGAAACAGGCAACACAACAAACCTAGAGCAAATAAAAGAGAAGAAAGGCACTGCTAAGGTGACTCAGAAGAAATTTAGGCCATCAAAACACTGCCCTGCTGTTTCCTGCTGGGCCAGTGACTTTGAAAGCTCAAAGTCTGCCAGTGGGAAGTAGGAGAGGTAAAGGATGTAGGATGTGTCACTGTGGCCTTAATCCAACAGCCCAATTGTGCCTCCTGGCATGCACTGGGATGTGGTGCTTCCCTGCTGGAGAGGGAAACACAGGCACCAGCAGAAGCAGAGTCAGTAAATATATATCAGTATTTTAATTTTTTTAATGAATACTGACATTCTAGGGAGAAAAATATTTTCATTAAAATGCAATTTTCCATGCGAATTACATGTTCTGGATGTTTTCTGCTCTTCCTTGGTTTTGGTGTTGAAGAACTGACATGCACAAAATTTTTTTTAAAAAAGGAAAGGGGTATTTTCACGTTGCAAAGCTGAGAGCTGAACAGTTTTTATTGACTGGATGAAAGCACTGAGGAATGTTCCAGATTAAACATGGTAAATTGTCCAAGTGAAATGGTGCTTTTTGGCATCAGGCTCTTCTCTAAATAAAAATGTCGATGCCAGGAGGAAAGGCAGACGGGAAGAAAAGCTGTCCTAGCAAACTTTACCTCTAATTCCCCTTAAAACTGCAAAAGAAATAATTTTCCTTTTCTTTTTGCTGGCAAAAGTGGTTTCACGAGATTATGACAACCAATGGTGGGGGGAAAAAATTCTTGTGGTAATATCTAATTATTGAACTATAGATAATAGAAATACAGATAATCAGAGGGGAAAAACCTCTCTGGTGCCATGCTGGACAGTTTTCCTGGTGTGGGTCTGACACCTCTGAGCACACAGTGGGCAGCTCAGTCTCTCACATCTCCCTGGGATTAAGGGATTACCATTAATTAACAGAGCCCTGCCTGCCTAGCCTGTGATACACTATCTTTCCATCAGAAAGAACCAGATGGAACCGAATTTCCAAAATCTCTGAGATGGAAAGAGCAGGTATGAGATAACAGCTGGGGGTACTGGGCGAGGCAGGAGGCTGTGGATCATCAGAGAGGAAACCTAAATCTCAGTAATTTATGGGTTTTTCTCATTTCCTAAGGAGAAAAGGCACACAGGATCTCCCTCCTGTCTGCCTGACCCCTGCTATTGGCTTTTCACTCTGTTTTCTTTTAAAGGAAATCTGTGGAAAGGCCACAGCTCTCAAAGTGGCAAATCCCAATAACAGGTGGAACAGACTGCCCAGAGAAACTGTGGATGCCTCATCTCTGGAAGGGCTCAAGGCCAGGATGGAAGGAGCCCTGAGCAACCTGGTCTAGTGGAAGGCGTCCCTGCCCTTTCCAGGGGGTTGGAACAAGGTGGGTTTTTATGTCACTTCCAACCCAAACCATTCCATGGTTCTGATTCCCTAAATTTGGGGCAAATGATGTGAGAGGCTGTTCCTGTGTGTCCCTGCTAAAGGCAAAATAAAGGTAGTACCACGAGAAAGGGCTTTTCTGGAAAGAGGATTGAAGTGGCTCAGCTAAATGAGGAGGAGAAGATCTCTCCCCATCTCCTTGGATCCTCCAGGGAGATGGTTCCTCCATCTCCACTTCCCATTGGATACTGAGCCCGCAGCATCTCCTGCTGCCACACTGTGAAAAGAGCAAATCCTCAACCTCTCCTGGCCTTTATGAGATCCAGGGACTGAGATCTTAGCAGTGACTAATGAAAGTGAGCCATCCCTGTCCCTCATCTCTTTGGATCACCTTAATTTCCAAAGAACAGCTTGGCATTACCCAAACCCCTACTCTCAGCCAGGTACACCATCCTCACCACAGCACATCACCCCCCAAAGCCTCATGCTTGGATAACTGGGTCCTAACAGGGAAACAAGCCAGGAAAACAGGGGGTTTTACCCGGAATAAGGGGTTTGCTGTCTGTACCAGCCCCAGTGTGGGTGTCCTAGTGGGTCTGTCACCTCAGGGGTGGCTCCCTGTGCTCAGCAGGAGACCATCATCAGTTATCCCTGCCCACCTAGAGAAGGAAACATCAAACATGTTCCCTAGCCAGCCCAGCCAAGAGCTTCCCCAGGAGGGGAAGATGAAGGTGTCAGACATGGCAGGAGTCCAGCTGATGTGTTCTCACTCTTTTTTTTTCTCTGTATTCATTAAAACCCCCCACTTTCCTCAGAACAAACTGGTTAAATTCACTTTGGAATCACAGTGCCAGTGGCATCAGGGAAACTGTATCCAAATCCAAGTACCTTAATGGAGCTATAGGTTGGTTTTTGAGAAGAGCCTGCCCACTGAGGTGGCACTGAATCAGGTGCCAGGAGAACAGGACTGTTCTGGCCCCACCGTGGCCAGAAGAGTTCCCTGGGATAGTCCTTCTCCAGAGCTTTCCTGTTTGGGAGAGGTTTCTCACACACAACCTTCATGTCTAAATGAACTTTGCATTGCCCAACCTCTCTGCCCTTTTGAACCTTTCCCAGTGGCACTCCCAGGTGTCACAGCCCACACCAGCAGTAGGATCCAATGGCTGTACATCCCCACACCCCATTTGTGTGGACACAAATACCAGGACTCTAGGACAAAATTTGGGAGCACGGATGATTTGAGAGCAGGGAGAGCTCCTGTCCCACATCTCACCACCCTGTGAAGGCAGCTGGAGCAGGGATTGTAGCAGTTCACTCAGCTCCCAATCCCATCTCAGGTTTGGCTCTTTACCTTGCTGCTTTTTTCCCTAAAAAATAAAGTAGGTGAGGAGTGCCTGCTTAAAAGCTAATTCCCCTGCCCCCTTAAATCACCAAGATTAAAAGCTTTCTTCCTGATGGCTGATTCATAAAAGACCCAAAGGTTTCTACTCCTTTATTCCTTTAAAAAGGAATGCCTTATCTATTTTAAACCATTTGGGGGTATGGGTAAAGCATGCAGCGACGCTCCACCTCCAGAGCCCGCACTCCGTTCATTTTCCAGAAGAAAAATGAGCTCCAAAAAGCACACCTGAGCAAAATGAGAAGTTTTGGCCAACTCCAGCCTCACCATTCAGGCTTCTGAGATGTGTAAACCCCCCTGAAAACATGGGATTTCTGCTGGTTGGATGCTTTCAGCCAGGTGAGATGGTCCTTTCCTCCCTGGAAGGGTCACAGTTGCTCAGAAACCAGCACTTTGGGAGCTTTAAGCACAAGAGTTCTGGGGTAGGAAAGGAAATATGGCATGCACAGCCCTTTTAATATTTGTTAGCCAAATAAAAGTTCCAATTCCAAGGCAGGTAGAGCAATGATAAATATCAGGTAGGAGAAGTGAGCCCTGCTGCCCCTTCTCATTTGTATGCATGGCATTATTTCTTTTATTAAACAAAATTTCCCTCTCCAGAAACGCAGCCCAGCCCTGCTGGCTCAGGCCTGCTCTGGTTAAAATGATTATTAATGGTGCTGCACCTCTCCCTAATGGGAATGAATGGTCCAGCCACCCCTCAGCCCCACACATATTCCTGACTTACTCTTTCAGCTTCCTCTCGGCCGTGATATTCCCCACAGCCTCCTTCCCCTGCAGCCCTGGAAGATCTGCATGTGGGTGATCCATCTTGGAACTTTTAACGCTTATTTTTCAAGAGAGATAAAAATAAACCGTTCCATTTGGATGAAAAATAGGGGATGTAGGCCCAAGCCCACCATGGGAGATGGAGGGGGAGGGGGGAAGGAGGAAGAAGAGTATTTTCTCCCTTTTCCCTGTATTTAAACCACAAATGCATAATCCATCTCCCTTAACAGCCCCTCCCTTCACAAATAAATAATTTCCTCACCATGTGGAGCAGGAGGAGGACAAGAGGAGGATCATAATTCATAGAAAGGAGGTAAAGGCAGAGATGTCTCAGGGAGTTTCTCACGTAGCACCACGTAAATTCAACTATCTGCTCTTGCAAGTGCACTTTGGCCATAGAGAATTCTTGTAAAACCAGTTTTTAAAGCAAGGACAACTTCCAAGCCCTTTGCATAACTCTTCCAGATGAGTCTGTAGGGCCAGCAGGGAATGCATCCCTGTGGATGACCAGGAGAGCAGGGGGAAAGATGGGAAGAAGGGTGAGGGGATTCCTCCCCTTTGCTCCTGCCTCTGCCTGCCAAGTGAGGGTGGCTGTGTTTCCACCCCTGAATAATCACTTGTAATCCCAGAAAAGGAGGCTGCCAGGGACAGGCAAGTGGGATGCAAGGGCTGCCTGCTGGCACAGGATCTTCCCCCACCAGCTGCTCCAGTGTGGATCTGGGCACTTCCAAAATGCCACAAGCTCTTTCAGACCTTCCAAACTGGAAGGCACAAATATCACAAATCCCATCCAAATTCTCAGAGTACCACAAGCCTGCCCTCCATATCCCCCAAACTGCTCACCCCATACCCTACAAATATCATCACCATCACTACACAACCACAAAATAACTCATCAAACCCACCAGTACCCTGACATGTTCCCCCAGAGGTTGTCACCAAATTATCACCACAGAGGTCCCCAAACAGGCTCTAAATACTAGGTACAGATGACCATCCTGCTTTTGGGGTTGGCACCGTCTCCAGCACATCCCCCTCATTAATGAGCAGATATAAAAGAGCCACTTGGCTGTTGCACCTTGGTTCTGATACACCAAAATATATGGGTTAAAACCACGAGAATTATGGATTTTACCAGAAGACTACTCATGGAAAAAGTGGGCTTAAGGAACATAGCCCCAGGCAATGCTTGCAGGGACCGAGCACTGGAGCAGCTCCATGGCACTGCTGGATGGGGCTAAAATAGCCATTGGAAGTACAGGATAACCTCTCTGCTCTCCTCCAGACTGAGACCTGCTGAGAATTTCAGCTGAATTTTTAAAAGCTGGTTGCCTTATATTTGCAGTTTTGTTGCTTTCCTTAAAAAAACCCCAAACTCAACAAACCAAGAAAAAGGCCAACAAACCCTATGTCTACTGCTTTTCAAGGAAATCAAACCTGATTGGAAATTTGACCAGTGGTCAAACTGGACCAGTTGGTCAGCACTGGTGGCTCCCAGCCACTGTCCAAGGGGTTGTGGCCACATCCCTTCTCCTGTTTATCCCGTGGCTCCGGCTCCATCCCCACCTGCGGGCACGGATGGAGGGATGTTTGCCTACACGTATGTAAAAGTGATTACAGGCAGAAGCCTTGGGGGATTTGTTTGGGAACAATGTTGTAATGAGCCCAAGGATAATCTGCTGCCCAGAGACAGGGATTTTTCCCGGAGGGATGGCAGCCACAAATTAGACAGTCACATCCGGTTATTTCCAGTGAGTTAACACCCAACGTTGCACCCCCTGCCCAGCAAGGAGGGGCACAGCACAAATCCAACCATCCCCACCAGATGTGCCCCAAATCCAGGATGTTTCAGGTAGGGAAAGGGGCTGGAGTGAGGATTTTTAATGGCCCAAAGTTGTGGAAATTCATTACTCTGATAAGGCTCTGGGAGTTGGTGGTTTGAGCTTCAAACATGGCCAGTCCCTGGAGAAATTACACCATGTTCAAGCTAATCTTCTTATAAACATTGTTGTGGGTTTTTTTTTATTTTATCCGACATGTGTCAAGCAGGACTACTAAGCCTATTACATCTCCAGGGAGGTTGGGGCTTTCTCTTCTTCCTATCCCCCCCACCTGAATGCTGCTTGTCTCCTTTTTGGCTCCTTTGGACATTTCTCCAGCACTACAAACCAATTTTTTATAATTAGCACTGAGGAAAAAAAAAAAAATCTCAGTGGGTTTGGAGGCTCAGGTGAGATAAGCAGCCAGGTTCCAGCTAGACATCCAAAATTTTTGGAGGTTGTAGGTTTCTGAAATGAACACAAAACTTGCTGGACCATCTCTTCTTCCTGTGTTCATTTATTTTTCTTTCCAACAAACCCTCAAAATAAATAGATAAAGAGTCATCTGGATATTTTTTTTGTTCTCCAGGACAAAATAGTTCAAGGGATTGGGAAATCCCCAGTTGGGTACTGCCTTTGTGTTATTCCCTCTGAGTTTGCAGGCAGAATCAGGCAGGGATAGACCACTGGAACAGATGGTTTTAAAGGACAAGGTGAACATGAAGCTGCTTTGAGCTTCAGGTTGAGGGACATATGTGAGTGAAGGGACATTTTTCTTTAGACCTCTCTCCCCACTCTGATGGGAAGTTCATAGGAAGCCAATAGAAAGCGTGAAAAGGAGGTGAAAAAAAACCCCAAACTCTAAAAAAATTGTGCTGCAAATGGTCATTTTCTGGAGGAAGTATCAAGCTCTCTCCATGAGAAATAGAAAATGGAGTATTAGGAATACCTAAGGAGTGAGAAACTTTCCTGCACTTACTTGCACAAACATCACCCACCTTCACTCTGGAGACTTGACTACAGAAAATCAATGGGAGCTTATCAGCTTGCAGCAGAGTTGGGACAATTAAACCTTTCCCTCTCTGCCTTTCTACATTGGATTTAAGTTTTGAAGTTATTCTCACCTGTGGATGGGGAGAAAGAAACACCCGAGCCAGCATCTCTTACAGAGAGTTATCTCTAACACAGGCAGCAGCTCTAATAATTTCCATGCCTAATCGTTGCCTTGTCATGGAAATGTTTTTTTTTAAAAATGCTATCTTGGACAAAAAACTGGGATGTTGTGCATTTGACTACAATTTCTTTGCTCTTCTTGCACACAAACTTCTGCACTCATGGGAAAACTCCTTCCCCAAAAGCTGAGCTTTTGTCATCGGGTTTTTCTCTGGCACAGAGCAAAAATTTGCAGAAGGAGACGAGCAGAAACCCAAAATGGGGTTTAGTGGTAAAACCGAGCCTGGATTTGGAGCTGTCCCCCAGATCTGAGCTGGGCTGGGGACAAGGTGAGGGTTCTGCTACAAACTCAATCAGTTGAAGCACTGGTGTTCAATTCTTTAGGAGCCAAAGGGTGTTTGAAGCCCCAAGGCAGCATCCAAACATAACCCTTGGTTTGGTTTGGTTCCTGGTTTTTACTGAAAACCAGCTGCTCCATCCCCAAGTCCTTGGAGGAATGGAAAAACACCGAGACAAACCCAACCATTAACAAGCTAAATAACTAAAAAGGCAGTGATTGCCCTTCCTGGTGCCTCTCTGACCACCTCCATATGCAGGTTTGGGCAGATCACAAAGATTTCTGAAAGGACACCAGTACCCCCAAGCCTCTGGCTGGTCCTACAATCATTTTCCATTTTCCAGGGACTCAGGTTGGAAGTAGCAGCTTCCTTTTCATTTATTTAATTCTTTATCTCCCCAGTCAAAATGGACAGTGCAGATAATCTGGGCTTATATCCCTTTGAAGTCAACCAGAAAAGACTTTTAACTTGAGTGAGCAGGACCCCAGGCCTCCATCTACCTGATCTGCAGGCACTGCCAGGGATTTGGGCAACCCAGGCTCCATCCACACAGACCTGGCTTTAAAGCTGTCAGGTCCAAGCCCTGCCTTGGCGAGAGATCAAGCACAGCGGATTTCCTACAACCCTCCTGTCTTATCACACATTAGCCCTGTCCAGATGTCAGGCACTCTCCCTCTGCTCACAATCCCCCTTTCCTATCTTCTTTTATCTCCCCATTAAATTGCTGACAAGACCTTCCTCATGGCCTTTTCAAAAGCAGAGGGGATCAAAAAATCAACGGAATATTTCAGAAGTCCTTAGGGAAAATAAGAAGTGGGGAGGGGGAGAAATCAAATAGGAAGGAAAAGGAGCCTGCAAAGCTGTTACCATGCACAGAGCCCAGAGCAGGACACTGGGGTTTGCTTTAACTCCCTGCTGGTGGAAAAGGGGCTGGGAATGATTTGGGTTGCCTCAGAAGCATCACTGGTACCTCTAGCACTGCCCTTGCAAATGCTCAGCATGCAGAACAGCCTTAACAAAAGGCATACAGGGTGCCAGCCACCCCAAAACTCCACTGTGGCATCCTCTCCCCAGCACAGCAAGCTGGCATCATGGAGACCAGATTTTCTTTTCTGATGGGCAGGAAAAGGCCATTTATCTCCCTTACCCTTCCTGCCACCTTCCCCCAGCGTTCCAGCAGAGCTGTAGAACAGTTTCAGCTTCACACTCGCTCCTGGAAAGGTGACACTGCCAGCTTTCAAAGGACATCAGAGCAGGGGTGATACAGGAGGTGACTCCATCCCAGCACCTGGAAGCAGCAGGCAGAGAGCACCAGAGGAAAAAATAACCCAACATATTCCCAGCCTTTGCTGACACGGCCAGAGCTATGTAAGCAGTGGCATTCTGCGTGCACAGGGAGAAAAAAACAGACAAAAATGCAGCAATGTTGAGCAAACCCTGACTTAATTTCATTTTGCTACCTGGCTAATCATATTTGGTTCTTTATTCAACTGGTAGAACAAAAAGTTTTAGGGTTGGGTTCCTCTCCTCTGTCACTGTAGGACACGAGAGCACACACGGGAACGCAACAGCTGAAGGTGAGAAAAAGAAACAAGTTTATTTTCTGACTCCACTACTTATAGTTTTACAAAAGTGACAGTGGATTGGAGGGTGAAAGGGTCACCTCTCCAATGACACTGCACAAGTTACCAATCCATCAACTTTCTCCACCTCTATGAAGGAATGCAAAACAACCGAGTTGTTTACAGAAAATGTGTGGGAAAGTTTGCAACTAGAATGAAAACATCAGAAGGCTGAAAGATTTCTAAAAATCAGGGCGACACTCCTCCCCTCCACCAAGCTTTATTCTATATTGCTTTCTTTCTCCTAAAGGTTTCAGTGGATTCTGAGTTGGCTGAATCCCAGAACAGTTTGGGTTGGAAGGGATCTTAAAGCTCATCTTGTTCCACTCCTTGCCATGGGCAGGGACACCTTTCAGTGCTGAAAGCTCCACCCTTGAACACTTCCAGGGATGGATCACCCACGACCTCTCTGGGCAAAATGCTGCCAGCTCTCCTGGCTAATGCACATCCAAACAGCTCTTTGCTGCCAGTTTCAGTGGCACAACACCCTCAAAGCCACCACACCAATAAAAAGTTGCAGGCAGAGAAGAGCGAGAGCAGAAAAATCCTCATTTGGGCATGCAAAGAAGGACCCCTTGGCACAAACAGAGGCACTTGTTATTCACTCCTCAGGATTTGTTATTTATTATCCCACTTCTCACAACACTGCAGGACTCTAATCAGAGCACAGAAGCCAGAGAGGATAATGCTGCTGATCAGTCACACGCTCCCAACAAGGAAAAACAAACAGCTCGAGTGACCACCCCGGATGATCCATGGGCTAATGCTGGCTCAGTGCCCACTGAGCAGGATCTCAAGGCCATCCTTAATGCCAAGCCTTTGCCATCCCGTCAGTGCTTGGATTATTTACACACTCAGGATGAGAGCCCAAGCCTCAGGATGGGGGCTGAATTCCCTCCTCTGCCTGCCAGCAACTCACTTAGGAGATGAGAAGAAAATTGATAAATATAAAAGAAGCCTCCTGCACCCTAGAATAACATAAAAAGTTATTATGAAGATAAAGTTTCCTGGTCTAAGAATGAGGTAGAGAATTACATCACAAGACAATGATACTTAATTTTACTGCAGAGTTTTGGATCCAGTTGTCTGGAGCAACCTGGGCTAGCAGAAAGTGTCCCTGCCTATTTCAGGGCTGAAACTGGGTGGTCTTTATGGTCCCTTCCAACCCAAACCAGTTGAGGATTCCATTCTGTAAGTGCCTGTCTGGTCCTCATCTTTGGGAACATATTCCAGGCTGCAGCTCCAGCTTAGCTCTTCATGACAGCAATGCTTCCCCCCCTAAAAAAGCAGCATTACATTTGCCTCACCTTACCTGTCAGGTGTGCTGTGAGCTGTCCTCCCCTTTGAGAAACAAGGGCACCACAGTTTTAGCAGAGCTGCTGAATTATATCTAAACACATAAATATAAACATGTATTTCCTCTTTTTAGTAGGAATTTTGCCAAATGCTTCCACATGCTGCTCTTTTAATAAATCCTTCCTACAGTCTACCTGAGCTCTTGTGCCTGGTACCCCACCTGACACTCCCAGCTGCCTTGGGAAGCTCTCCCATGGTGCTGCCTCTGCCCTGGGTTATGTCCTGGTGCCTTCCAGAGCTGCAGGGATTCTTGCTGCTGTTGTTCCCTTCTAGTTCTCCCTGGACCATCTCTAACACCCTCAAAGATCCTTGTCTTATACATCTACACATGCTGCTTCAAAGCCTGAACCTTTCTCCCAGAATAGGGAAAACTCTGTCTTTACCCCAACTTGGAAAGCTAAAAAAAGCCTGTAAGGAAGCCCTGCCTGAGTCAGGGTTTGTATCACAAGCCTTGGAGAAATACATATTTCTCCTTTTGGGTTTCCAAGGTTATCATCCCACCACTTGCATCCTGGGACTGTTTCTGGAAAGCCTTCCTTGAAAAACCTGGGACAACACAAGGCAGAAACTCCTGTGCTTGTATCAATAACCAGGATCAAAGAAAATTGGGATTTGCAATTGGCACCGACCCAAAGAAATGCCTGTAACAGCTTTCCTGTGGAACCAGCAGGGCTCTCTTGGCTCCACAGGGGCCACCCTGCTGCAAATTTCTTGTGGGAGCATCTCCTCCATTTGGGAGTCAGCTCTTTGGGTGTCCCCAGAACACCTTAAAAGCAGAAATTTTGGGGATAGAAGGCTGGGACCCCCTGAGAGCTTCTTCTTGCTGCTGTGCCAGCTCAGGACAAGCAGCAAAGCAGCAGGAAATGCACATCATCTGCAAATGAAAGGCTGTTTCCACCTCTAATTAACTTGAGGTCCATCCAAGCAATGGAGTCAGGCTCTCCTTAGCCAAGCCATGGCAGAAAATCCCTCTGCAGCTGCCTTGCAGTGGGATCTCCTCCTCTGAGTGGCCTCCAGGCGTTCTCTCCTGGATGCCCACCCTGAGATAGCACCTTGGCTGTCTCCTGGGGTACCATTATCTCCCATGAAACACTCCAGACTAAAAAGATGCAGAAAATTTAGGGACCAAACCAGTAATTAAGAAAATCCATCACCATTGCAAGGGAAAGCAGGTCAGCTTTCCTGACACAAGATACAGAACACAGCATCATCCCAAGGTCTTGGATACAATCCTAAAAAGATCCTAAAACACTGGAGGCAATATTGTCCTCCCCATCTAGATTTTGGGGATGTTTCTCAGGGATTTTCAAACAGAAATGGTTAAAACCAGCAAGTATTTTGCTTCAGTAGGACCAAAACACTCAGCTTTCCCCACCATGGGCTGAAGGGAAGAAATGCAGAAGGAAAGTTAATCAAGTTGAGATCAAAGTGAAAAACTCAAACAAACCAGCAAACAAATCTCATCCAAACTCACACAAGCAAAGAGTTTGCAGTGACTCCTTCCTCACACTGCTGTTCACTTTCATCCTCCTGACCTTCTCTGTTCCAGCCAGGAGGGAATAGGAATGTTCGAAGAAAGCTATTCCTGCGTTATTTTTAGCAGAGCCAGAAGAAAAGTGACTGGAAATAATCCATGAAAGCAAGCTTTCACCTTGATTTTCAGCCTCTGGAGATTTTGATAGCCTTGATAGCAATCACAACTTAACCAGAGGTGTAGAAAATGCTGAGTGATACCAAGAACATAAATTGAGCTCTTTCTTTCACTCTTTCTTCCTGCTCCACATTAAAACCACGGTGAACCATTGAAGGGAGACTGAGGGAAACACTTTCCCCCACAAATCAGTGAATTGTTGGCAACACCATGGCAAGAGAAGGGAGGGCTGGGTTTGTCTGTATTTCAGCCCAGTTACACAGCCAGTAAAAGAATTCTAGGTTACAATCGAATGCATTCAAAATAGATGCTGATTTTGGAATGTTCCACAAGTGTCTTGGGGAAAAAGCCACTCCCTCCCAACCACAATGAAGAAGAACTCTCCTAAACAACCTGGTCCAGTGGGAGGCATCCCTTCCCATGGCAGGGGGGTGGAATGAGATGAGCTTTAAGGTCCCTTCCAACCCAAACCATTCTGGGATTCTGGCACTGACTGAGTGCACAGGGACCTCTGTGCTTCCCTGCCTGCCCTGACCCATAGGCACCAGCCCAAGCAGCCACTGATGGGACACAGACCTCAGCTGCATGTGTGAGAGACCAAAGGAATTAATTCAGAGAAGCTGCACTCCCAAGGCACTGATAATAAGAACAAAATGAGGGCTGATCCCATTAAATCAATCTTCTCTGCTGGTTGCTGCCATCTGATGTCTCCTGCTCCCCATTGCTCCATGTTCCCACTGTAGATCTAAACCCACTTTATTTCTGCTGATCCATTTTGAAGTGACCACAGCCACGAGACTGATTCACCAGCTGGGCTTGAAAAATCTATCACTTTTCCCACCATCAGCTTTTCTTCTGCTATCAAACACCTCCTTTTCCCTCTGTGGCCAGGGCTGCTGAGAGCATTTCTTCCCTAGGCTCTCATCCAGACCAGAAGTGGCAAAGCCCCCCCAGCCTGGTGCTGCCACATCCTCACCTCTTCCTGGTTTCAGCCTGTGCACGAGGCCTCAGGTTTAGCCACCATGTCTGGGCTCCAGGCTGGTTTTCCTCAGAGCAGGGGAGGCAGGAGGAGTCCCTGGCATGGAGCATTCTCCTGGCTGTGGCAATTCTGTTTTTGTAGTGAGGGAAGCCCAGCTCTTCAGGGAAACCAGCACAGACTGGTTGGCATCCAGTACAGTCAGACCTGCTGCTGCCTAAAGACGGCTCAACCACATTTGGCTGTGCCCAGACACCCTCAGAGAGCATTTTTGTACCAGTTGATGGCTTTTCTTTGCAATCTGCATCAGCCCAACAACCAAGAGGCCACGCTGAGCACCCCCACTGCTGGAAAAGTGTCCTGGGTAAAGGAGCCAAGCTGGCTGTGTTGAGACCACACCATATTTCCAGCAGACCGTGGTGTCATCACGTCCTCATGGTGGGAAAGAGCTGCTCTGAACCAGAACAAACTTCTCCATCAGTCTGGGGAGAAGGAATTTTCCTCAGAGTCATCCTCTGCCTTACAGGGCCACTTAGGCCAGTGTTGGAACTCCCCAGGGAGCCACAAACCCCATCCATGCTCCCTTCACCCTGACTGGGAACAGCCAGGGAAGCTGCAACCAGCAAGTAAAGAGGCATGGAAAAAAAAAAAAGTCTCACTTTGCTGAGTTTTAAAGCATTTCCCTGGATCAAAGAGGCTCTGGTGAGAGTTGTCCTGGCAGGGGATATTTATTGCCATCTCAGGAAATGTTTCATTATTCTTTGGTAAGTGGTGGCTGTGAATTTCAGCCTGTCTGCCCAGCCATAAAGGGGACCATTGGGCAGATAATTTCCAGCAGCCAAGCTCTGCTGAGGAATGAAGCATCACCTCCCAGCTCCAAGGATATTGTGCCTCCAAAACTCTGGCTGGTTCCCTCTGCAGTAAGGAACAAGACCCAGATCCCACAAATCTGCTGAGGAGAGGGTGGCTGGGCAGCCCAGCAGGCTGGGGGGTTGCTCCTGGTGGATTTGCAATAGAGGGAAAACACCACAGGCACCTTCAGCACACAGTGTAAATATTCACAGTAAAAATAATGAGTGGAATTCTGTGCTCAGCTAACGAAGCTCTTCCAGAGGCTGTTTCAGCCCACTCAGAATCCTCAGAAAGCAGCTCAGAGGGTTTGGATGGAGGTGGGAAAGGCAGAGTCCAAGCCACCAACTGGATGGGACACAAGGCAGGTCCTAGTGAGCCTCTGGCAAAGCTCCCTTTGTCTTCTCACACCAGCTCTTCTGGAACAGGATGGGGAGGAACAACCACTTAATCCCTTTTTTTTTTCCCCTGTCAAAATATCTAATCACTCTCCAAGTCTTTGTAAGCTTCCAGTACCTAAAATTTCCTGTGGCAATGAGTCCTACTTTTTAACAGGCTGCTGAGTAAAGAGTTTGCCTTCACTTCTTGGAACTTCTCTAGATCTTCCTAGTATCTAGAACAGAAGGGATGGCATCTAGAGGGACAAGTGGAGAGCTGGGACTGTGTGAACCTCATGAAGTTCAACAAGTGAAGTGTCCAAGGCCAGGTTGGATGGGGCTTGGAGCAACCTGGGCTAGTGGAAGGTGTCCCTGCCCATGGCAGGGGCTTGGAACTGGGTGATCTCTAAAGTCCCTTCCACCCCAAACCATTCTGGGATTATGTGATACTCCTGATTCCAAGTGTTTCTTGAACTAAGCCATCGTTGCTGATAAATTCTTCAGCTTTCCAACACAAACAATTTCGTGTCTGGCCCCACCTTTATCAATCCTTGCCTTCTGTGGATAGTTTTCTAGGCTTCTTCCCATCCATTTCTTTGTGGGCTACTCACAAATTACTCAAGGCAGGAGATAGAAGACATTCATTAAGCAGAAAAATAACATTCCCCATTTTGGCTTCTCTTACCTCCCTGGGTTTTTTTGTGGACTACCATAGACCAGCAGTGTCATTTTGATGATTATTTCCAGCCTAACAGTCAGATCTCCTTCCTGAGCAGTAACAGCCAGTTCTGAGCCCAATGATTTCCCCCCTGTGCACTGTTTTTCATTTAGCATCCTTGAATTTCATCTGCTGTTTTATTATCTGCTCACTAAATATCATAAGGTCCTTTCCCCATTTTTAGAGGTTGGCTGTGTTTTAATCTTTTTGGTATTAACTGAGCATTGCCATCAAATTTTCTTTTTTTTTCAAAATTTTCTCCCAGACCCACCTGGACTCCCCAAATTCAGGGGACTGATGCACAATAAAAGGCCTGTCAATATTAAATTGTCACTAAGTGCAAAAGCATCTTCTCAAGGCTCCACAGGGTAGAGGATGCAGGTGACAAAGTCACATCTACCACCATGCACAGTGGCTTTATAGATAATAACTCAATAACCTTTGAATTTTAGCATAGCTAATACAAGTGAAATGAGAAAAAGCCTCTCTAAAACAAGTAGTCTTTTCAAATTCCTTTTAAATTCTCCTCTGGAGTTAGAACTGTGATGTTTACCAGCAACTCTGTGAAAATGGGGGATTTCAGAGCCTGGGGAAAACAAGAGGTTTTAGTTTGCAACCCCAGGGGAGGGAGTTACCAGGGTAAATCCAGAGCAGCTGGGAGCAAACACAGACTCAGGATCTGAAGGGTTTCCCCAGCATGGGGATTCTGGGGCTTTAGAACTGCTGGGGCCTCATCATCTAAAATCAGGTTTGGTTGAGGTTTTTTTTTTGTTTTGAAAAATATATCCAGTGGCTATGAGTTCTTTAATGTGTCAGGCCTCAGCAGGAAAAGGCTGTCCTTGACAAAGGCTCCTGTTCTCTCACTGAAGGGATGAACAGAGAAAAACCCTTTTTTTCCCAGTGACAGAATGTGCCACCAGCACGTCCAGCAGACGGAGCCCAGAAGCACTGGAGACAGAAATGGCAAATGCTCCACAAAAGGCTCTGCCTTTTGTTTACAGGCCTGCCAAGTTCTGTGGTTCCCTGGTTTTCAGAAACTGCTGTTTTCTAAACCCTTTTAGCCAATGGGCCATGGACACCTTGGAAAAGTGCCCATTAAAATGAGCCATGGGCCCTCTGGTAGCCATCCCTCAAAGCCAGGTGGGAGAAAATATTTTATTAACTGCTAAAGGATGGGTTTCCTCTGTAATGAACCTTTCTGCAGTATTGAAGAAAAGCCATGTCTTACTTCCCCTTCCTAATAAATGGCTTCTTCAGAGTTTAATTAACTTCTCCCTGCTCTTCTTTTGTGGCTGAGTGTCACCCTGACCAGGAGACAAACTCTGTTTGTTCCTTTATCTGGGAGAGCGCTGGCCTGTCAGATAAACTGCCCTGCCGAATTTTCTGGGGCTTTTTCTCTTCCCACTTTGCATATCCCAGGGAGGGAGGCACTAACAACAGAAAGCAATGCTTTTTGGCAGCTTTGGGATTGGGAAGGAGCACCTCCTTAAAATCCAACCTGGACCGTGCCCCCACAGTGATGGCAGGGGCTGGGAATGGGGACCCGTCTCACAGACCCTCCAGAAATTGGGTCAGGCTCTCTGCCTGGTCCTTTGTTTCCACAGGCTTGAAAACAAACCTGGAGGAAACAATTTTTTGCCCTTCCAGGAGTACAGGACTTTGTATTTTCAGCAGCATCTGTCTGTCCCCATGTACATGTATAAATATAGCTCAAAATCAATAGGAGTGAGATTAGGTCACTGTATTTCTGAGAAATATGCTCCTGACAGCTCATGAACCCAACCAGCTCCTGCTCCTTCATGCATCCTGGGGTGCCCCAGGACTGGCCACATGTGCCAGGACAGTGGCACAGCCTGGAGAAGGCAAGGCTGCTCTCTTTTAAAATGGATGAATTTGGGCCGAGTCAAGAGGGACCATCACAAACTTCTGCTTTGGCTCTTCAGCTCAGCTCTTAGCCCATCCCACAGCAGAAGGCAGGAACAGGAGCTCCCATTTTGGGGTGGGAGGGAGGTAGGACCCCCTGAGTACCAGCTGGAGAAATAGGTGACTTTATCCATGCAAAGCCTGGGCTCCTTCTTAGGAAAAGATCCCAGGGCCAGCCTTGTTATACCCTGGCCTGAGTGGCACCACTTGATTAATTGTGCCAGGCCAGGAGCAGCCAGGGACTTTTGTGACACCAATGCAGTAATGGTCTGCAGCACACAGACAATCCCAGAGGATGTATCCTTCCTACCCAAACAAAATTAATTAATGGTGGAATAAATAAACCACTCCAGACAAATGAGAGCAGCCACCAGCACAACAGAAGAAAAATACAGGGAAAGGAGAGTGTTTTGCAGTACATTTCTGGGGAAGGAATAAATGGGGAAGAGCTAACACTTGCTTTTTTTGGATACACTGAGTGAAATGGGGCTGCAAGAGGAGGATGGACCAGCACAGAGTATTTCAGGGGAACAAGAGCAGCTGTGGCTGACCATTTATCCCTTTCCTGTGCTCAGCATAAGCTCTGCCACCATGTGCAGCTGAGCTCCAAGGACTGTCCTCCACAGCCATGATCCTGCTTGGTCTGCCCTAACCATGCCTTGTGCCTCCAACTGTTTTACCCACCTCCCACAGCCCTGGTGGCATAACTAAAACCACTGTGTGTGGTTCATTCTGATCACATTAATCCATCACAATCAAGCCGTGAATGATTACACGGCTGATAATCAGGGCCTGGCACACCCCTGTGCTCACTCCACCCCCTGCTAGGTCCTGCCTAGGCATTTCCTTGGATCCCCATCCGGAGGTCTAATCACCAGGCTCTGGAGCACCTCTTAGGCACTCCTAATTGGCACGTGACTAAGTGCCTGCCACGCGTTGGTCAATACCAATTAGCATACTTATTAAATGAACGTGTGTGTTGGCAGCAGTTACCTAATTACCTTAACAAGTGCATCAGGGAGAGGCATCCAACCCTGTGGAGCAGCAGGAAAACAAGCTGCCCTGGGATAAGGGACAGGACAGGACTTTTGGAGCAAGTCCAGGGGAGAGCCATGAAGATGATTAGAGGGAAGGAACACCTATCCCATAGGGAAAGGCTGAGAGAATTGTGATTGTTCAGCCTGGAGAAGAGAAGCTTCAGGGAGAGCTTAGAGCCCCTTCTAGTGCCCAAAGAGGCTCCAAGAGAGGTTGAGAGGGACTTTGGACAAGGCATGGAGTGCTAGGACAAGAGGGAATGGCTTCCCACTGCCAGAGGGCAGGGTAGGAGGGGATATTGGTAAGGAATTCGAAACTGTGAGAGTGGGGACACCCTGGCACAGGCTGTTCAGAAGAAGCTGTGACTGTCTCACCCCTGGAAGTGTCCAGGTTGGACAGGTCTTGGAGCACCCTGGAAGGTGCCCCTGCCCATGGCAGGGGGTTTAGAACATAATGAGCTTTAAAGATTCAACCCAGAGCACTCCATGACTCTCTGAAATCCCTGCTCCCTGTGCAGGACCCACTGTCTAACACAGGTGACTTTGCTGAGCAGCTCCCACCCCTTCCAAGGTAATGTGAGTCAGACATTTGGTGTTTTCCTTCTGCAGAATTAATTTCCTGGAAGCCAGGGAACAGGAGTAATGAGAGAGGCCAAGACACCTGAAATTACATTTGCCAGACTCCACAAGGCTGGTGCTTCTTATTTATTTCCCTTCTTTCTGCATATCACCCCCAGGCCTGTGGGTACCACCGTTATCAGAGAGCAGGCAGGGGGAGAGCTGAGACAATGTTTGTGCCTGGGAACCAAAACAGACCCTGTGCACTGTTTTAATTTAATGCTCATAAAAGTCTGCAATGCCAATTGCTTCTTTTTCTCCTTGGAATTGGTGTGACAGGGCATTGCTGGTGGTAGCTTCTCTGCCTTTTATGTCAGAGCTGGCATGGTGTCATAGGATCACAGAATAGTTTGGGGGGGAAGGAACTTTTAAGACCATCTCATTCCATCCCCCTGACATGGGTAGGGACACCTTCTTCTATCCCAGATCACTCCAAGCCCTGTCCAGCCTGGCCTTGGACACTTCCAGGGACACCCAAAGCTTCTCTGGGCACCCTGTGCCAGAGCCAACAACTCCTCCCTTTGCAAGGGAGAGGGCAACTCTTATGGGTGGAGAAGATGCCAGTTTTGCATTTTCACATTTGAAAATGAGCAAGATCAGAGGCTTCTGGCTGATACAACAGACCCAAAGCAGAGTAAAGGCCTGGGGGAAGAGTGAGGAAAATCCATGATCCTGTTGAAGCAGCACCCAGCTCTACTCACCATTTTGCCTTTTCTGTCCAGCCTTGACTTTTTTCCCCTGCCATTTTCCTTAAGTTTCTCCATCCCTTGACAAACTGAGCAGCTTGAGGTGTGTCTGTCCAACACACTTCTTGCTCCCAAGAGGTTGATCCAGGATGGATGGGGGACATGAGTCTTCCCTAGTGCTGAGTCTACCACGTATCAAGTGCAAGCAGCATGCTGAGCAACTCATCTTTCCTGCCTGCCTATTAAGCAAAAATTAGAAGAAAATTACATGGGGAAGTCAGCAGTTAGTAGGAGGGAAGGGGTTGTAATTATCTGGCTATTAATTGGCATAGAGTTCCAGTTTAATGCTCTCAGGCCTGTGTCCCTATTTCCTAGGGAAATTTTCTCTCTATTAGTTTTGGATGAGAACTGGGATTCTCTCTGGAAGCTCCAAGTCCACTCAAAAAGGTGACTTTCAGCTTCAGTCCCCCAGCAGGTTTTTGTTTTCACACACTAAGGGACAAAATTAAGGGGTTGTTTCTAACACGGCTTCATCTGCCCAAAGTGAGGGTGGAAAGAGCCAAATTTTACCTTTCACCATTGGGTGATAACCAAGGGTGACCCTTTTAAAATTCAGCCCACATGCCAACGTTTGCTCCAAATAAAAGAACTCAAAGGATTGTTCCTCATGGCTTCTGCCAGCCCTGGGAATTCCCTAGGGAGAGGTAAGAACCTCCTGCCCAAGTGGCTGCTCATCAAACCCTGCCAATTAAACAGAACCAAAATGTTCTGAGCAGTGAACATCCATCAAACCCCAGGGAGAATTCCAAGGAGTGATGTGCAGGTTCCTGCCAACTCACCTGGCAGGGGACCAGGCAGCCCATCTCCTGCTCCTGCCATACACACCCTGCTCCTGGATACAGCTCTGCCATGGGAGAGGGGGAAGCTGCAGATGTTTGCTGTTGATCCAACACACACAGGTATTCACAGCTCCACAAAAGAGGTGGGAAGCATGGCCTTTCCTCCTCAGGAATCCCACAGGCAGCTGGAAGAAGCTGGAGCAGCAGGTAAATCTTCTGTGCTATTACAAACTGGGGGGGGGGGGAGGGAGAAAATACAAGTTTTCAGATTTTTCTTTGCTAAAACAAGGAATTTCCATGGATAAATCAAAGGGCTCTTAATTTTGCATCAGGTTTCCTCTGGAAGTCAAAGGCTTCCTTCCAAAGGGGGAAGGCAGGTCAGCCCTGCTCTGGGGGATACAAACACCCTTCAAACTGCTCTTCCAGAGCCCCAGCAGGAGCTGTGGGGACTTAACTTTAAGCTACAGACCCTTCTCCTTTAATTCCCAAGCAGGAGGAAAGCACTTGCTAAAGTGAACTCAGGAAAAAAAAAAAAGGAAATTAGGGGAGAAATAGAGAGAAAACAAACAGGAAGAAACAGCAGGGGGAGAAAAGGGAAAAAAAAAACAAACAGGAAAAAGGATGCAGGGATTTTATACATTTCACAGCTTGGAAACTCAGGGCAAGGAATGAGGAATTCTCCCTTCATGCCGTGGTTCTCCATGGACTGCAGTAACATGGAAGTATGTGCCTTCTGAAAAAAAAGGTTTCCACTGTGGCAAATTGTCAGCATAACAAACCCTTAAGAATTAAAAAAAAAAAAAAAATCTGATTTTCTCTCCATTTGTCCCTCCGCTTTCCAAACCCAGCAGAGCAAACTTCTCTGCTACAACAAAGCCTAGGAGTCTTTTCTGTCACCCAGGTGCAGCAGCCAGAGGCATGAATCCCTGCACATGGCATGGGGGTTGTGATGAGATGATCTTTAAGGTCCCTTCCCAACCCAAACCATTCTATGATTCTGTGAAAAAAAAAATGAGGATTTTACAGAACTTCAGAGAAAATGCCCAGCTGTGGAGGCTCAGCACACTGCTCTGGAAAAGCTTTGCCACCTGTCCCAGAGGAGTCATTCCCTTTAAAATTTTAAATTATTTTTAATCTATATCTAGGTTGGTAAGTTGCTTTTTCTGTATGATTTTGTACCTCAGCAGAGAGAAGGGAAACACCAGTGCCACCATCAGAGGTACCAACAGCTGTATTCACCCAGGATGGGGATTTGTTGGTGGATTCAGAGCCTGCCAGCTCTGAAAACATCCTTCACCCCCTGTCTCCAAAGATGGTCTGTCCCGTGCTGCTGGAGAGATGGCAGGAGCAGAGGAAGCTGCCTTAGGAGGGTGAGCTGGAGAACACAGCAAATGTGGGAGTGGAAAAAGGCCACAGGAGGCCCCATCCTGGAAAAAAAATCCCTCCCAGCATCCAGGGCTGAGTCAGAGCCCACTCCAGCCCCATCAGAGGTGACAGGGTAGTGCTGCCACCACTTTAATCCACTGGGCAGCTGCAGAGCTGGAAGGGATCTGAGGAAGATCAATGTGCCATTAGACAAAGCACCCAGGGCTGCCAGTCAATACCCTGGAAAGACACTGCAGCCCGTGACAACCACACCAGCAACCTGCTGGTATTGACACGAGAATGGCAGGCTTTAAAATCCAACAGCTTCTGCTTCCCCCCTCCCTGTCCTGAGTAAATTAACCCCAAATCTCTTTGTTTACCCTCACCCCTAATAAGCTCTCGTGACTCACAGAAAATGGTATTCCAGGCTCTTTCCTGAGCAGGCAAGAGCCTTTGTTCCCTTTCATCCTGGGGAAAAGAAGGGTTTAGATAATCTCAGAATGCCAGAAAGTAATTTATTTTGACCTAGACTGTTTCTGCAATGTCATCTCTTGGCTCCAGCACGTGGGAAGTACCATTTGCTGGCGTTTACACCACGCAGCTCCCATGGGCTCTGTGTCCCTGGCACTCCTGCAGCACTGGGAGCACCCAGAGGGCTTTGACCCTGGACTGGGAACCAGGCTGTGGCACACAGTGCCCAAACAACACCCTCCAAAGGTCTGAGCTGCAGGAGAGCTGGGAACAGCAGTCAGGAGCAGGGGGTTGTGCTGGGTGTTGCACATCCCAAGTCCCTGATGCGGACGTGGAAGAGACTCCAAAGGGAATCCTGGCATAAAATCACCAGTTTGGGGCGGAAGGAACCTTAAAGATCATCCAGTTCCACTCCCCCTGCCATGGGGCAGGGACACCTTTCACCAGGCCAGGTGGCTCCAAGCCTCACCCAACCTGGCCTTGGACTCTTCCAGGAACCCAGGGACAGCCACAGCTTCTTGGCATAATCTGTGCCAGGGCTTCACCACCCTCATGGTGAAGAATTTCTTCCTAACATCCATTCTAACCCTACCCTCTGTGTGTGTGAAGCCATCCCTCTTGTCCAAAGTCCCTCTCCAGCTCTTTTGTAGCCCCTTTAGGTACTAAAAGTCTCTAAAAGGCCACAATTAGGTGACCCCAGAGCTTTCTCTTCTCCAAGCTGAACAATCCCATTTCTCTCACCCTTTCCTCATTAGAGGTTCCACCTCTCTAATCACCTTCACGGCGCTCTCCTCTGGACTCACTCCAACAGTCATGTCCCACTTATCCTGGAGCAGCACCAGCTCTACCCCAGTGCTCCATAAGGCACACTCAGTCCTTTCCCCCCTCAGCAGGAGGAAGAGATTTACAGGGATGGAGTATCCCTGCTCTTCCTAAGCCACTGGGTGAGTTCAGCTCCTCACCTTCAGGATGTTTTTTGCACTCTCAAGCCTGGAAAGTTTCTTTAGAAAGGAAAAGCGAAAGCAGAGAACATCACAGAGCAGGAGACAGCTCCAGCTGCTGGAGTACTCTGAAGAACAGCACCACGTCAGAGCTGGTGCTCCTTCCAGCTTCCCCAGTCTGGCTCCACCATTCCCTGGAAACCACAGACCATGGTGCAAATACACTGAGCTATCCATGACAAGTTTTGCTGCAATCCAGGCCAGGAGAACCAAAAAGCAGCAATCATTGGTGGGACCCCCATTGCAGACCCCCAATAATACCCCACTGCCCAGCACAGCCTCTTAGCTCTGCCCCACCCTGGCTGCTCAGGGATTGCAATAACTCATCTCTCTGTCAACAGGGAGTATTTTTAAATGTCTTCCTCCCTGCAGGCAAGCATAAGCCTCCTCTGTTCTTCCCAGGCAGATTCCTTTTTTTGTTATTATTGTTATTTTTCCTCTTGATGAGGAGTTTAAATCATCCTGTCTCCTTTTAGGGTGGGGGAATGACAGTCAGGCAGCAGCCCCCAGGAAGACTCAGAATTGCTTGTGGCAGGCAGTCAGGAAGAAGAACTGAAAGTCTGTGTGTCCAAACTTCTGATTCAGAGCACAAAGCAAAGCCTGTCTTGCCTTTCCTTCCCAAAGTTACATAAAAATAAACCCAGGCTCCCTCCTTCTTCTTGGCAGCCAGCAGCACATCCTGCAGAGGAACCTCGTGTCCTGAGACTCTTCCACTGGGCTGGGAAAGGAGAGGAGAAGCTCAGCCCATTTGCTGGCTGGCTCCCACTGAGCCTTACTTCACTCTCTGTGCTTCCCAGCAGGACATTGATGTGGACAGGCATCTGGAAAGCCTGCAAGAGTTTCATCAGTGCTTTGTTTTGTTCTTTCCACGCTCGGGGTGTTATTGCCACACTGCTTTGGTTGTGCAACAGCCCCACAAAGGGCACGGGGCTGCTTTGAAGCGGGAGGAGGAGCTGGGCCACTGAAGAGCCACTGAAATCCCTGTGGTTCCTGCCATTGCTGAAGGCCCACATTGGATGTATTACAGTAAGTCAGCAGAAAGCAAATAAACAGGCAGACAGGATAAACAGGCTCTGCAGCCTGGTGTTCCCTGAGAAAAGTAGGATTTTTTTTTTCCCCCTCCAATGCTCATCACTTTGTCAGCAAGTCTGTGTGTGCTGGGGCATCATTTGTGTCCTGGGCTTGCAGACCCAAACCCCTGATAAACAAAACTCTTGCTGAGCCACCTTCACTGTGGATGGGAAGCCCCAATCCCAGCCACAGACATGAGGACACACTGCCAGGCAGCTTCATGCCATGCTGCAAACCCAGCTGCCAACATCTGGCCACCACCAGACCTGCCCCCATCCCCCAAGCTGCAGACATCCAGCCACCTACTCTGGATGTGTGGAAAACACTCCATGGAGACGTCCTGAGACCTCTGGAATAAAAAGCCCAAGGGCAGAGGAGGCCTTAGTCCAGGCTGATGGTTTTGTTCCCCTTTAGAGACCTGTCTGTGAGTAATTAAAGCTCCTGTTTCTAAGCTGCTTAGTATTTTAATTGATTTTCTGCTCTGGTTGCCCACAGTGTAGTCATTCAAATCCGACATTTGTCTTGCAAGTCCCAAACGAGCAGCAAGGGAGAGCGACCTTCGCCTGAGTCCCTCAGGGTTGGAACTGGTTTACAGTGGGAACGATCCTGGTGGGACCCCCTGGGTGCCAAATCGATGTCCTGGTCTCCCCTGCAGAGCAGCTCAGGGCAAAAAGAGCTTCCCACCATGACCTTGTACCTGTTCTTTCTCCTGGGAATTTTCTCTGAGCTGTCCTTTTTCCACAGGGGAAGAAGAGATTGATCTCCTGCATGGTCAGATTCTTGTCAGGGGAAAAGTGGGAGCACAGAAACAGGAATTGATGCTTTCAAAGGAGGTGAGAATACAGCCTGCACTGGAGCACTGGAGGAGGGTTTTGAATAAAATCACAGATTTTATTCCAACCTGTATTGGGTTGGAAGGGACCTTAAGGATCATCCAGTTCCAACCTCTGGCCATGGGCAGGGATGCCACTCACTAGGTCAAGTTGCTCAGGGCTCCATCCAGCCTGGCCTTGAACACTTCCAGGGATCTACAGCCTCCAATCCTAAATCAATCCCAAACCCTTACCAGCAGCATAAAAGTCTAGGACTTGTTTGTTTTTCAGGTTTTTTTCTTCTTTTAGCAGGACCCCAAAGCTGATGACAAATAAGCCAAGCTTTAAAAAAGAAAAATCAAGCTCTGACAAGTTGGTTAAAACATTCACTGTCAGTGGGGTAGGATTCCTAAATCCACAGAGTGACTGCAGGAGGTCACATCCTCAAATCCAGACATAAAGGCTTTCTCCAGCACGTGGAAAAACAACACACTGCCCTTCCAGAATTTTTTTTTCTGGCTAATGCTCATGGCCTGTACCTGGGAAAAGCCAGCACATGCAGCCTCTAGCCAAATAATCCAGGAGGCACAGGGAAAACCCAGCTCACAGGGCTGAGAGTTGTATAAAGTTGGGAGCCTTCCTGAAGCTGGAGGGATGCATTCCTCTGTGCTACAGACAGCCTGAGCCTCCAGCCTCCTCCAGGAATTTAAAAATAAGCCATGCATATAATAGGTGCACATTTAGCATGAAAGGAAGATGCTTCACAGAGGACAAATATTAAACTGTAAAATATATCAAGAGACATTTCCCAGGAACACTGGATTTAACCTGGCTCTTAGCTGAGCAGGAAGCTCCCAGGAGCTATGGCTGTGTTTCGTGGAGGAACAAAAACCTGGAGGAGGCTTTACAAGAGAAATCTGCCTGTATTTCCTAGGGATGTCAGGGAAAAGGGTCAGTGCAAGACCCTTCTCTGCTGTCACCAGATGGGCAAGCAAAGGGACATCACTGTGGCTGCTCAGTGTCACACCCCAAGTCCATCCAACCCATCTCCCATCTCCTGCCTAGGCTGTGCTCATCAGTAGAAATACTGGGAAAGGGAATAAAAATAGAGCAAGTCCAACACACTCTCACAGCAGCCTGCTCTTTCCATACTCCAAGCCACATGCTAGCTTTCAGCTTCTGTTTGAAGTCCCATGCTGGACTCTTTCTTTGAATTTGAATTCTGCTGCAGCAAATTAACAATCTGGAATTTCATAAGATCCTGCACAAAGCTGTTTGACACTTCAACCCCATTATCTGCATGGCAGTGCTTGTTTTAGGTTCTAAAATACGTGAGTTGTAAACCCAGGTGAGGAGCAGTAATGCTGGTAAATGGAAATTTAATCCCATTTCTTCTCAATTTCCCATTAAAATGGGAAATAAAATCCACATGGGAAGCACCTCTTGGGCAAGAAGGAGGCCTCTACTAAGATGACTTCACTTGGTCACATTAAGCCCAACTCTTGCACTAACACAAAGCCCTTGTCTCTCTTCAGCAAGAGGGAACACAGAAAAAAGTTCCAAAAAACCTGAATGTTTTTTCTTACAGCAGATGTGGGGACTCCAGCAAACAGTTTTGTTTGTTTGTTTGTTTCTCCTTTAAAATAGCACGAGACCATCTCAGGATCTCTCATGCCCTTATCTCTCTGCATGCTCATATATCATCTTCCAGTTGCTGTAACTCCCAGACAGTTATTTGGCTTTTAGAGCACCAAGTTCTTTGCTTATCTCCTTCCTACTTCTGTTCTCTACACTTCCAGGCAACCTGGTAAGGAGACCTGCATTTCCCTGAGAACAAAAGTTTAGGCTCTTAAGCCACTTATCTGGAGCAAACTGCTGTAACTCTCTTGTTTTGGCAGATACTGGGCTTTATTTCGGGAGGCAGATCAGAACCCCTGCACTCTGGGTGTCTGCTGGAGTAGAACTTGGTCTGCCTCAGCTTTGGAGACCTGCAAAGGGCTCCTCTGAAAGCCTGCAAAGAAATTTATCCCTTCCCACTATCCACACTGGGAACCAGCACTGCTGGAACACAACCACCCATCCTCAGTGGGCTGCCCCTCATCCATTCCTTTGGTGCTGATCCAAGCAAAAGGATTCTCCCAAACTGTGCAGCAGGGAAAATGATCCCTCAACATCACTGCAGGCAGCCTGCCTTCCTCCACATCCTACCCTCATCATCACTGCAGGCAGCCTGCCTTCCTCCACGCCCTACCCTCATCATCACTGCAGGCAGCCTGCCTTCCTCCACACCCCACCCTCATCACTGCAGGCAGCCTGCCTTCCTCCACATCCTACCCTCATCATCACTGCAGGCAGCCTGCCTTCCTCCACACCCTACCCTCATCATCACTGCAGGCAGCCTGCCTTCCTCCACATCCTACCCTCATCATCACTGCAGGCAGCCTGCCTTCCTCCACACCCTACCCTCATCACTGCAGGCAGCCCTGCCTTCCTCCACGCCCTACCCTCATCACTGCAGGCAGCCCTGCCTTCCTCCACATCCTACCCTCATCATCACTGCAGGCAGCCCTGCCTTCCTCCACGCCCTACCCTCATCACTGCAGGCAGCCTGCCTTCCTCCACATCCTACCCTCATCACTGCAGGCAGCCTGCCTTCCTCCACGTCCTACCCTCATCACTGCAGGCAGCCTGCCTTCCTCCACGCCCTACCCTCATCATCACTGCAGGCAGCCTGCCCTCCTTCACACCCTACCCTCAACACTAACTGGCAAAATGGTACCCAGGTACCCACCAGAGGTGCTTCAAATGAAAAATAACACCTTGCCATGATTTTTCCTGACTCAGGAAAGACACTGCCACACCTGTTGCATTCCAGAACTGCTGTCTTCGCAGGCATAGAGGATGGAGAGCTGTGTTTTCTCCTTTCCACAAGAGACAGAACGAGTCCTGCAACTCCCATCAAGCCAAAGGGCTCCAAGCAATGGGCTGGGTGTTTATCACCTCAGGTGTAGGGCTTTTAGCTGAAGGCATCCCTTGGTGATTAAAAGGTCTCTAGAGGCAGCTGGAGCTTTTCTCTCCCTATTGTAAAGGCTGCTGTAAGAATACATAAGCAATAAATGCCTTACAGGTGCTTGTATATATGGAGATTCCCACCACAACAGCTGTGAATTATGGCCCTATAATTCCTCTGAGGGGGCCTAACACGTGAGAAGCCTTTTATCAGCTTGGTGCAAGTGCAGCCTGACCAGACCTGGGTGGAAGGGGAGGGGATGTTCTCCCTCCCCCACAGCCTTCCTCACCTTTCTGATCTATCCCCTTCCACTTCAAGTTCAACAAAACAACCTGACTTGGAAGACACTGGCCTTTATTCCCTCTTTTGGGTGAACACTGACTCAGCAAAGCCTCCAGAACATATGGATCAAACCCATGGGAAAGGCACCCCTGGGTTCAGTGGAGATCCCTGTGGGAACAGCAGCCAGCTGTGAGAGCAAACAAGAGGGAAAAGACAGGTTTCTCCTGGCTTGCAGAGGGAAGGAAAGTGATGATGCTTGGGGACAGCTTGGCAAGGAGCTGGATTTGGAAAGGGAACCGAGGGAAGTCTCACGCTGATGATGCTCACCAGGGCTTTGTAAATGCCACACTGGCCTTTCCAGCCTGCACAGGGAAAAGCAGTTTTCACACCTAAGAGCCTTCTTCCACAAGCTGTCTAATGGCACTTTCACAATTAGCAGGCTGCTCTGAAAGGGAGTAACTGCTCCATCTTCTCCAGCTGAGATTCCTTTCTCACACAGAGCACAGGGTTATTTTCCAACACTTGTGAGCACCAAAGATGAAGCTGAAAATTAAAATGAGCCAAAGCAGCCCCATGCTTCCCCCCTCCCCACCCCTTTTAATAAAGCTACTGAATATCATGTTCTCAGTTTAGATTAACCTAAGCTTTGCTCCCAATTATTGTTTCACTCTCCTAAGTACAGAAGCAAGGAAGGGGCTTGACAAATGAACCCAGCTCTGCTGTTAAGCTGCAATTCCACTTCTGCAAGTTTGTCTGAATCCTCATTGCTCAGTGAAATCCTCCCTCACACAAATCACTGGCTGTGTATTCCCAAGGCTTTTTACTGCACTTGGGACTCCAAGTCAGGTTATTTTTCAACCTTTTGGTTTGTGGGACTGTGAACCCCATGGGGTGAATTCAGACAGGTTTGCTTTCCTTTGGGTCTTGTCCCAGACCCCTACAAAGAACCCACAGCTCCTATGGGGTCATGCAGGACACACATGGGGATGAACTATGCTAGAATCAGATTTTCCTTGAAGTGGAAAAGTGAGGCTTCTGCTGGAGACCAGGTTATTTGGGGACTTGCATGTTACCACTCAGTCCTGGACATGATGATGAAATGAAAATAGAAAAGGGAAGAGGGAAAGGATTGAGCTGCTCAGGGCTATGAAGCCTCCAAAGCCTGGCTCTGGGGAAGGCTCTTGATCTCTCAGACCTACAGTGGCCTCTGCAGAGAGGCAGTGGGGGAAAAATCCTTCCCGTTGGTTCCTCCTCACCCTTCTCCCAGCACAAATCAAGGCAGCTGTGATTAGAGCCAGGGCTGGAGAGGGGCATGTTAAGGGAAGGAGGGATCCCACACCTTCCCCTGCTGCCATGTCAGGCTAATCAGATCCACCAGCTCTTCCTGACTCTCCAAACACTGCTCGTGTTCTCCTTGGAGCTCCCTTTGATTCCCAAGCCTGCAGGGCTGTAGGAACAAGTCTCAGCTGGTCTCACAGCCCAGCCTGAAGTTTAGGTCAGGAGTGGCCATTCAGATCCATGAGGCCGACCCTCTGCCTCGTGTATTTGCTGCACAAGCTGGGAGCTGCACTTGGAATGTCCATGACCTGCTCCTTCCATTCACTGGTGACTGCAGCTGCTCACAGCAAATGTAGGACTCCAGTGTGGCAGGAACACTCCTTGGGAGAGCAAAGGAGAGGGAAAATAAAAGTGCAACATACAGCAAATTAGCCCCCTTAAAGGCTGATACACAAGTGCATTCACAGGTGTGCATCTTCGGCAGGTGAGGGATAACCCCGAGGCAGGTGTCTCAGAATGACAGAATGGTTTGGATTAGAAGGGACTCTAAAAATCATCCAATTCCACCTTCCACTACACCATGTTCCTCAAAGCCCCCCCAGCCTTGAACACTTCCAGGGATGGGGCAGACACAACTTCTACAGCTTAGGGAGAGGGAAGGGAGCTGCAGGGATATTGGTTGTTTCCCTTGCCTAGAACAGAGGCTCTGATAGCAATATTGTGGCAGCAGCTCGATGCTTTCAGTCAGGAAAGACAACTCAGACCTTCCTGAACTTCATCCTATAGGAAAAAAAAGAAGTTGTCCGTGTTCTCCCTTCTCCATCCCGCTCTGTGAGACCCAGGGTGTCCTTTATGCACATACTGAGGAGTGTGAAGGTGACTGTACCTAAGAAAAACACACTTAGACACATGATTGCTCCCTATGCCAGTAGTATGTTACAACTTTCCAAGGGGTGTTTTGCAAATTGCATGATCCAAGTCCATTTAAACACAGGGAGAAAGCCAGGACATGTCTAATCCCTCTTTGGAGATATCCAGAGGTGTACCTCTGCAACTCATCTGCAGGTGATAAATAAGGGGTTTGTCTCACAAGCTGCTCCAAAGTGAGCCCAGCAGGGTAAGCTCAAGATCAGGACTCGGTTTAAAACATTTCTCAGCCTCAGGCCTGGTAGGGAGCAGTTCTTCAGTCTCTGGTGATTTGCCAAAAGGCTCATTTCTTACTGCTAATAAGGTGAGTGTGCAAACAAGCAGCATGCACACCTGGTGGTGCAGGGACACCTCTCCTAGTGGAAGGATTTCTTCTCCTGGTTGGCACGGGCAGCCAAGGAGGCAGGATACATCCTGTCCTGCTGCTCCTTGGCTACTCCATGAAACATCACCACATTGGCAAAGGTAGCATTCCTTACAGACCTCATCAAAAGCAGAGCATGTTTAAAGAGGAAAACATGCTGGTAATAAATAGGCAGAACTTGCAGCCCTGAGCAGTCCATCTGAATAATTTGGTGTTCTTTGAGAGATGCCCAAGAAGAGACTTCAGGGAAGGAAGAAGATGGCACTGCTCATAATGCATCCTAAAGGATCTCCACATCTTTCAGCCAGACCCAAACAAAACACAGACTAGAGGCTTGTTTTGATTCCCATTAAAGGCATTCTTTTCCACTGACTTCCATGGAGCTTGGATCAGACACAAACAGGGAGTGAGGTGTCAATACATTACCAATTCTTCAGACCCCAGGACCTCATTAGCAGAGTGGTGCAAAAAATCACACCCCAAAACCAATGCTCGAGAAGACAACAAATTTAATTCACGGTGAATCAAAATGGGTCATTTTACCCTCAATGCAGAGGTTTGTTTCTGATTTCAGTTGATTTATGTGGGTTTCTTTTAAATAATATTTTTTAAACTGAAAGAATGAAAATACAAGTTACCCCCTTCACTGGTGCCCTATTTCCAAACTCATAGACAAAGCTTGGGGAAAAAACCCTCTTGACCATCCTTCTGTGCTAAAGCTTCGTGGCCCAGGGTGGTGAGTCCCAAAGTGATGTCAGAAGGAACGAAAAGTGGAAGCAGGGCTGCAGGTTTGAGTGCCAGGATGTGGTATTCCCAATCCCCAGTCCATGAGTCAGCACAGGGATATTGCTGCTTTCCAGCAAAGCACCTGAGGGCAACTTGGGATGTGGCCAAGAGCTGGTGTAGGTGGGGCAGAGGTATTCACATGGGAAGGGGTGAGGTCATTCCCATGTTGGCAGTGCCAATCTCTTCCCTCCCCTGTCAGCAGCAATGGTCACCTGCTTTACTGCACCTTTGGCAGACAGAAATATTTCCCTCTCCTCTAACACATTGGTTTTATGAACTGCAACAGATGTTTCAGACCACACATTACCCTCCCTCCCCCTGCCAGAAAGAAGGGAGGAACATGAAGTTGTTTCATTTGGGAAAGCCCTCTCAGATCATCGAGTGCAACCATTCCCCCAGCACTGCCAAGCCCCCCACTATGTCCCTGAATGCCACATCTACACTACTTTTAAATCCCTCCAAGCATGGTGACTCTACCTGAACAGCCTGTTCCAGGACAACCCTCTCCATGAAGAAATTTTTCCCAATATCCAACCTAAACCTCCCTGGGCACAACCCAAGGCTGGCTGCTCTCACTGTAGCACTCCACGATGGGTGGCTGACTGTGCAGCAAGAATTTTGTCTGGCCAAGCAGCACAGCCAAAGCTGGAGCCCAGCCAGGACAAAGGGCTCATACCTTCTCCTCCTGCTCCAGCCAGACATCCCAGGAGATTGTTAATGACTGCATGTGACCAGCAGCAATAATTAATCACCAAATATTGTTAGTTCTCAAAGCCAAGTCATGTTCTTGGCCTTGACAGCTGTCAATAACAGCGCTGGCAATTAAAGTTAGGCAAGATCTGATGAACAAGATAATGTTCAGTGATCATCATGCATCTGTGTCAAATCCAACCACAGGACGTTTTTTCCTTAGCTGGTATTTTTCACGTACCAGGAGGAACAGTCAGATTGTCAGCTCAAAACTACTTTAAGCAGCTGAACTGGTTCCAGTTACTCCACTCCTCAGACCCCTTCAGGAGAGACATGGATTGCAGGAGTCACTCGTGCCTTGTACCCTCTCCAGCCAGCAGTGCCAGAGACTTCAGGAGCCATGCCCACAAGTCTCACCATGGCCCAATTCAGTAACCATCCCTGGATTCCAGTATATAAATATAATAAGAGGATTGCAGAGAAGAGATTTGTCTTGACTAGGAGATTAGTTTTAGATCAAATTTGGCTAAGTGGGAAATGCTGCTGGCGAGGATGTGACCACTTCGATTAGCTCATGAGTGCTTTTCTACATCTCTGCTCCCATGCCAGGCAGAGCTGGCAAAGAGGAGCTGGAGAGATGCTGAACTCTGAAGGCAAGGGCAGCACAAGCAGCCCCTGTTCAGCCTGTTAACCCCCTCATTCTGTGATGCCATATTCCCCCTGTTCCCTGCCCTTAGCCCTGGCCACTCCCTCGGTTTCTCCTTATTGGTTTCTGTACCCCAACCCCATCCAGGGACTGCCCCTGGGCCCCTTACAAAACCACCCTGCACCCAGAGGTCTCTCTGCCTCTGAGGGCGCTGGCACAAGGTGTGAGTAAAGCCATATTCCCACCCTCATGGGAGACCCTTCTCTGCCTCCTCTGCCACCAGTGCATTGTAACGCTGCCAGAGACAGACCGTGGGGCTGTCCCACATGGACTCAGGGATGTGACCAGTCTCATGGCCCTAGGAAAGCCCCCCTGTGCTCTCCAGGAGCTGCAGCCTGCTAGACAGAGCCTAGTGGTCACACCACCTGCTCACAGAGAGCTGTTTCAGCACTGAGCCAGCAGCACTGAGCATTTCCATGTGGTGCCAGTGCATCTCCCAAGCACGGTGCTCCCACACCTCCTCCCTGAACTCTGGTGCCCTGCTCCTCCCTGTTCCCTCAGCTATAGTGTCTCTGAGCTATAGTGTCTCTATAGGGCACTGGGACAGCAGGGAAGGGATTGCACAGGTCAGAGCAGGAATCCACTGCCAGCATTTTGCTGCCTCCTCCATCACAGTGTGCCAGGCTGTTCAGCGAGCTGTGTGTGCCTCGCTCTCACAAATACAATATTTTCCTCCAGAAATTAAAAATAAGTGCATCTCAATATGGGATTGTGATGTTCCTAAGGGAAGCAGAAATAAGAAAAAAAAGCCACCTACATCAGAAGGTTCTTGGAGAGAAGAAACCAGAGTGGGAATTCCTCCAACATTAACTGTTAGTGCAAGGTCAGTTTGATGTGTGGAGTGCTGAGAGATGCAGGACTCTCGTATAGGAAGCTCTGATATTCCATCAAACCTTTAATCACCTGCTCGTGTCTCCTTGCAGGGAAATGGGCAGCAGCTGCCCACTTGTATTTTAAGGGTGCAATGCAAGGGGCACCCACAGGAATTCCAGCCAGGAATTGCATCCAGTGCTGCACCTCTGAACACTCACAGGGAGTTTCCACAGCCTTCTGCCTTCAACACCTTTAATGAGACACAAGCCAAAGCAGCTTCTTCTCCACTTTATATCCCAGCTCCTGCTCATCCAAGGTTTAATCCCACCATCTGCCTCCTCCAGATGCCCAGGATCCCAGCATCAAGCACCTCTCCAGCCTTGGAGGGGTTACCCACTCCAGGCTCCACAGTTCAGGCAAAGTCCAAAGAGACCTTGGAGACATAAAAGGCTTCCTGACCAGGGCAATCCCCAGGATTCTTCCTCTTCAGCATGTGTCCAACCTGCTCCTCCATTTAGCCAGGCAAAGGTAAAGCAGGAGGTTCTTGGAGCACCAGGGAAACCCCAAAACCTTTCTTTTAAACCCTGAGGAATCTCAGAGTGAAAAGGTTAGGGCAGGGCTCAGCTTTTTCTTCAACATGTGCTGACTATGCCCTGAAGTATGGGACTTCTAGACTGATTTGGAATATTATAATAGTGCCTTTGTGCCATTTGAAACCAAATCAAAGAAAATGTTCATAAATAGCCCGTGTTAAAGATGGATCCATTTATTTTTTCCCATCCAATTTCCATTCCTTGCCTTTGCTGCATTTGCTAATTATCCACTATGCATTTGCTTAAAGAAAGCATTTTTCTAGCCTTCACAATCCATCTTCCCATCCTAATGGATCTTGTGGTAAAGTCATTACAGAGACTTTATGAAATCACAGTTATTTCCATGACAACAGTGATGTAATAAAGGTGGGATTATGACATTACTGCAAGATCAAGCTGAAGGACGGGATGGATTTGTTTACCCCAGACAGGGCAAGGAAGAGACTTCATTCATCCAATGTTTCTAAAAGTGCCTTAAGGTCTGCTAATGGAAGGGACATTTTCTATCTGATTTTTTATTTTCTTGTGTTTTACACTTATTTATGAGGGCTCCTTTCCAAGTGCACATAGTTTAATAAGTTTGAGAGGAGCAGCCTTGCCTAGGATATATTTACCAATCTCTGTGAAGGGGAAGATCATCCCTGCAAGTTTACCTTTCCTGAAAGACATCAATGCCTGCTGGGGAAGGTTTTTCCACCAGTTTAAAGGACAAGCAGGACAGAATTTTCCCCTTTTCAAGGGTGGCTGATCTAAGCTGCTTTCTCTTCAAACATTGTAATCAAGAAATCACCTGCCGATGGATCACAGCATGAACTGGCTTCCCAGGAAATTAGGTTTGAAAATGGCATTAAACCCCTTTCTTCTCCTTCAGGGAAACAAAACCAGCCACCAAATTCCAAGCCAAAACCCATTTTTCTCTAAAACCCAGACACACCAGGAGAGTCCTTCTTGAAGTGATTTTTAGCTCGCTCGCTCTTGAGCAATCACAGAATAAACTTAGGTGAAAGTGACACAGCAATTCCTAAAGGATCATAGCATGGAACACCATGAGACAGCTTTGAAGATAGCTGGGGTTTCTGGTTTGTTTTTTGCAAGGAGAAAAGATGAATATTTCATATGGTACATGGTTCAAAAGCTGATTAATGTTTCAGTGTGTGGAAAACCAAGCTCAAGAGACAGGTTTCCTCATGTAAAATTCTTTAAGTTGGCAGTAGGACTTGTATGGCCAGCTTCTCTGAGGGTGTTTTCTGTTTAACCTCCTTTAAAACCACTCCTGCCAGTGGCTTGGTGCTCTGAGAGGGTGGTTAGTTCAGGAATTGATTACAAGTGTGGTCCTGCTTTGGTGTTCCCAGCTCCCTCCCCTCTGTCACAACAGCCAGGCCAGGTTGTGACAGTCCACAACACTTCTCCTCCCCTATTCCTGCTTGACCAACAGGATATTATCAGGCATCCTCCTGCTGGAGGGACTTTCTCTGCTTCCTTACGAGCTGGTGAGGAGCTGTAACCCCAGTACATCTAATACATAAACATACAGAGGAGATCCCAAACCTCCCCTGCTCTGAGAGCTCGTCTCCTTCAAGGCCAGCCTGAAGCAGCTGTTTCAGCTGGTCCTGCCCCAATTCCCGCTCCTCTAAGCCTTCCCAATATCTCTTCATTGACAGAAAGGAAACACCAGTAAGGCCAAGCAGACGTGTTAATGAAATGTGAATTATTAACTGCAGCGTGCTAAGGGAGATAGAAGAAGGGATGTCATTTTGCCATTAATATGTAAAATGGGCACCTCTCCCTCCTTTTGCTGGAGGGGAAGAGCAGACTCCAGCCTGTGTCCCATTCCAGGGCCAGGATGGGTAATGAGATAACACAATTGCTGTGTCTCTCGCCCTTTTCCTTTCTTTCTTCCTCGATAAAAGGACAGAGGGAAATGCACGCAATTAAAAGGAGGATTCCAATCGGCAGGGAGAGATTCAATGAATAATAATGGACCTCCAGCTGCTAATGTGCTTATGGACTTCCAAGTCTCAAGTGTCTAACCAGCTTAAGGGTCTGTACCATAGACTCAATTTCTATCTGTAAATGGGAAAGGCAGGAGCAGGAGGGGGGGAATCCTGGCCCTGATTACAAATGGGATCACCACCGAGCCCTTCATGAGGACAATGTGACAGCAGCAAAAGAGTAAAGTCAACTTAACAGTGCCTTCAAAGCCAACACCAAGCCTGGGGTAAAGAAAGTCCCTGCTTAACAACCCCTGTGTGGCACCTACACTTGTAGTCACCCCAAAATATCTCAGAAGAGGGTCCAAGGTGCTGCTAGAATAAAAGCAGCTTCCTCTGTGCATCTCCTAGTGAGGGGAAGGTCTCTACTGTGCTGTGACTTGCAGTACCTGCTCATCTCCCACATCTTCCCTGCAGAAGGGACAGAAGATGGACCACATGGACGACAGCCAAAGTCACACGAAAACGTCCACTTGAAAATTATTACAGCTTTCTTTTTCTGGCACTTCCCTTGTTTTTTCTCTCTCTCATTAATGCTTCTGTCTCTCTTTCACAATCCATTAACCTTCCTCCTGCAGTCTCCCTTCCTGGGCTTTCCCCTGACCAATACAGCCTCCTCTCCTTGACCCCTCTCAGGTTTTTACCATGCTCATAAATTTCCATGGAGGATCAAGGAAAAGACTTGCCAAGGTGGAAGAGCAAAAGACAACGCAGAAAGCACTGTCCCAGCCTTGAGTTCTCCATGAAGTTGTGTACCCTTCCTCCCCATCCAAAAGTTATGGGGTAACTATCACAGATTCAGGGAATAGCAGCTTCAGAGGCTGGCAAAGAGATGATCAAAGGAGCAAGGAATGTTAGCTAGGTAAGGGCTCCTCAGCCTTGGAAAGGGATATGACAGAGATGTGAGAATCACAAGAAAAGCTGTTTCCATCTCTCCTGGAGCAAGGACTAGGGGCATCAGAGGAAGCTCACCAGTTCAGAACAAATGAAATGAGCTATTTTTGTACCCAGCCTGTCTCTATGCCATGGGACTCCTCAACAGAGAAACTGTGTCTGCCTGGAGCTCAGAAGAGTTCATTAAAAAATCTGGATTTTTCTTGCCAAGAGCTGTTATGTACAAACACGTGGCTTGTGGGTGAAGAGGTCCCTGATCTACAAACCACAGGAGACTGGGGAAACATTCTGGAGAATCCCCACTGCTGTTGACCCTGTACTTACACATGTTTCCAGGAACATGCCTTTGCCAGAATCAGAGACAGGATCTTGTGTTTGGGGGGACGCCTGGTCTCACCCTGCATGACTGTTATCGTGCCTTCACACCTCGCTAGTTCCAGACAACACATCCCCTCTCTCCTCCAGCTTTGGGGGAAACCTGCCGGATCTGTAGGCAACGGCAAGATGTCACACGGAGCGGGAAGATGGAGTTTAACGGGAATAGCTGCTGGCAGCGGGGACGGAGGAGGGAACGGTTGCATAAGCCGACACTGGAGACTCCCAGTCCCTGGCACAGGAGGCAGGTACAGCACTCAACACAAAAGGGTTGAAAGAGAGAAGTTGTGTAAGGTCGGCCACGTGTCAGCACTCCCCGGCTGAATCATGCAAGTTTAAAGCCTTCGGAGCAGGGTAAGATCTTGGCGCAGCCACGTGCGCGCTCATTCCTTCAACCCGGGGTTGGGAAAACAACGGCAGAGCACAAGTGAAAGCAGAGCGGAGTAATTAGCTAATTAGGGGAGCTGACTAATCAGCTAATTTATAAAGGTTTCTCGTTATTATTCACGGAGAAAGAATTCCGGAGAGCTCTGGTGTGGAGCAAGGTGGAGCCCACCGGGCGTTTTGCCTAAAGCGGGGCATGTTCAGAACCCACTAGGGTGGGTTAAAACCACAGCGTCTCCTCAGCCTGACTGGGTTTGTGCTGCTGGGGGACAGAACCAGCCCTGCTCCTTCAGCAAAGGAGCTGCTCTGACTGCTCTTCTTCTGGGCAAGAGGCGGGAGAGCAGAAGTTCTCTGCTTTGAGCTGGCAAAGGGAGATTTATTTGCCCAGAACTCAAACAGCTCTATTTAACCTTCTCCTAAACACTGCCCGGGCAGCTCAGGCATTTCAAGTGGTGAAACGATATCATCTAATGAATGCCCAGGGTGGAACAATGTTGCTGCTTCTCTCTCCTTTGAAAGATTGCTCAGCCCAGTGAGATAAATGTCAATAAAAGGATATTTAAGTTGAGAAGGGAGGGGAGAAGGTGAGAACGTGGATGCCCAACCCGCAGCTCTACCTAGCTCTCCTTTCTTTCCCCGTTCCCTTCCCTTCCAATGTCCTTGTGCATCTCCAGCAGCAATATCACACTGCTGCTATTCCAGCCAGGATGGATATTTGAACAGCCTTGGATCAATATTTGTGCTAAGGGAAAGCTCGTGCATCACAGGGCTACAAATTAACCTCTTGTCCCATATCCACACAGGCACATGGGGCCCGAAAGAGCAGCGAATTCCCCAAGGAAAAGTGGGACACATGTCTCACAACACAGGGAAAGGAGAAAGTGTAATAATAGATCCAACCCCAGCTCACACACTTTTTACATTTCTCCCTCCGGTTTGGGGTGGGGGAAATAGCTTTTCTTAATTAGCATCCTAACCTTTTCTAAACAGGTTCAAGGGTGTCTTGGCAGGCTTGGGAAGTGGTGTGAAAGCAGCACTGAGTAACAGCAGCAGAATTAGTCAGGTGTAAAAGGATCTTGCTTTTTCCTTCTGGGGATGTGATTAGGGCACCAGTAATGAGAAACATGAAGAACATCCAAGGTTGCAGAAACCTGGGTCTTTTTCCTTATTAAAAGGAAGCATTACCTTAGAATTGCATGCTCGGGGGTGGAAAAATATTTCTCACAGCAGAAAATCATTGATCCCAAAGTCCTGCCTGAGCTGTCGTGGCTGTCACCAGCTGCACCTGAGTTCAGCCCACTGGCAGATGTTAGGGGTGTCCACATTGCCTATGGAATAACATCCATGGCCAAGCCCAGCTCCTCAAGGCTGGGCATCCTTCCCCACCTACACTTCTACAGACACATGGATGCACCAACAAAGCAGCTTTGCCTTGCACTATTCAGCCCACACTCCACACACTCCCAGCTGGGTTCCCCAGCAGCCTGGTCCACAGATTCTGAAAGATATTTGCAAAACTCCTCCAATGTTGTTTCCCTTTCTGAATCATCCTTCCTGTCTCAAAGCAGTGATAGATCAACTATTGTGCCAGATTTGCTGTCCCACTTCTAGACAGCTCTCAGAAGACTGTGTTGGTTTCCTGTGTTGGATTTTCCACCCAGCCTTGCTCTGACAACCTTCTTGAGAGGAGCTGGAGGTTTTCCTCACAGCTCCTGTCCACACCATCACAACATTTACCTCAGTTGGACGTAGCCAACATCCGGATATGTGCAATTACCCTTTCCTTTTCCAGCCTTGCAGCACAACAGTGGGACAGCAAGGGCTTGGATTGTGGCTGCTCACCACATGGAAACATAGGAATTGCCAAATTCACCCCAGGAGGAAAACAAGCAAAGACATTTACACAAAGAGAAGGGCTTTTGGCTTCTTTAGTCTGAAGGGCCGAATGATGATGCTCGCCCCTGCTTTTTCCTCACAACATTTGCCATATTTAGCCTCCTTTCATCCTGCCTTGCCATTACACTTAGCAAAGAGGGAATGGCACTTGCCCAGTGAGGGAATAGACAAGATGAATTTGCTCACTGAATAATGAAATGTGTTTTTTCCTCCTGCTCAGCCTCTGTCTGGGTCTTGTTTCTGGTTTGCAACAGAGAGACTCCACTTTTTCTCCACTTCTCTTCCAAATCCAAGGAAACACTTTTGTTTGGGTAGGAAATACAACTTCAGAAGAACAAAACTATTTTTGACTGTCAGAGGAATTTGCAGGCAGAAAGGTGCCAATTAATCTACATTATAGTGAAATTAGCCTGATATTAAAACGATAGGAGGATGACAAGAGAGAGATCAGCCTCTAATGTCCTCATTAGCCAGTGGTGCTCCTTGTGAGCTTTCCATCAGGAGAAGAAAGCTGTCTGGTTGCACTTCATTAGCACCTGGGTTAATGACAGATAAGGAGGCAGGGAGATGGGCTGTCCCCCCACCCTTCCTGCCATTCTCCTCCATGGCTCCTGGATGGAAGTTGATGTTTCCCTTGTTTCCTGTCGCTCCTCTATTTGTAATGTCAAGACAGGTGGAACACGATGCATTTTTCCAAACAATACGTGTGAGTGGCATTTTCCCTGGAGCCCAGGATAATTTGAGTAGTGCTGAGCTACAGTGGGATCCCTGCTACTCCTGGCACATGTAGATGGAGTGGAGCTACATTGAGGAAATCTCCCCTGAGACCCTCACAGACTCTTCCTGCTCCCCCACAGCTCCCTGTGTCCTCCTTTTCTCCTTGGCTTTCACAAGATTTTTGCCCTCTCTCCATCCTTTGTTGATTTTTCACCCCTCTGGCTTGCTGGCAGATGCTCAGCTCCCTGAGCAACCCTTCTGATTCTCTCCTCTCCTTCTGCTAGCCCTGGCTGTCTCTTTTATTGTTAAACTTTGGGTTTGGTTTTTCAGGTTTTTTAACATTTTTTTCGACCCCACTGATATCAGGTCAGATTGTGTGTCAGTACAACATCAGGTTGCCAGTAGATGAAGGACAACTCACAGGGAAGAAAACAAGGAGAAAAATCATCACTGGCATAACAAAAACACAAAAGTACCCCCAAAAAATTGAGACTTTCCCAGAGAGGATGCAGAATTGCTCAAAGGTCTCCTTCCAAAAATGCCACTGGTCTGCAAGGTAGTAGGATTCAAGCACATGGCAGTAGAGATAGGAACAATTTCAGTGGGAGCTGGGCATTATCTATGGAGGGGCAGGGCACATCTGCTTGAAGACATGAATTATGCCAAAAACCAGGGACAGCTTGGAGGTAAAGATGGAAACAGCTTTGATTTGTACTTCTGAAAGGGCCCTCCAACATCAGCTGGAAGGGGAACACTGAATTATGGAATATCCTGAGTTGGAAGGGACACACAAGGATCATCAAGTCCAGCTCCTGGCCCTGCACAGGACATGCTCTTCATGGGAACACAGGCAGCAGGGACTGGAGGATGCACATGGACCTCTGCTGGGGACTGCAGGTTGCTGGCAGGTTATTTATGAGCAGATCTAAACACATCCTTTGTTTCCTACCTTTTCCCTGAGCATCCTCACTTGGCCTTGGCTGGAGACACATCCCAAGGGGAGGTGCTCCTTTGGCCTGCCTGATTTACAAATCAGCACACCTTTCAGAGGAGAGCCAGCCTCCCTGGGCAGCAGAGAGAGAGGCAGGGTCTGCAACAGCACTGCCAGCATTGCTGCCTTCCCCAGGCAATGCATCCTGCCTGCAACCCCAAAGTTAGGGGAGACAGAGCCCAGGCAGTGCCAGGGAAGGAGATCTGCCCAGTGGAAGCCAAAGAGGGACAGACAGCGTGTGAAACGTGGGGTCTCTTCCCACCAGGACACGTGTTAGTGGATTGGAAGCACTGCACTGGAAAGGCAAGTTAAGAAGTGACAGCTGCCCAGAGAAACTGTGACTAAAATCCAGTTCTACTGAACTTTTAAAAGTCCTTATGGATCGTTTAGGGGTGAAGATGAGCTGCAGCAGAGCCATCATTAGAGATGGGTCGTGCCACACAGGGAGCAGCCAGGCAGGTCTGTGCCACACACCCCTCTGAAGAGCACCCCTCCTTTCCATGCACAGTGCCTACAAGCTGAGGCTTTGCAGGAATGGCTGTCCTGCATCTGAGCACTCCTGGGAAGCCTTGCTGGTGTGTGTCATTCCTCCTTGGGAAGGGAGAGACTCTGCACAGTCACTGGGAACAAGCACATGAGGGAAAGCCAGGAGAGGTTACTACAGCTAGAAGGGGCTTTTGGACCTACAGGCTATGTGGTTTTTTCCTCTCTGAAAATCACAGAAGCCCTTTCCAGATCCAAATGCTTCACACATCAGTACTGCCACTCACTTGTCTCCAAATTTACTCCATAACTGCACTTCACAGTCCCTCTTTCACAACCACCCCCACTTTATGGACTGCCATAAGCAGGGGGACAGGCACCAGAGCCATGAGCAGTGGGCACCCAGCCAAAACAATGGGCCACCTTTTCCTGTATCCCGGAAGGAGCAGCTGGAGAGTGGGAGAGAAGGCAGCTTTGTGATTAAACAGCCTCACAACACAGCAGGTCCTGCAATGTGAGCCCTGAGACAGCTCGTTTGGCTGTCCCTTGCCCCTGGATTGAATTTGCTGGAGGTTTGGGGTGCTTTAGCAGCACCCCTTTCCCAGATCCAACAGCACAGGTCAGCCTGCACCAGGACATGAGCAACAAAGCTTTGCTTTCAGCTCCTTCCCAATCCCAGCACCCCGATACCACCCCATGCTGGTCTGCTGCCCCTTCCCTCCCTCCCACCCACGTGCTTTCCCCCCTCCTTCCCTTGTTCCTTTTAATTAGCAATTTTTTCTTTGTTCCCTTTAATTAAGCAGGGTGGGGGCAGGCGAGGGGAGGGCAAAGCTGCTGTCAGCCAGATGAGTTATTTTCACCATGCGTGAGATCAAAGGCCGGGAGCTCCCGGCTCGTCCTTAATTTGGGCAGCGTCTTTGGGCAAAAGCCTCCCTTCTTTGTGGTTTCCCCATGGATGGCAGTTGGGATGCTGGGCTGGAAAGGGAGGGCTGAAACTCGGGAAGGGGAGCTAGGAGAAGGACTTTGGCTTGTCTCCTTTAGGGAAGAACTCCAAGAGGAATTTGGGTGGCACCCGGACTCGGCGTGTGGGCACTTTGGGCAGGTTTGCTGATGCCCAGGTATGAAACCTGATGGTCCAGACACTCCCCTTGGGGAGAGGGACAGGACCAGATTTGATGTGGATGGGGCCTGCAGCTCTGCCAGGGCTTTAATGGAGAGAGAGAGCTAATGAAGGGAAAGTAAAGGCAAATTTGGGCAAACCAACCACTCAGGGATTTGAGAAAAAGAAGCCTTAGCTGAGGGTATGAGCAAAGGACCACAGAATAATGTTATTTTTTTCAAGCCCTCTAGCAGTGTGTCTCTTTTGAGGGGCAGAACATATTCTGGGGTGCCAAAACTTCCAAGACACGTGGCCCTCATTTAATTTTTAATTGTCATCTAGCACCACAATACTACAGGAGTGGACATTTCCTCATCCTGAGCTCAGCAAACCGTTACCCTCAATCCAGGGATTTATACCTTAGGGCTGGACTCTCTGTAATCGTATCTCTACAGGCCCATGGGACTGTAAAAGGGTGATGTTCTTATTTTACAAAGCTTTATCCTGTTATTAAAAATGCTTTAGAGCCTCTCTGTCTCACAAGCCACATTGTATTTTTGGTCCTTATCACTCCTGCATATCTTTAGAACATCCCAGATTTTTCACATACGATTTTAATAACTTTTTGGTGCTTTTTGGGGGTAAAATAGGACAATTTCAGGCTGGAAGAGAGGCCCCCAGTGCTCTACCCCATGCAGCATCACCCTGAAAGTGTGGGAAGGTGGAATGTATGGAAAGTGTGAGTAAATCCAAACTTTGAAAACTCCTCCTGGCCAGCTCATATCTAAAATTAAAGAAAACGAACAAACTCATAATCTAAGATTAAGGTCCAGAGTGTTGTCTTATAACTGGGTATCAGAAGGCAGAGGGCTGTTAATTAACTTTCTATTGATGAAACAAAGCACATGGAGAGGAACCTTGCTAATCTCTTTTGTGCTAATCAGCACACATTATTAATTTGCTGGAAAGAAAAAAAGAAAAAAAGAAAAAAGTCCTCCACTTCCCATTTAAACTGAGGTTTAATAGGGCTGGAGCGTGGTTTCACATTTCCCAGTCTTCACTCTTTGGATGACATATGTTGCAGTGCATTTCCTAGTACATTATGAAGCTGCAGCATAAATAATTCAAGCTAAACTCCAGTTGTTAAAATAAACGAGCAAAGTATCTTCGGTGAATAATTATTCTTCCTTCTTCCTGCCTCCCTCTCCCTGTCAAAAGTACAAATACATGTGGCACAACCCAGGAAAATGTTTTAGTGTGACCCAGGGCATCCTGGAATGTTTTAGCTGGCACAGGGGAGATCAGGATGCTTGGGTTCACTGCAAGTGCCTGCTCAGCCTCAAGGAAGCCGAGAGGTGTCAATAATCTAATCCAAAAAAAACCTCAAAAAATTTCAAGGATTCAATATCTGGTTAATTCCCAGTTAACAGTGGATTTTTGTGACTCAAGTTTTCGCTGGGATGAGGTTCAAGTTCTGGCTTGCCAGTTTAAAAATTTCAAATAAATGGTAACAATCACATTCTGTGGGTCCTTCCAGATGGACACCACTTACACAGGGACACTGGGACCTGCCTGGCCCTCTCTGGGGTTTTCCTCCTGCAGCCATTTGGGAAATAACAAGGAAAGGAAATTTTCTTGAAGACTTCCTCTCTGGAAGACTTCCTTGAAGACTTCTGCTCAGGAGGGGGCTTTGTTTTATTCCTCCCAGTAAGGCCCCGCTTGCTCCCAGTGCCCAGGTCACAGCCCTGGGTGGCAGTGCCCCTGGGTGGCCCTTCACAGGGCGAGGGGCTGCCACCGTGCTGTGCCCACACAAGGATTGTGGTACCAGAGCACTCACTGAGGGAGAACCCTCACTTTGCTTTCCCAATGTCTTCCCTTGCTCCTCTCCTCAGCCCTGGCATCTCTGATTAGGGGCAGGGCAGTGCTGGGTGCTCTCAGACTGCTCCTGGCACCAAAATACCCTCTCATGAGGCACCCCAGGCTGCCTCTTTCCTCCTGCCCCGGGAGCCAAGCAGGAATGCATATCTGCAGGCACAGCTCTGCTGGACAAAACCCACCTTCCCCTCTCCCAAAGCTGCCATGGGCACAGCCTTTGGCCACCAGGATGAAGTGCAGGGACCAAAACAATGTGACACATCTGCCAGCAGAGCTGGACAGATGGAAAAACCCAGGCACTAAATAAACCCTGTGGATGTTCCACGACCAGCCATGAAATGTATTTCATTTAACAGCTCAGAGCTATTTATGGAAATCACTTAATTCATTTTATTTTTTCCCTGCATCTCCTTTTTTCCTCTCTTTTCCCCCAACTCTGCTCACACACCAGATCATTCTGCCAGAGGAGAATGACCCTCCTGCTGCCTAGTGCCCACCTGAAGTCAGAGGTGCCTGTAACAACATCCTATTCCATCACTGCAGGAAAGTGGGATGCTGTGAGAGCACAAGCTGGCTGGGCATGGAAGGACAGACATCCAGGTGAGAGAAAAACTAACTTCCTCAAATTAAAAAGAAAATGGAAATTCAATAAAGGAGAGGGGAGTACAAATAGGGAAAGCCTCTGAGCAATACTGGGGAGTGCTTTCCACGCCTCACTACATCCATCTTTCTTCCAGGATCAGAAACTCTCTGGGAGAAAAACCAAGCTACCACAAACACCAGTTTTTATTCCTACAAATGCTCTTCACCTTCCCCATGACAGCCCTCCAGAGCAGGGCAGAGCAAGAGAAGATGGACCACTGACCCAGGACAAGGGGATGGGGCACTGGAGAAGCACTCACTGAGGCAGTCACAGAACAGAAATGCTGGCTGGAGAAGGAGAGTGGAAATTCCCATTGGGAGAAAGTGAACATGATGGATGGCACTCCCATCACCCATCCCCACAGCTCACCTCCTACCATCTCTCTTTGCTTATTTCTTTCTCCTCATCCTGTGTTTTTCTAAGGGAGGGTGGGTTTTAACCATTCTTTTGGTAGCTAAAACTATTCTTCCATTTTTTGGGAACAGCAGCATCCAGAGGGACCCAGTCTAAATCAACACCAAACACAGCACTGCCCATCCCCACCCTCCAGCTCGTGCTTTGCCTCCACAGAGGTGCACAACCCAAAATCCACCCTGAAGATGCCCCTAAAGCCTGCCTACTCAGAAGGTGAGGGGCTGAAGGGGGGGTTGTGCCACATCTCCCAGCTCCCACAAGGTGGCAGGTCTCCATAATTGTTTTATCCCAATCAGAAGCCCACCAGCAGCAGTCGTGGCTTTCCTGCTCTGCCTAGAGGGGAGCTGAGTCCCAGCAAGTTGTTTGCCTTGAATAAGATGGCTCTTTTGCACAGGTAAACTGTGATTTTTAGGAGATGAATATGCCTGTACAAATTTGATTAAAAAGCAGCACAAAAAGACTAGGACAAGGCATGGCCAAATCCTGGCTCCTTGTGCACCCTGGGTGATTGCAGAGCTTCGAGCAGACACGTGGCAAAGCAGGAGGATGCCAGTGAGGCAGAAACCCAGGAGGGAGCAGACAGGTTGTTCAACAAAGGTTCAGAAGGTGGGGAGGAGATTTAGAGATTAGGCCAGATCAAAAGGATAATTATTTTTGTTACATTTCCCTATCTGCATCACTCCACTGGTTCTGCAAGCTGCCGGGCTGATTTTCGAGTTTCCAAGCATGCTTGGTGTAAGGAACACATTTCTAAAGCCTCAGCAATAAATTCCAACTTTCCATCAGGCTTGCCTGTTGTGCGTTCAGGAGCAGGAGAGGCAAACCCTGCGAGACCTGGAGATTTAGTTTCCAAAATCTGGAAGGTTTAGGCTGTAAATGTTACCCTTGACACCTCTGAGGGATCAAGAAGCATCAGTGCAGATGCACAGAATCCCCCTAGAAATGAAGCAGCTTTAAATTTGGTCAGAGTTTGGCACCTCAAATTTGGCTACCAAAGTCACCAGGATTCAGCTTGCTGGTTCCCTACCTGAACTAGGGAAAAGCCACTCATCCCATATAAACCATGGTTGTCCCAGGATGCACTAACACCCTCAATCCAGTTACCAAATCCCAAACCATAAGCAGGGGTGAGGAGCAGAGGCAGGATTTGCCTCCCTGCTCCACCTGAAACCTGTGATAGATGGCCCAGAGCAGATTCTGGTTGCCCATGCTCCCAAAGCAAACCCCTGCCACTCGCAGCCCTTTGTGCCAGGCAGGCAGGAGCTCGCCCAGGAGTCACAGCCTCTGTCCAGCTAAGTTAAACAGGGTGTAAGGATTGGGGTGGGGTGCAGGTGCCAGGCAGAGGGGTACCCACAGCCCTGCCAGCCCAAATGCCGTGACCCACAGCACTCATGCTGAGCCAGGGTGTCACTGTAGGACACGAGAGCACACACACGTGAACGCAACAGCTGAAGGTGAGAAAAAGGACAAGTTTCTTTTCTGACTCCACTACTTATAGTTTTACAAAAGTGACAGTGGATTGGAGGGTGAAAGGGCCACCTCTCCAATGACACTGCACAAGTTACCAATCCATCAACTTTCTCCTCCTCTATGAAGGAATGCAAAACAACTGAGTGTTTACAGAAAATGTGTGGGAAGGTTTGCAACTAGAATGAAAACATCAGAAGGCTAAAAGATTTCTAAAAATCAGGGCGACACCAGGGGAGCACAGAATGGCTGCAAGTGTTCAGCACAAACAGGTCCCTCCTGAAAGAGAGAAGGGGGAAGCTGGGTGCACAAAGCAGCTGCAAATCCAGCCTTTCCTAGGACTCCTCTTTCCCTACTAAACTGGGGAAGGAGCATTACCCCCAACACGACTTACCCGTGGCAAGCAAGCTGGCAGGGGCACATGGCCTTGCCATGCCCAGCAGGCTGTCTGAAGTGCCACCCTCAGCTAAGGAACCCTCTTCAGGAGGAGGATTTCCCAGTGGTGAGCCACAGATCCTGCCCCTAGAAGGCATGAAAGGCATCAGAGCACTTTGGAGGACACTGGCCACACGTCCCACCTATTGAGCACCTGCCAGCTGTGGGTGAATCGGGTGCTTGCTATGGATGAACATCAATGTGTGGGTGTGCAGAAGCTCTCCCCACACAGAACCAGCTTCCCACTCCTCATGAGTCATCAGCTCCATGTCAACACCACAAATCTGGTCCCCAGGAACCCCTGGCCACCAGGACCCTTCTCCTTCCATGGCAAAAGAGGCCTCCCCAGGAGGAACAGGATGCTCACAACTTGGGCAAAGCTTCCTCTTGCTAAGGCAAACTATGTGACCAGACCTTGGTGATTCCCCCAAAAGCTTTTGGGGCTCCCCATCCCTCTCCTGCCAGAGCCAGCTGTCTGTTCCCAATTCCATATCAATACCACGCTTAATTTACAGGGCAATAAAAGTTAATTAATGCCATAGTTACAAAGCCATTGCAATGTAATTATTGTTTAATTGGATTATAAGTTATGCAATTTCCAACAAATCAGTAATAAACCAGAAGATATTTACAAAGTGATAAATTGCTGCAGTGTTAAGCACCCAGAATAGCATTGGGGTGGGGGCTGCATTTTCTTGGCTTGGTTAGGAGCCCTTCCATGTGCCAACCATGGATCAGCATCAGCTCCTGCTGCAGCCCTGACACAGCTTCCCGACTCTGCTGGCATGGAGAAACACCAGCAGGCCTCTAAAGACACCATTTCCAGAGAAGCTGCTTTTGGGAGAGCAAAAGGGGAAAAAGAATAAATGGGAAAAACTCCCAAGCAGCAGAATTTCAATGCAGGATGCTGCTCTCCCAGTTGCCCTTTCCCGTTGGATGAGCTTCATCATCCCTCCACCAGTGTCTCACCATGCCCCTGCACCCAGAGAGCTTTGGGAAGGCACAGGCCAGCACCTCAGAGCAGCACCTGGGGCTAGGGATGACTTCAGTGGTATCACAGGATGATTTAATCCCCTCTTGGCAAGGCTGCCAAGATTTGGTGAGTGGGAGGGGGCATCCATGCAGCAGAACCGAGCCCACTGGGCATCCCTGAAAGCAAAAAGGGATCAAATATATGGAGCTCCAGTGGCTTGGAAAGCCCAAATTGTGCCCCAGAGGTCTCAGTGCACCCCAGACAAGCTGTGGGTCATCAAGCTCCTGGAGCAGGAGGATCCCTGCACAGCAGCCCAGGCAGCAGCAATCAGTGGCTCAGTGCTCTTGAGAGCAGCAAATTAAAAAGAAAGGAAAGAGGGTTTTATGATTAATATTGCTGCTGGGATAATTGCTGTTATTACTACTATTATTACTGTTTGGATAGGGGCTTGTCATGGTTCATTTGGGGAGGAAAAAGTCACAGCCTGCTCATG
>JACBWW010000010.1:1086549-1159818 GCA_020086605.1 Lanius collurio | reverse complement strand
TTTTTTATCCTTTGCTCAGGTTTGACTGTTGCTGAGAATTTGCAAATAAATAAAAGAGTGAACAGCCCCATAAAAGCTGATTGTTTCCTCCTCCTGCAAAGATTGTCTTTGTGAAGAAGATTAAAAATCCTTCCATGCTGCCAAAGATAAAGGTATCCCTGGGCGAGAATAAGACATAAAAGAGGTTACTACACACATCTCTGGGCTGTATGGACTGCTAATTCACACTGCTGTCATCCCTGCTCGCCCATCTTTACTCTTTCTTCCCTCTTTCCACAAAAGGAAAAGTTGCCTTTGCTGAAAGCAGCACTGGCAGCAACAGTTGAGCCCTGAATGAGAATATTTGCTTTCCCAGCTGGCTGTGGGGAGACAGGTTCTCTGGGACCATCCATAAAGGAAACACATCTGCTCCCAGCTGGAATGGGAGGCAGCAGGGGAGGGACACACTCTCTCCTCCCTCCATGGCACGGTTTGGTCATAAAAGAGCTCACACCTGAACTGGAAATCCTTTGTAACGATGAACTCACCGCTTGGACTCCAAGAAGAGGTGCAATTATGGACAGAGATGCTGACCCTAAAGCTCTGGGGATAATCCCATGACAGCATCTTCACCTGGCACTGACTGCTAAACCAGCAACCCACGGCCCCATTGAGATTGAGTTTGGAAAGGCTCCACAGAAAGCCCTGGGGAACTCTGAAACCTCAAAAGACCTGTTCTGGGAGTGCAGAAGGTTCCTCCTAAACACATACAGGAGCAGGGCCACCTCCTCCCAATCTCTGTGGGTGGAATTAAATAAGGTGCAAGAGGAAGGGAGCAGTCATTCCATTCCAAAGTGTGCCTAAGAGCCCGTCAGGGCATTTATCCAGGGACAGTCCTGTGAGCCCAGAAGGAACTATCAGGTCCCTCCTTGGTTCAGATGAAGGAAGGCCACACCACAGGGCAAACTCCAACAGACAGTGGTTTTTTTCTTTCCCTCCCCTCCCAAAGTGCTTTGTCAGGATTCATTAGAAGCACAGCAGGTTTTACTGGTACCTGTGCTATGAGCAGAGTGGCTGCTTTTCCTCCTTGCTGACAACCTACATTCAGTGTAACAGACTGAAAAGGCCTCCAGATTCAAAGCCTTGTAATGACTCTCCTCTTCCTTTCTCCTTCCCTCTTTAATGGCTTTCACTAAAGGGAGGATAATTTTTTTTTCCTTGCATGTTGAGCAAAGTGTAGAAGAGATTCTCATTTTCTCTATTCTTCAAACCCCCTGCACCAGCTCCCTGTTGCATGTTATTTCTTCTTCCCCAGCATCTGGGGGTACCACCACAAACAGGCCACCAGAGATGAGGAGGCAGCTTAAGTAGATTTCAATAGATGGGAGCTTGATGGACTTCATAGGGGAGGAAAAAATTCATCCATTCAGGCACAATCAGATCCTCAGCTTTTCCTTTCCAGAGCCAAGATGAAGAGCTTTTTAGGCTGGCCCCAGGAAACCATTTATTTCTCTCTTTCAAGCCCTGATGAGTTGAAGTAGATGGACAATGCTTTGTTTAAAAAATGCCAAGCAGGTTAAAATCCAGCCTGGCACACATTTCTTCTCTGTTAAGCAGCCAAACCCATAGTCCCTAACACTATTTCCCTCTTTTTGAATGATGGGATTGCTTTATTAATTGCCAACCTACAAATGTGATCTTCTTGAGTAGTTTTGGAGTGTAGTGGGGAAGGGGAGGAGAGCTGGAACAGCAGTCCTCCAGAGACCCCAGGTAAGGCTGATTGATCAAAATCACTTGAATTTCCCCTATTATTAAATACAAGAGTGCTCCTGGTTTGTCTCAGAGATGCAGGGAAAAAACTAAAAAGGAAACAAGAGCTTAGAGCAGTAACATCCAAGGAGGTGCTTCTATTCGTACTTTTTCTCTTTTTTGCTCTCATCTGCATCAATTTGTTACAGTTTTTGCATAAAAATCCTTTTTGGCAAGCATGAGATCAGTCCTTTATCCTTGCCTTGTATTTGGGCAACCCACTTCAGAGCACAGGGACCCCAGTGACTGATGGAAGGGTCTCTTCCTTGAGCTGAGCATGCTGAAGGTTCCTCCCACAGGAATTGTGCAGGAAATGAGATGTGCTGGCTTCTTATCCCTGCAGGCATGGGGGGCACAGAGACCAGCCAAGGCTGGGTGTGGTGAAGAGGAGCACGTTCAGATTCTCTGTAGTTCAGGCAGAAGGACTGGCTGACAGGGAGAACGCACATGAAGGAACATGGGAAGGATGGAAAAAATAAGAGCATGAAGAAATGTATTGCTTCCCCCTTCTGAATGTGTGTTCAAGTCCAGAGAGTCCAAGAAAGACCTAAAGATCCCCAGAATTACCCTTCTCTGAGTATGCCAATATCCTGCACTAGGACTGAAAACTAGCCAGGAAACCAGAACTGTGTGAATTGTGAGATCTGGGGGATTTCTCTTGCAAGAAGTTTTAATTTAAGGTTTGATTCTTTTGAGAGGGAGAGGGAAATTATGTCGGGCTAAGAAATGCAATACGTGCGGGTTACGAACATTCCCCGAGAAGATGGGGGATTTCCATGTTTGCTCTGCTGATTCCCTCTCTGGCCCTGTGCATATTTAATTAACAGCAGCTCTCTCTCAGGCTGAGGTTTTGAACATGGTCTCCTGTATCCCAGATGGATGCCCTATGAGGAGGCATTTGTTACCTGAAAAGCTCCATAAAATGTGTCTGGCCGAGCCCCCTTCCTTCACTGCGGGTCATCTTGGAACACCAATGGTAGGCTGAAGCCTCAGCACAGATGAAAGACCTATCCAAATCCTCTTGCTGGAGGCCCTCTGAGCATTCAAAGGCTTTCCCAAGCCCTTCCTTTGATGAATGGACACAGAAACTGAAGGCAATGATACTTCTGCCAACCCCTTGCCACCTTTATTCTCCAGCACCCAAAAAAGCTGGTGTGCCTTTGTCTACGTTCCCATCTTTGGTAAGGTCTCCCCTTTATATTTCTTCTCTGCCACAAGCACAAACCTGTTCATTCAGTTCCCATCATCCTGGAGATGCCCCCTCAACTCCCACAGTGCAGATCCAACACTGAAACCCTTCCAGACAATTCATCCAAGACTCTCCTCACTCTAAAAAAACAACCTGTAGAGATGGTGCAAAACCTCACACAGGGTAGCCATGGTTGTTAAAGCATCTAATTATGTACTTTCTCATTACTAAGCCTGATTTAAGCAGCTCCCTGGCTCGGACTCTGGGATGTAACACCAAGCTCTGAATCATCCCTGTCCCATCTGCTCCTGCCTTTGCCCTTCCCCACTCACAGGTAGGGTAACACACCAAGCTAAATATTTAATGGCAGTGCTAATGGCTTTTTTAAGTAAAGCCTTGAGGACAAAGGAGGAGCTTTTCTTTGGATTAGGATGACTAAAACTGGGAAACCTATACAGCCCAGTCCTGCACTGGTTTTGTCCTGGTGCTGTGCTCCTGGATAGGAGCACCAGGGCTACGGGCAGATGGTGCCAGGCTTGCTCCCAGCACCGAGTCACCACTGTACACAGCTTGCACCAGAGCAGCCTTAAAGGAAGAGCTTTGGGGTGGTTCTTTTCTGGTGAAGGGATGAGGAAAAGCCTTCTTGGAATGATGCTCTGGAGCTCTCAACTAAGTCAAGGCAACTGAAGCCACAACAGCAAACCTGGCCTTGGAGCGCACGAGCGATCAGGGTTGGAGCAGCAGCTCCGTGGAGCTGTGCCAAAACTATTCCTTCTCACCTCGCTGGGATTTTCCCAACAGTTTGCAAATCCCGTTGACGGCAGATAAAAACACCCACCAACGTTCCAGGGCCAGATGGTAGTTTATGTTTATGAAAACTGCGATTTGTTTTCATGGAAACTAGTAAAAGGATAGCAGGCAAACCTGGAAAAACACAGCTCACCCTTTGGGGAAGAGAATATTTTATGGACAGCTTTGGTTGCCACCTCTGTTCTGCAGCTGATGGAGCTTGGGAGATGGGAGCTCACAAAAGGTGTACCCAACTTAAGAGAGCAGCTGTGGGATCCAGAGGCCACTGACTGAAATTCAGCCTGAATTAGGGAGAAGCAGAAGAGAGGCATTTCACATGACACACCAACTTTCCAGCTCACCAGGAGAAAGAGAGTTCATTACTGAGCCTTCATTATCAGACAAAAAAAATCAAGGGCTTGCTCCTCATACCTGGTGGAGGAGCCTCAAGAACCACCAGGCTCCATCCAGTGAGAGAGACAACAAATAAAAGACTCAGTATCAGCTTTGTGTCCTACAGGGATGTAACTGGCTTCATTCTCTGCATTTTTCACCAAGTAACAGGAAAAAATGGACCATCAGGTAGAGTTTCTCATGTACTGGACTTTCCCTGGGGCACTTCCATCTGCTGGCTGATCTCTCCCTCCAGCTCTCCCCAACAACTGCCCCTCTGGCACATTGTTGGTTTTGGCTGAATTAATCTCAGCCTGATACCCTGAGAGCAAGGCCCAGGGCACAGGCAGCATAAATCCTGTTGGCCCCAGGCCAGGAGTGACATCAGTTCCTGGAGAAGACTCATAAATTTCATCTGAGTTTCCTTCTACTGAGTTTTCCTTTTGCTTACAGGGGATCTGCAATACTTCATCTGTCACAATGGCTCCCAGGGACTCACGTTCTGATGTCATAAATTTGTCATCACCACGACATCACTGACAGACCAAGCACGAGGAGGAAGGGCCCCAGGGCTAAAGCAAAGGACCTTCTCTTTAAAAATGGTAGTGATTCACACCAAAATGCCCCTGGGAAGCACTCCCAAAACAGGGAAAGAGTCACACTTTTCAGCCCAGATTTATCTTTTCTTTGTGTTGCCAAAGTGAGTCCTGGTCAGTGTGGTGGCTTTGAACACATTGCTTCCAAGAGCAGGTGTGTGTCTCCTAATTCTAGAGGATTGCTGACCTCCTGGGTTTATTTTGTTTCCAAAAACTTCCATTCCTCCACATGACAGCTGAGCAGTTTTATAAGTAAAGAGAGATTTTGGAGGAAAACAGGTGTGTGAGTAGGCAAGACCTCCTTTGAGGTTGCTGTGGTGCAGCACTGTAGCCTGGTGATAACCCTGTGGCCTTTTTCCTTAATATACCTACACAAAATAAAAGGGAAATGCTCAAAAAACTAAACCCTCGTGTTTCTGGGGGCAAGTTATTTCTAAAGGCTGGAGTCAGCCTTGTTGAATTCCCACAGATCTTCCTCCTTATAGCAAATGTTGATTTTTTTTTTGCATCTTTCCCCCCTTGCATCACCTCTCCCAGTACAAGAAGCAGCTCTGGGGCCAGGTGAGTGTTTGCTGGCACCATTGAGTGCCATCATCTGGAAGGAAAGCAGGGTGGATTTGGGACTGGCTGAGGATGTGTCTAGGAATAGTTCTCCTTGTCCTGCATCCTCTGCCCTTGAACAACCTCTTCCCTGAATATCCCAACACCTGGACATTGCAGCCTGGCATCATCATACATCCTGCAGACTGATCCTGCTGCCTGCCTTATTTCAGTGCTGTTACTCCAGGATTTCTTGGCAGGTTGTCTAGAAATCAGCAAACAGCCCCACAGGACAGAAAAACTAAAAACTATGGCACAGCCCATGATTTTCTGAGGGATATTTGGCTGCTCTCTTGTGCTGCTGCATGGTAGGAAAGGGCAGGGAGAGGACAATTCTGCTCTAACTTGCTACATCATCAGTTTTCATTAAAATATTCTTCTGCAACATCTTTGTAATTTTTCATTTTGGAGGCAAATTTATTAAAGGTGTACTTCAGTCTGATTAAATTAAATAAGTGGCATTAGCAAATAAAGGGGTTTTTTAATCTCAGCACACTGAAAAAAAAAAAAAAACAAAATGGGGGAGGAAGGGGAGAAATTGCTGTGATACAAGCACTATAACTGAAGGAGGGGGGGGGAAAATTCCATTCTTCGTAAGCTTCCATTCATTATCCTCCCCTGGCCCCACCACCACAAATCACTGTGGAGCCTTACAGCAAAAATACCCCCAATGTAAAGCAATATAATATCCTGTGTTTTCCAAGATAGGTGGTAATACGTTTTGCACACAAACAAATCTCCCTAGCACTCCACCAGCTCCTTCCTTAAGTCTCCCTGTGTGGCTCTTTACGTCTCATACTCATTTCAGGGCTATTTCCTGGTCCGAGATGGCTTTGAAAATGAGGCTGAAAAGGTTTCTCAGCTTATTTTTGTTTTGATTTCTGCTAGGCAGCAAGAAAGGGCAGGAACTGTATTCTAAAATTCAGGACTTGCCTTTGCTACCTTGCCTTAATAGGGCCACTTTGCCTGTGTTTTTCCCCTCACAGTCTCTCCCAAGTCCATCTTTGCTAGGTTTTAGGTGGAAAAACAGAATGTTTGGCTGATTTCTTTCCCCTTAGCCCTGCTAAGGGTATTTGAGTAATTCTAGGGCTGTGAGCACATGAGCATTTTTTAAGCTGTGTGTCAAACACAGCTCTCCCCTTCCACAAGCTTTAAATCCAACTGTCCTAGCAGGATGTTCTGATGCAGCCAGGGTAGGAAAAGGAAGAAGGGTTTCCAGACTCATCCAGGTTTTCTCCTTCCCTTCTTGGCACAAAGAGGCAGCTTTGGCTTCCCCCACCTTGCCTTCCCTAAAGCCACCCTGCTCCTGCCATCCAACCACCGGGAGGGACACTGGGGTCCTCCAGCTGGGAGCAGCTGTGGCTGCAGGAGGTGGTGCATGGCCTTGGGGCTGAGAGGTCTCCAGGCCTTGGCTGCCAAGAGGAGGCAACACATCCATGACAAACAGAGAGGAAAACTTGGGAAGTTTATTGGATTGAGAGCTCCCCATCTGTTTCTGCCACAGTCAGCCTTGTCTCTCCACTGCCAGTAGCTGGAGACAATCAGGAAGGAAGCAGACAGACATCCAGCACCCCTCAGCCACAAAGGAAAATCCCTTTGGGCTTCTTCTAATGGGAAACAGTCAAAAAAGTGTTGCTCCCTCCCTTCTCCATTCAGCAGTGACTAGGTGGAAAAGTGCTGAGCCAAAGGCATGCATCCTTCCCAGAGCTTTATTCCCTGGGGCACACACAGAGGCAGGAACACACACAGCAGGTGTCTGCTGGAGGCGCCTGTCACCACCACAAATTCTCTCTCAGGCCATCTATTTCCTCACAAGAACCAAAACCAAACTGGGAGGACACACCCACCAAGGACTTGCATCCCTGGGGATGACGGACAGGGACACAGCAACAGCAGCCAAAGGCCTGCTACCAAGGGGGCTTGGTCCCAAGCCAAAATCAACCACACCAGCTTTGCCAGCACAGTCCAAACCTCACCTTCCCTGCTTACCAACAGCAGCAGCTGCAGGGCTGAGGGAGTTAGGATGCCTTGGGAAGCGCTAAGCTCAGCTTTGGAAGGTAAGGCACTGCCACGTTCCTTACGTGGCTTGACCCAGTGTGAAAAGCTGAACATACTTTTGAACAACACTAATGATCAGTCATCAGCTCCTTGGAAGACTTCCATGGCAGTATTTGACTACTGGATAGTGATCAAGTCAGTGAAGACCTGCCAAGTTCTGGGCACTTGGTTGGCAGAAAAAATGTTTAGTGCTTCAGGGAAGACTCGGCGCAGCTTTTGATCCCTTCTAGTCCCAACATACTGAAACAAAAATAACCCTTCTCTCCCCTCTCCCTCCCAACCACCACATTTAACAGCAGAGAAGGAGGCCACACATATGGTTTTGGCACATTTCAGCAGCACTATTTTTAATGGAGTTGGTCCCCAAATGTCACAAGGCTATTGTTTTCCCTGTTGGTCACACGTCTGCCTGAATTTTAGGCCATTCCCTAAATGTCACATTTTCTCTGCTTCCTGCAACTCTTTGCTGTTATTGGTTATAGTCTTTCTGAAAGGTAATTTTTTGTCTCATTTCTCCCACTTTGGTGCCCCCTGAAGCCAAATGTTCCCTGTGCCTCTGGTTTCACCTAGTGGAGGGACAGGCAGAGGGGGAAAAAACACCCTGAGGAGAGAAAGGTTTCAAAAAATAAAATAAGGGGGTATTTGCTGCCCAGATTTTTTCTTTTACCTTCCTCTCCCAATCTCTATTGCCCAGGGATCTACTGCCAGAGCCCTGGTGAATTTTGTCATTAAAGCCACAGAATTCTCAGCTATCAGAGTTTATATTTTTTGCCACTGTTGGTCACCTTTGCCAATATCTCGCACACAAGTTGGACACATGCCTGGTTTAACCAGCTTCTTTTGGCCCTGCTTTATCTCCACTTTCTTCACAATGATGGGATGGATGCACAGTCTCTCACTTCTCACCCTGAGCATCCTCTGCTGGCTGCCTCCCTCCCTACCCTACAAGTCTGTGTGTGTGCAGGGAGGAAGGGAAACCTGGACCAGCTCTGAGTTTCTCCATCTGGAAGGCACCAGAGGGGCCAGCAGCAGCTGCAGCATAAACACCACTGCCATTTCCTTGGAAAGACTCAGGATCCAAGGGAGGATGAGCTGGGGGGAGAAATAGAGAAGAAGAAAAGGAAACCTGGCAACAGCAAGAAGACAAGAACTTCAGAAGTGGTCAAAGCCTTGTTGGAGTCACTCTCAGGGAGAGTAAAGGAAGAAAATTGAGATCTTGGAGTAGGAAGCAATCTCTAGGAACATCTTTCCACTGTGGGACCAAGACACTGGACGACTGAAGGCAAAGGAGATGTGACCCATCAGAGGGGTCCCTCCCCACTACCAGCACTCCTCTCCCACACAGGACTGTCCAGGCATGTGGACAGTAAGAGCTGGGAGATACTTGGGTGCTCTGGCAGCAGAGGGTTCATTCACCTGCCATGGACCAGGTCCCAGCATCCTCACCTGACCTGCCTCTGGCACAACAGCTCTGCCTGCTCTTTCCTAGAGAAAGAGAGAAGTGTTAATTTAAACACCCTCATGTGTTTTTGAGCTTTTCTGCACCCTTTGAGACAGGACCTTAATCTTTGTTCTCACTTCAGGCGCTGGTCAAAGGTCTGAGGTTTGTCCCTGTTGGATTATTTCATCCTTTTCCAGCAAGATTCCAGCCCAGAATCACCTGTGCCAGCCTTTTAATGAGATTTGGGCTCTGCAGGGAGAACCAGCTCCACACCAGCCAGAATCCTGGAGAAAGAACCCGTGGAGGTTCTCAGGCTGCAGAGGAATGAGTGTGGGATGGGAAAAATCCAGCATAGGACAGCTCTATGGAAAAAAGTTCTAATGCTGTCCCCTCCCCAGTGGGCTGAGCTGTAAGCAGGGCATAAACATCCCTCAGGTGTTGGCAGCATCAGTTGTGTCACACACATCTCCTGGGCACATTCGCTCTGGTGCTTTATTCCCCCATCGGAAAAAAAATACTTTTTAGAGCAGTACAAAACTGATTAGATTGAGGCAAGGGAAAGAGTGATGGAAAACGGTGAACAATAAAAACCTGGGAGCAGGCAAGAGTTTCTTGGAGGAAAATAAGAGAAAATAAAGCTGATGCTTTCAAGATTAATGACTAATGACAAATAATTGTGGCTGTGGAAGAGCAACAGGAAGGCAGAATGGAAACAAGAACCAGACAGGAGAACTAGGCATTCGGTCTGATGGTGAATTTAAGGCCATTAATTCATAATTGCAGCCATTACTGCCAGGAGTTTCAAGAGAGTCCAGCAATACTAAGAGCTGCTGGATGCAGTGCCTTTACTAAAGAATCTGGCTGTTATTTAGGGTTCTAAGTGAAGGTTGAACTGCTGTGAGAAAAAGGTAAAGAAGATAATCCTCATCTCATATCATGGGTGTTTATAGGAATTTCTGCCCTGAAGAAGGAAGGAATGAGGATAGACAAGACATTTGCCCTCCATCCCCCTTCTCCAGGCACAAAATGAGCCACTTTGCCCACATTTACGAGCTCCTGGGCTTTTATTTCCCCCCACATAAGGAGCAGATTCTCTGTCTTTGCCAGGTGCTTCAGAAAGCAGCAAACACCAGTCCCAGCAGCTGAATGTGCCTGTCCTCACTCACTTCAGTTTTTCAAAGGGGAAATCAAAGTATTTCATGACATCCAAAGGTCTGTTCCCAACAGTGTGGGATAAAAGGCAGGGCACCAGGTGAAGGAGGGTGGGTTTTTTGTGGTTTGAACAGTGTCTGTCCTTCTAAGGAGGGGGTTAATGTGCTGCCTGTATCACATGCCTGTGAATTGCATCTGTTTAATGAGAAAACTGACAATTCACTGTGGCCAGCAAAGCCTGTCCTGCTCTGCATCACCAGGAGTTACAAAAGGGACAGTTTTGCTCTAATCCTGGAATATTTACAGCTGGAAATGACAGAAACAGAAGGAACACAGTTAAATCTCAAGCAAGCGAGATGTGTTCCTCTCAGATCTTGCTTTCACAATAGACAGAGGCACTCAAACCAGCCTGACAGGGTACACAAGACACTTGGCAGCCTGGCAAAGCTTTGTTACCCACAGAAATCAATCAAAGCAAGAGAGAGACTTGTCAGGCAAGTGTGGGATCAGCTGTTTTCTCCTAGTCTAGCTATGGTCTTCTCTCCACTTTATCCACTTCATCTTTTGGGTTTTTTTCCTAGTGGGAAAACTCACCTGAGGTTCTTCAAGGCATTTTATCCACTTAACATTCCAGCTGTTTTGAAACCAGGAGGTTCCATCAGTCCCTTGCCAAGCACCTTGCAGGTGAGGAAGTGTCATCATGGCATGGGAGTCATCCCTTTCTCTTTACCAATAACTGAGTGAATGACTGACAGCAAAGCACCCTTTCCTTCACAGCCTATGGCTTCTCCTCCAAACCTTTTCCCCTCCCCTTTTCACTGGCATCCAACTCCATTACTTGCCCTGTGCTTGAAGCCCATTAAAACCCACAGCTATTAAACTGTATTTGATGCACAGAGAAAAAAACACTTTCAGTACAACCTGAGAACTTCTGATGTCACAGTGAGGAGGAAGAGGAGGGGGATTAAGGCAGGATGGCGAGAATTCTTTTCCACAGTCACGCTTTTTTTTTTTGCTGATAATCCTATTTTGACACGTGCCTACCAGATGTTCCCCATATCACACTGGGTACAGCCAGATGGCTTCAGAATCCCTTCCCCATCGTGTATCATCAGCTCCTGATCATCTCACTGATGGGTAACGGCCCCGTCAGAGGGGAACGAGCTGCTCAGGGTAATTGTCTGCACGTTCCCGAACATCTGCACACATGTCCCTGCCTAACTCTGCAACACGTTCCGGCTTTCAGTGCCCAGAGCCCACAGTCCCCGGTGGGAGAGCAGTTCCCCCTCCGAGATGTGTTAAACACCCGGTAATTACAGCAGGAGATAAGCAGCCCGTGTCACTCCAACTCAATTGCCACCACGCCCAAAAGTCACCGGTTCAGCTTTATCCAGCCTGGCTTTAACAGAGTTCGATCCTGCCCCGGGGTAAAGGTGGGATGGAGGCAGGGAAGGAGGGTGGGATGGAGGGATGACCAAGAAAGAGGCATTTGCGATTCAAACAAGAACTGGGACAAGACACTTTGGACTATGACCAGAATCTGGGAATGCCTGTGCAGGGTCAGAGTGGTGTCACCAGCTATGTCACCTTGTAGAGCGTGTCCAGCACCTTGAGGACATGATTTGGAACAGATCTGAGACTCACTGCAGCCTGATCTTACAGCAAAAAGAGCAATACTTACCACAAAACTATAAGAAACACCAAAATTAAGAAGGACTTTAATCAATGCCAAGGGCCAGAGAGTTTAGGAGAGTTTAGGACAGGTTTTTGATGCCCCAACAAGGTGAGGAAGCAGTAGTGGGCAGAAGTGCTCATCAGCTACTTTGGAGATGCAGCAATGCCCTGAGTGCTGCTGGTGCAGGAGCAGGAGAGGAGGAAATTTTAGGAAGCAAATAAAATAGAAATAGCAGAGCAGATCCAAAGGGATTCTTTCTGATAGGCAAGTGACAGTATTAACAAGCTGGCAGCTCCCCTGGTGTCCCAGCTTCTGAGCCAGCCTCAGAGGAAAACTGACAGGTAGATCAGCATCAAAAAGCACATACAAAGGGAAGGAAAGGCTCATCTCCCCAAACCTCCCCATCCTATTCCTCTCCCCGACATCCAGCAGAGACAACAGTGCCTAAATCCAAAGTTCTTCCCTTCTCTGTTTCCCTCTTGCTCAGACTGCCCTAGCGGGGCAGGTCTGGGAGGGCACAAAGCCCCAGTTCAAGTGGAGGTCAGGGATGAGGTCGTGCTTCAGAGGGGACAAATCACCAGGATCTGGAACAACTGGGCCCCTTCCAGCAGCTGCCATTCCATCCAGAGGGCTTGGAGCAGGACCGGGAGCATTGCCCATGGACAGCGGGGCTGCAGGGTGGGAGAGACAGGAGCAGGGGAGAGGGCAAAGGGGTGTCCATTGATATAATTGACTGCTCAACTAATTAAAATTCCTGGGCTGCTAATTGGGGCTGGGATCTGCCTGCTGAATGCTCCCCTCAGCGGCTCAGCCCAGAGAGAGAGGGGAGCCTGCATGGCAGAGGGGGATAAAAGTTTGAAAGCAGCTGGGCCCCTTGTCGGGGCTGGCAGAGCCCAGAGCTGTTTTGTCTGACTGATAATAAGTGGCCAAATTACTTCTGACAAGTGAAGGGGATTGGAAATAATGGGGGTCTGTGAAAAGCCCAGGGTGCAGATGGGGGGGGGATCCATGAGATAATGAGGAGGCAGAGCCCTTGCATGGCTGGCAGCTTTCCCTCTGCTGGCAAGGCAGCAGGACTGGGGCATGAGGGGACAGGGAGGAGGCTGTGTGGGACATCTGTGCCACACTCCAGTCAATACCTGGTCTGGAAAGACTCTGCTCAAGCCACAAGGAAAGCAGGAACTGCCTGGAGGAGCTCCCACAAACACCTGGCACCCCTGCTCACTCAGCTCCAGGTTTTAGGAGTGGTCTTCAAAAAACCTCATGCCACAGCACCAAAATCCCTGTTGCTTTTCCATGTCCCACCCTAGGGCAGGTATTTTCCATGTATTGCCCAGATGTGCCAGCAGCAGCTGTGACACCACAGCTGCTCACCTGATCCAAATAAACTCCACATCCCTACAGGATCCAGGTGCTTGGGTTGCACCAGACATGGGAAATGGGCAATCAGACTGCAATAATTAAAGTGTTCATTTACATACCAATGCCCTAGATATTCTCCACCTCATATCCCTTTCACAATGATGCAGTATCCAAATCTGGAGCACGTGTGAGTGCACACAGCCAATTTCTTTCTACTCAGAAAAAGAAAATAGCCTTTTTTTTTTTTCTTTTCGTGGCAACATGCTCTGTGTAATATCCTGTGGGTAATTTTAGTGTCTAATGCAGCATCCACAGTATCCTCACCTCCTGGGAAATCAGATGGGTGCCCTCTTCACCTTGATTTGGAGAATAAAAGTCCTTCTAATACTCTGGAGACATCTAGGAGATATAACTTGATTCTTGGAAGCATGAAGATTGGAATACATTTGATCAAAACTGGAAAGAGGAGCTAGGATGCATCACTTTTGAGAGGATCACCAAGCAGTCAAAAATGTCATGGGAAGACAAAAGACACTGGAACCAACAGCAACTTTCTCACTTTTCCATAGGATTTCACATCTGTTTCATAACCACAGCTTTCAGGTTGTTTCTTCCAGACAGAAAAAAAAAAAAGCACAATTTGCATGAGCTTGCTCTTCCTCATGCCCAGATACAGACGTGGTGGGCCTTCTCCCCACTGACTCCAGCTTTCATTTTTCCCTGGGATGGGCTTTCCCTGGAGCAGAGCTCCCAAGGAGGACAGCTCCATATTCCTTGCTCACACAGGCACTGCACCCCACTATTTTTCAGGGAACTGGATTCATCCCTCTCCTCCTCCCCAGAGATTCTGCACTGGCAGGGACCAGAATACAGGGGCAAATAAGCCCATTTTTCATCATTTCAGTGATTTTTTTTGAACATGGGAAAAAGGAAAACATTAACCCATGAGTGGCTGCAGGCCAGGGAACTGTTAGATGCCACAATTTCCCAATGCTCCTCACAGCCTTTTTTCGAGCTCCATCCAGTTGGTTTCAAAGCAGATCTCATGTTTCAGGAGCACTGTGGGCACCTCAGGAGGTGCTGACATACCAGGTTTTTTCCACATCGAGTAATACAAAAGGATAAAACTCATGTTTTAGTGGAGTTTTCCCCTCCCTTTTCTTCTCTAAACTTGGATTATGGAAGCTCCAGCTGAGCTCTCAAACAGGCACTGTGCAAGTCACATTCTCAGCTTCAAAGTGTTGCAGCATTTCGTGGCAGTTCATTTGCTGCCTGGGTATTTTTTAAGCCAGAGATTCCCAAAGGAAAAGAGAATCTGATTCCCTCTGCTTCCAGCCCTCCTCTTCCCTGAAGGCCACCCTATTCACAGTGCAAAGCCATAACCCCTAAACTGCTATTTGCCTGTATTTTCCTGACAAAACACTACCAATTCAAGTTGGGTGAAGCTCTCCTGGACTCACTCAGGGGGTCTAATTCTCAGATCAGCCTCTGATTTTTCCTTTTGAGGAGCAAAATAATAAAAATGCTTTGAAAAGGAAGCTTTTGGCAATTGCAATGGCACTGCTCCTTTCCCAGAAAGTCCTAAAAATCCTTCTGTGTGTCTCAAGGTCTTCATCCCCCCCTTTTTGTACAGCAACTCTTCAAAGCCCTGATGGGTAAGTGGGGCTGAGGGCTGCCAGAGGCAGCAACATTCCTCCTGCAAAGGAGGAGAGAGGGCACAGAGGAGAAGAGGATGGGGCTGTGGGATTGTCTGCATTTTTCTTAACAGTTTGGGGTCAAGCTTGATCCCCAGTGGGGTCAGCTCTCTTACAGTCTAACACACCAAAGTCAAAGGAGACTCTGCTTCCGCATGGGAGCCCCGCCAAAGGGAGGCTCTGCAGCCCCTTTGGGAACACCAGGGCCAGAGGTGGATGGAGAAAAGCGTGGGAAGGCAGCAGGGGGGAAGGATGCAGAGAAACCAGACAGAAACTCGCTGGGGTCGATGCACAGGACCTGTCCCCTGCCCTGAGGGGACCCACCCAGGGGCACCTCTCAGCACCAACATCCCTTCCTGTGGAGCACAAGGCTACACCCACCATCATGGGATCAGTGGGATGTGGTCTGGGAGCAGATTGGGGTAAGAGGGATGTTAAGAGTCACAGAAACCACCCAAAAATTCCCTTTCATCATCCTAAAGGATGCTCCTCACCAGCAAAACAACCCCAGGAAATTGAAGTCATGGCGATGCTACAGCACTTTGCAAAGTGTTGACACCTCTGATAAGAAAGGAGGGAAGGAAATGAGGAAATCTGTACAGCACCTAAACATGCCACACACTAGGAAGAGATCTGGGCAAAACAGCAACTGAAAGGGAGATGGAGAGAAAGGGAAGTTGTCCGTGCTGCCCAGCTCACAAGGATGGAGTGGGATGCTCATGCAGCCAAAGGCAAAGAAGAGATAAAATAGGAAGATGTCAAAATTATTTTTTTTCAGAATGTAAGCTCCATTACACAAGGTGAAAGGTGTGCATTAAGTGCAATAAAAAAAAGAAGCTTTTATAGAGATGAATTTGTCTGCTCTGTCCTCCTTAAACCAGAGGTTATAAATTGTGACGGATCACGTATGTTTTTGGGAAGTGAAGGCAGGAAAAACGAAAGGGAATTGGGGAATAAATCAAAATTCTCTACGCAAAAGGCTTGGGAAACACACTTACATCAGGCTTTTTCTTCTAGCCTCTGAGCTGGTGCCATTCTGATCCACAGGAGAAGGAAACTTCCCACCCCTGTATTCCTACAGCTCCTTGAATCCCCACACTGTTCACAGACCCACAAAGGGGATGAGCCTAAAGCCTGCTGTTTGTGGACTTCAGGTTGTGGGAATGGGATAAACCATGAAAATGGAGCTGCTGGAATGTGTTATCTGCTTCCATGCATCCATCTCGCCGCAAACATTCCGGTGCCCCAATTCTACCAGCAAAGCTGCTCGAGAATAGCAGAGCTCCAGGCAGCAAGTTGGAACAAAAAAAATAATCATTTTAATCTCTCCTCTTTCAAGTTTCTGCAACAAAAGCCTGTTCCTGTCTGGCCCAGGAACAGATTCGCCTGCCACGGTCAAACTTCGATTATTTCTGATTGACCTCAGCGTGTGAAATAGACACCATTAAAGTGTTCTAAGAATAATTCCCAGAAATCATGAGTCACTGTCTGATTTTGGCAGAAAGGGCTAAAACGATTCAATTATTCACCATGAATTATTCACTGATAATTACACTGTAGTTAGCAATCTCCACGTAGACAGTTCATTACGAGCAAACCACTGGTGTGCAGTGAGTATTTCACAAAATGCCCCACTTTTGTTATTGCACGTCATATATAATGAAGCAGAAATATTGGTGGCCATCAGAGGAAATCAGAGAGAGATTCAGTGTAGAAGGAAAATGCTGCTGTTTCTAATTCTCAAGCAGCTTTGCTAAGAGCAACACCAGGCCGAGCATCCCCTTCTCTGGTTTCAGAGCCAGCCGGGATTGCATTCCTTGGAGAAACACACGGTGAGGAGAAACTGAGAAACTGAGCTGGCAACCATGGAGAAAATTCACCTTTTGCTCTTCTTTTGCTGATGACTGCTGGAAATCTCTCTAAACCCAGGCTCTCCAGGACTGCAGACAGTTTTGTTTTGCTTGTCTGCCTGCTGCTTACACAGAGCTCTTTTGGCAACCGAGCTGCCCTTTACCTGCCATTGCGCTGGCAGGGCTGGCACAAAAAGCAGGCAGAGAGGAGAAAGCCACCCTGAGAGCGTCTCACCTGCCAGAGAAGCGAGGGAAGAGCTCATTTCTCCCACATTTCCGAGCAGGGATTCTGGGTTTTGGCACAAGGAGCCAATTCAGCATAGCTGAGCCAACATCATCCTCCAGCAGAATAACCAAAATAGCCCTTAAAGCCTGCAGAGGCTCTATCTCAGGACATTTGTGCTCCCACCTCAACTAGTTGCTTCCATTTCCTTTTCCCTCACCAGCCTGGCCTCAGTGGTGCTGGGACACAGAAATTAGCCAGGGTGGCTTCTCTCTCCAGCCCAGTCCCACAGAGCATTGCTGCCAACCAGGACAGGGTCCTCAGGAACAGCTCCAGAACCCACACCAGCCTCTGGAGCACACCAGCAGGCTCTCCCAGATATCCACCCACAGCTCAGAGCTTTCAGACTCCTCTGGGAGGCTCTCAACTCTCTCATAAAAGCAGGTGCCCAATGCTGTGAATACAAACTCCTCATTTTGTGGGGTCCCATGACAGCACAAGCACTTGCCACAGGCAGGAGGACCAGGGCATTGTGCTCTTATCTCAGAAATATCCCATTTTTTCCATCTGTGCTGTTTCCTATCCCAAATACAGTTAAGAAATAACCAAGTTTGGCTTGCAGGACATCAGAGAACTACCAGGTCGCCCACTTTCCACAGTCCTTGCCAAGTCTCAGAAGGTTCTTAGGGTGCCTTTGTCTGGTGGCAGCCCTATGAAGACAACACCTTTCAGGCATTCTCCAGCTGGGGAAAAAGAGAGCAGAAAAATCTGTGTGAAGTGTTCCTGTGAGACAGTTTGACAGGACAGGAGAGGAACTGGGAGATGCTGGGGTCATTCCCGTGTCTCTGTGGGATTTTAGCACACAGGGCAGGGGCTCCAAAATCATATCCTATTAAGCCATTCTGTGGAAGAACGACTTCCATACCTTCTTCATCCTTCTTGCCTCTCCACAAACCTTTCTCTACCCTTCTCTCTCCTGCCAGTCAGTGGCAGGCCACTCATGACACAGATGTACCCTCTGTCACAGCAAGAGACAGTTTACTATTTTGTTCCTTGTTTTCCTACTAATTCCTATCATTTTAGTCACTGCCTCTGACTGGCACTGAGAACAGAGTTGATATTTTCATTCAGCCATCCATTATAACCACCAGATCTTATTGGTGAGTGGTAACAGCCAGTGCAGAGCCCATTACAGCCTGTATAAAATCAGGATTGTTTTCTCTCAGGCAGAAGCAGCACAGGAAAACCGACATCCTGCTCAAAAATCACACAGCTGTTGTCCCCATCCTTATCCTGAAATCCTTAATTGTGCTTTTCAGAGTGGGTCCAGTGGTTTCCATACTTTTTTCACTTAGTTTGGCTTTTTTTTCTGGGTGAAACTCCTCACATTTCTGGCTTTTTACCTCGGGGAAGTTAAGGCAAAGGGCTTTCAAGGATGGAGTCGTGGATAGTGTTACTTCAAGGCATTTCTTGGGCTTTTACGCTCATCCTCACCCTTTCTCCACACCAGCATTGATTACAGCAAGTAATTGTTTTCTAATTGGCCCACAGCTGCCTATCTATCTTAGATAACTAAAGTGAAGAAGAAGTAGTAGAAATAAGGAAAGAAAACGGAACTTTACTCTTAAGTAGCTGCCTATTGACTGTCTCAATCGATGGGGAGGTCACTTTGGGTACGCACGTGAGTGGGACACGTCCTTGACTGAAACACACACCCTGACAGACCCAGGGAGGCAATTACCAGCTTCTCACTCCTGCCTCTGCTTTATTTCTTCCAACACCACAGTCTCAGACACCTCCAGCCCCACACCACCACACTGGAGGATGCCACCCAACCATTGGGTCTGCACTCAAGAGGTGACACAATGAAAAGTGCCATGGGATGATTTATCTAGGCTGGCACAAACTCAGTATCTCCAAGATCTCTCCTCCCTTGTCAAGTTGGATTAAAAGCAGAAAACAAAAGTATTGACTGCTGAACCACGTGCCTAGAAAATCATTGGGAAGGGTGGAGCCCACCCACAACGTGATGCACAGCCTGGCTCCCCTGCCCAGAGCTTCAGCATCACTAACATGCTGGATTTCAGCTCCAAAGCCACCCAGCTGGGTTTCATAGCAAGGGCAGCTGTGGTGCTTCTCACTGGTGCTGACACCAGTCAGAACTCAGGCTCCGTGCTAGAAAGCCTGAGGAAATCTCCCACAAAGTGCAAGAACTCAGAATCTGGCTCTGTTATGTAGAAGGAGGTAAAAAGCAGTTCCCTGCGAGTTCAGCAAGAACCTTTGGAAGGCAACTCAAAGCAGCCAGACAGACGTGGCAAGAAGGGGTTAGGCCTGACCCAGTGTGAACAGCCAGCACATGCCTACACACCTCAGGTGACAAAAACCATGCACAGCATGACAAATCCCAGCGAAATGAGTCTTCCACCAGCTCCAAAAACCTGGCAAAACAGTGCAGATTACTTGTTATCAGAGCTGAGGAGAGAAGCTAACAAGGGGCTCTGTTGCCACAACTTGAGTTTTTGGGCAAGGTGTACAGTTAAGAGGTTCTCCTTTGAAGAGCAGAAATGCTGACTTCCTTCCAACATCCACCTCTCACAGCTTCCAGGTCCTGTGTGCACCGTTCACAGACCTCAGCCCAGCCACACGGAGGTCACACACGGGCCAGTGGAGAGATGACTTCCAGTGTGCCACTTCCAAAGATTTCCTGGTAAACTAAAGAGGCCCTGTTCAACCACCCACCCAGGAACTCCACATTACATTCCCTTAGCACACAAATTCAGAACAAATTTCAGTAAAAAAGCTTTCTGACTAAACTATATGGTTTTATTTGCTCTCCCCCTACCTTCGTCACACACAGGCCAGTGGAGAGGTGACTTTCAGTGTGCCACTTCCAAAGATTTCCTGGTAAACTAAAGAGGCCCTGTTCAACCACCCACCCAGGAACTCCACATTACATTCTCTTAGCCCACAAATTCAGAACAAATTTCAGCAAAAAAAGCTTTTTGACTAAACTATATGGTTTTATTTGCTCTCCCCCCACCTTCCCAGCAAATCATACTGGAAATGCTCCAAGCAGCAACCTTCTTTGTGTCTGTGCATGTAAAACTTCCAAGTACATGCTAATTCAGTTTAATTATGGATTTACTTCACTGGCTGCATCACTAATACCAGAAGCAGCCAGTATTTGCAGCCAAGGGAATGAGGAAAAAGGAAAGCAAGGTTTTCTGTGCTCGTGTCCCTTTCAAGCCCCATCCCTGCATCCCCATCCTTTCAAAACTTGGTGTGCAGGAACACCACAAAGATAACCTGCTCTTTATTTGTACAATTTATTAGATAATCTCCTTCTAATCGAGAACTAATTAAAGGAAGTGAATGCTTGGTTGGAAACGGGGATTAAAATGTGGATAATTACCATAAACACTACATTTGTTGTTCCAGCCTTCTCTGTTCTCCTCCTCCTCTCTCCCTATCCCCTCAGTCCCTCTCCCAGGCTGCTCCTGATAATGTTCAGACTGTCTCAGAGGGGGTTTGCTTTCACAATCAATTATTTTCTTTTTTGTCTCCCTGGCTAATGTTTCGTTTGTGTGAGAACATTAACGAGAAGTATTTTCTTTTCCTTGTAAATTCATTTAGACGAGTGACAGAAGGTGGGGAGGTGGCAGCTATAGGAAAAAAAAAAAAAAAGAGGAAACAGCAACATTAAACCAAAGCTTATAAATTATTCCATCTTCTCCAGACAATCCAGATCTGTCACTGCTCTGTGTGCAAGGGGATTTTTTTTTTTTGTCCAAGAGTTCCTCACAGGCACAAGACACTGATGTACATGGGAGGCTGATGAGAGAATCTCAGCACAGCTTTTTTCTGCCTGCTGCCCTAGCAAGGACCATTGCCACTGAGGTCTTGTCAGACAGAGTATCTAGCTTACAGCCAACAAGAAAAGATTTCATTTAACTAGTCCTGTTTGGCTAAAGCACATTTTTAAGCCTGTGTCTGCACAGGCAGAGCCTGTTGCTTTGCTGTGGTGTCCACTCAGGCCCACTTCTTGCTCAGGTAAACATTCTGAGGAGCAGGAGGGGGCTCAGATCAAGCCACACCACCTTCAAGGGAGGATTTTTAGCCACTTGCATTGGCTGATGTGAGGCTCCACTCCCACAGTGATGTCCTGCAAGCCCAGGGCTGATGACCCAGTGGAAGGGAAGGATGGATGCCACGGGATGCAGAGCAGCTCCTCTCTCCCTGGATCAGATGTTAACCGTGAGAACATAAATAACTACTCTTTTCAAAGTTCCCTAGCAGAATAAAAGGTGAAAGTGAGAGCAGGTCCCTCAATAGCTGGATGCCAGAACAAGACAGGGATGTTGGAACCATAACCAAGATCAAAACGTGCCCAACAATTTTTGTGTCTGGATTGTTTATTGCTTAATCCGCAACAAAAGTGCTAAAAGCACAGAAGTAACATGGAGATTTTTCTTTTCTTTATTTCTAAGGAGGAGAAGGGCTCTTCCTGCCTAACCTCTACCTGGCATGTCATAGTCCAGCCTGATGGCACATCACCCCTCAGTCAATCCCACAAATTTTAATGGAAGGGGTGCCTAAGGGATGGGACAACCCCCAGCTGGGAAAACACACAGTCCTTAGTTACAGAAACACTGTCAGTTCACTTAAGTAATGTTGCTTTGGGTGGTCTTTCCACCAATCCTGAGAAGAATGATGCCCCAAGGGCTGGGTGTGTACCAGAAAGGGCACAGACAGGTTTCCTGCTCAAGGCCAGCATCTCTCACACCACCACTGCCACCAGGGATTGTCCCACTAAATGGGGACAGCAAAACAGCCCCTCAAAGAATACAAGTTTTGATGCCCATCCACTCCACAGCTTTGGAAAAACACCTCTGACTTAAAGCCAGGCTCAGCTTTGGCACAATTCAAACCAGACCCAGCACAGATTTCTCCCCCCAGTTTCCATCCAGCCCAGAGAGAAGTGCTGTGTACAAATGTGCAAGACGTTAGCAGGTTGTTAGTTCTGAAAAACTGGAATTATCCTGTTTCAAAGAGATATGTAATGCATAAGCATCTGGGCTCTTCTGTCTTCCTCATCATCCCTCCTGCCTTGAAGTAAGGTCTTGCTCTCCAAGAATCCAGACAAGAAAAATACTCCAACAAAATGAAAAGCGACCTGGCTGGTGATATATATAAAAGATGACATCTCCAGAAACCCCAAACTTCCAAGGGGCAGCTTTCAGTCCATGACTATCCACTCCCTCCAGCCCTCAAGGCTAGTGTCATAATTTTATAGCCACAGGAATCATTTGATCTCTCCAAATGGCAGCCCAGTGGTCTGGCACACTTCTGGATGTCAAAAAAAGTCTGCACTGCCACCAGCAATGTTCTGCAGGGGTTGGTTTCTGAAAGGACAGACTGAGGTGAAACAATTGAAAGAGTCAGTGGCAGGAGGAGGGAGACAAGAAGGGTATTTTGAAGGACAGTTGCAGGCTGAGGAACTTTGTGGCCTGGTTTGTGCAGAGCTGATGGCACAGGGGGGTGTCAGAGGCTCTGGGGTGTGCTGGCTGTTGTGTGGGGAATTCACATGGCAAGGACTTTGCCCATCTCACACAGCATCCTGTGGCTCATGTTTATAGGATTAGGGAAAGCACATGGGAGTGGTCACAGACACACAGGTGCTCTCAGTGTCCCCCCAGCAGCACAGGGAAACCTCTGTCCTCCTCACCCTCCGGAACACGCTGCAGGTCCCAGCCCTCCCTCACAACATCCAGGGAGGAGGTGAAGGCAAGGGGACACAAGAAGCTGCCAAGATAAGAAATTGGCTGCCTGCTGGTGAGAACTCTTAATTAGAGGCTTTTCAGCAACTAAATGTTTATATGGAGTTAATGTATTTACTTTGATGCACACACTGTAATAAACAGGCACCCTTGCTATGCTCTGGCAATTAAAGAAGTGTAATGCAAACAAACACAGCCACCAACTCCAATGGATGGGCTCCCTTTCCCCCATGGCCCAGAGCATCCCTGAGAGATGGGATGGCCCCAGATTTCCCAGGGCAGTGCCATGGATGACCACGCTGCTGGAGCAGGGTCCCTTAGTCCAAGTGGGTGAGAAACTTGCCCCCATCTAGCCTGGAAAACAATAAATTGAGCCTGGTTTCATATTGCAGACTGGGGGAAATAGGTCCTTCTAAGCAGGTCACTGGATTGGGCACTGGCTGCAGTTTCTGAACAGACTGGAGATGCTGCAGTTTAATAGAGTCAGTGTTTATTCCTGTGTGAGAGAAACACTCCATTATCTGGCTTATTAATTGTTAGTTAAGTAATGGGAAGGTGCCCAGAGCAGGAGATGAGCCCTCATCACTTGTTATTAGCTCAGAAACCAGCAGAAATAAAATAACTGGAGATAAATTATGCCAAGTGCTGCCCCAAGTACCACAAACTGACAGATCTGCTCAGAGGGGAATTCACAGAGAGCTCTCAGGGGGCGAGCGGGGAAGAGATAGCAGAGTTAGCCCGATTGGATATTTCATTTTTTCATGAAAAGATATCATCATTTTTGATTCTGAACACCCCTTTTCATGGCTGGGATCACATGGATATTCATAACTGAGAAGGTATCCCTGGTCCTACAGGAAAAGTCAATTTATTAGTCTATCACTGACAGAGAGACAATTTTTGCATTGGTAGCTTAATGCTGCACAAGAGGGGTCTTTTTTATTAAAAAAGCAACACACAGCTGCAAACAGTCTGGCCTGGTCCCTGCAGGGCTGTGATAACCTCAAAACACACAGGCAACTCCATTATCAGCAGTGGAGTCTGGAGCAGGGATGAGAGTCTCTACAAAATGAGTTTAACAAGGACAAGCAGCCAAGAAACCAGCAATGAAAAGATACAAGACTCAGCCTTGAACCCCAGACAGGTGAAAGCACCCTTGTTTGCTCAACATTGTAAGAGCTCCCACATCTAAACAAGTCAAATTCAACGGCATCCACATTCTTTTCCACCAAATCCATCCTCCAGTGGTGGCCACAGTGTCATAATTTGCTGGTCCCCGTGTGAGGGATCAGCAGAAGTTACCACTCATTTATCAGATTCACAGTTCCAGAGGAAAGCAGAATACCACAGTCCACAGCATGAATAAATTTAGGTAAACTAATGCATTTTGTGATATTCAGAAGAGACAGAGTTAAATTAAAAAGGAAAGAGAGAGCTGCTTTTCCTTGCAGCCATTTGGCTAGAAAACATCCTGGCAGCCTTTCTACAGCACATGTAGTGCTTTTACAGAAGTTTTACTGCAGTTCTGTAGGAAGATATAAGGGAAAAGAAAGGCCAGGAACCTAAACCAGCATCAGCAGCCCATTAACAAACCTTAGGAAAGCAGCTACAGCCAAAGCTTGGGTCTAACCTTGCACTTGGAGCTGAAAATGAACCAAGGCCATCACCAGACTTAGGAGAGCACAGCAGCACCTGAGGCAGCTCTCCACACTCTTCTCTCCAAGGAGACATCCCCTAGCACCAAAACAGACATTTATGGATACTCCAGACTGAGGGTCCAGCCCCAAATTACTTCTTCCCTAGTACTTTACAGCAGTTAAAAAATTAATCACAGAAACACAGAAGCATTTGGGTTGTAAGGGACCTTAAAGCCCATCTCATTCACCCACTGCCATGGGCCTGGAGGCCTTCCACTACACGAGGTTGTTTCAAGCCCTGTCCAACGTGGCATTTCAAGCTTTATTCATGTACTTCACAGCATCACCAAACACCACTGCCCCTAAGACAGTAAACTGTTCTCCTTTGAGTCTCCATCTGTGGAGTTTTCCCTCCAGCTGTCCCCACAGCAGACATTCAGCACTCCAAAGTCACCCCCACAGCCCACAAAAAGCCCTGCTCATGCCACAAAGTCCTGTCTTTAAGGAATTTTTACAAGAGCTGTGCCACTTTGGAGCCTTATCTCTTCAGATAAGCATCTCTTACTCCATGTTTCATTCAATCTCTTCTAGAAATACAGCAATAAACACTGTTTCATCTGCATCCTGCAACAGAGCACCCCAGATGCAAGCTCATTCCCAAAAGCATTTGTTTGTGAGAGAGAAGACTGCCAGCTCCTAGCCCTAGAGAACTCCAAAAACATTGCATCTGCCTCAGCCTCTTCACTTGCTTGCACATCTCAAGTCAAGACAGAAGAATTCCTTAAGAGCAGCAGTCCCTCTGAGAAAATAATTACCTCAAATCTGCTCCCACACCCTCAGACACCACATATTTCCTACCTGCTATCCCAGGTTTCAAAGCTTCCTCCAACTTCAGCTTCCAGAGCAAAGCAGAAAACTTCAGGAGTGCCTCACTCCTGCTTTTACAAGCTCTTGCAGCCACAAAACTGTTCACAGGTGGGCAAAGCAAGGCAGCCCAATTAGGCCTCCCTAACGAGATTCTTTCATTTAAGTGGATCCAGGTGTACCTTTCTGTTGCTGAAGGTGCTTCCTTCACATCTTACCAGAGAGGGTACTCCACCTCTAAATTGCTTATCACTTGAAGAATGCTTTGCAAATGCTGTATTCTCCTGTCTTGGAAGTTGGAGAGGCTGTAACTCACTTTAAAGTGGCAGTGTTTGAAAAGGAGCTCTCTGTTCCTGGGGGTGACCTGATAACACAGAGGTAGATGAGCTCCAGGGGAGATGAAAGGAGACACACAAGGCACAGAGAAGCTTTCCTCTTGCTCTCTTTGCATATTGATGGTCTGGGTTGTTACTGCATCGTAGGGCCCTTCTCTGGGATAAATTGTGAGGTGGTTTAAATATGAAAATACAGCACCTGCCATCAAAAGCATTGTATAAGAATGGCTTTTCAGGAGAGCATGGAGGGATAGAATTGAAGATAAATATTAGGAGAAATTCCTCCTGTGAGAGTGGTGAGCTGTGGCTGCCCCATCCCTGCAAGTGTCCAAGGCCAAGCTGGATGGGGCTTGGAGCAACCTGGGATAGAGGAAGGTGTCCCTGCCCATGGCAGGGGCTTGGAACAAGATGACCTTTTAAGGTCCCTTCCTACCTACTCCATTCTGGTATTCTGTGATTTTTTTTCCTGGATATAGGCTGCTCATGAATGCTCTGATCTCAGAGGGGAACATCTCCCTGGATGTACATTCACACCTTGCCTGTGGCAGGTGATCCCATCTCCCATCTCTCTGACTTCTCCCTTCCCAGCCTCACTGGCTCAGCCTCTGAACTTCAGACTATTTGTGCTTAATAAAAAGGTTTTGTCATCATTCACAGCCATTTAGTGCTGTTCCTGCAGGTTCAGCTGTGTCCTTCTGTAACTCCATCCCTTTGCAAGTCTCTCCTCCACTGTCCTGGGGATGAGAAGAGCTGCACTGCAGTGAGTCTGTGCTAAAACTTTTGCAAGGATGTAGCTTAATTGGCAGACAGGTAGAGCTGGAGAGCACTAAAGACACAGGAAAGACTTTAACACTGGAGGCAGAGAGGGATGCATGCCAGAAAAAATGCTCCACGTCAAAAGGAGCTGTGTCAACCCATTTCCAGGCTGAATTTTTTTTTTTTTTTGTCATCATACTGCAGATCTTATTCCCACATTTTAATAGCATGAATTAAAGGTCTCAGCTCTTATTTTCAAGGTATGGACCCTGGCAGTCACGTTGATAACACCTGCTGGGTTAAATATTGCACCTGGGGAGTGGGGAAAACTGGTTTGTCTCAAGAGCTATGAAGAGCCTGTGGATTGCATTGTTATGAGGAGAAGGAGAGAAAGAAAGGGCTTGGAAAGTGAGAGAAGATCCTGTTTTCAGGTTTTAAGTCAGTTACCATCTTTAGGGATTAGCTTCATGGAGGGAGCAAACTGCCCTCAGCCCTCCTGCCACCGAGCTCTGCTCTGCACCCCTGAGCTGCCAGCGGGGCCATGGCACCGGATCAGGGAGACAGAATCCATTGAGGTCTGTCCCCTGCAGCAATCCCAAAGCCAGGCAGGATCACATCCCTCCCTGAAGGACCATAAACCCACTTCCACTGCCCCAGTCACTGGAAAAGTTGTTGAGTCAAGAGGTGCAGTGTGGAGGTGCATCCCACACTACAACAGTGCAGCTCTTGCTGATTAAGGCTCAATTTCCTGGCACAACATTTCCCAAGCAGGGCTTGCTAGGGTTTATTTCCTGCTTCCCCTCTCCCCCCTTCATACACATTCCCTACCACTGAGGAGCTCTCTGCTAGAAGCCTGGAACAGCAGCAGCCCTTCCCCATGCCCTCTTCTCTCCAGGGGCCTGGAGATGGTACCACAATTTGGGGAATACCTTTATTTTCCATTTAACATCACCACTGACTTCCCTGTGTGTGTGAGATAGTCCTGCATCCAACACAAGGGGCATCCCAGCCACACACAGAAGGCCCAAGGGGTCTCTGGATCTCTTTCTAGAGGAGGGAGGGATTCAGCTTCCAATCCATGGATCCCTGTGGCAGGGACTGCTGGTGGCAAGCACCACAAAGAGGAGAAAAATTGGGGTGAGATCCTCTAGACCAGGAAAAGGAAAACAACAGAAAACAAGAGAAATAAGGCCAAGCAAAAACCCTGCTCCATCCCCACCTCAAAGGAATCTGCAGAGTCACAGAATCTGAGCTTTTTGGGTTATTAAGGGCCCATGTTCCCATGCCAGGGATGGCACCAAATCCAGCTCTCCAGAAACTCCAGACTGAGGGCAGTCCAAAATTAATTCAACAGCTTGTAGAAGTAAAGGAAATCAAGGACCTAGAGCTTAATTTTATGGGGCTGCTGTCAGCAGACAAATAAAAGCTCATGGCATGACTCCATGCAGGTCCAGGGCACCAAAAACCCCCACAGATGATAGATTCTGAGGTTATTGAACAAGGAGAGCAGGAAAGAGGAGGGAAATTAATAAAAATCGGGCTGCCAATGCCCTAGACTGCTCTTCTCTCATACTAAAAAGCACAAAGATTCTGAAAATTGGGTGGAGATAGTCAGCATTAAACAAGTCAAGGTTTTTAACTTGGGTTTATCTGTCCTTCTCAATTCCTACATTGGAGAAAACAAAAAGCTTTTGAATGCTATATACACAAACATTTTTTATAGCTTCTTGTTTTCCCTTTTGCTTAGCACTAAATAAAGGTTTGACACCTACATCAAACCCTCCAGAGACCAGCCAGTGAATCCCCAGCCAAGATTATCTCGTGGTTTACAGACTACAGAAGAAATGGATTGTGGTAGAAATGACAAAAACCTACTTATTTCTGGGTGCAGGAGTTTCAAGGGCTGGGCTGGAGGTTGTGGTGTCTTCTGGCTCTCTCTGACTGCAAAAAGGCACAGGCCAGGATGTGCTGAAGTCTTTGTGATCATCCATAGGCACAGGAGCCCTTCAGAAAGGGTAATCAGAGGGATGTTGTTATCACCTCCCAGCCTGGGTTACTTCCTTCCATCAGAATTTGGTGACCCACCAACCAGAGAGGCAAAAGGGAGGGTGAGAACACTCCCTAACCTGTTAAAGTCAAACCACACTGTTAAACCTCAGCTGCTCCTCCCCAGGCCTTCTGCTCAGAAACCAGGGATTTACCCAGAACAAAGGAAAAGCAGAGAAAAAGAAAAACCTAAAGTGTTCAGATACAAGTATTTATTTGCAGGTGCTAAATGATTTCTTGATTAAATCTGCAACCTCCTGCTCACTCTCTGCTTGATGTTTCATGGAGAAAGTATTTTAGCTCGACAAAGAAGTCCCAGCCTGGAATGTGCCTGGTGTGGGCAGCAGGGCAGTAATTGGCTTGAAAAACAAAACAGGGAGGAAGAACATGAAACTAATCTGAAACCCTTTAAGCCATATAAAGGCTTTGCTTTACCATGGGCACGTGTCTGAACTTTTCCAAGCCTAATAAAGAAGCATTATTGCTGCAGCAGATGTTAAATGTGAGCCTTGCTTCAAGGGGAGGGGGCAAAAGAGGAAAGGAATGACCTGCTTATAAATACAGATACCAGAGCAGGCTCTTGTAGTGGTTTAGCTCTCAAATTCCAGACTTTCACATCCTTCTGTGTTACAGTGGGATATCATCAAAATTACCATGACAAGATGAAGGGAGCCCACAAGAAAGATGGAGGGAGCCTATTTGCAAGGGACAAGAAAAAGGGGAATGGTTTTCAACTGAAAGAGGGCAGGGTTAGATGGAATATTAGGAAAAAATTCTTCCCTGGGAGGGTGGGCAGGCCCTGGCACAGGGTGCCCAGAGAAGCTGTGGCTGCCCCTGGATCCCTGGAAGTGTCCAAAGCCAGGCTGGACATTGGGGCTGGGAGCACCTTGGGAGGGTGGGAGGTGTCCCTGCCCATGGGAGGGGGTGGAACGAGGTGAGCTTTAAGGTCCCTTCCTTCCCAGTCATTCTATGATCCTGTGAATACAGGAAAGAAATGGCTATCCCAGCCTTATCCTAGTAGCCCAAACAGGATTTGAACACAGGATCCTCCAGCAGATTGTCTTCCTAGCCTTGCCATTTGCTCCAAGGAGCACACAGAGAAATCCACAGCAGATGCAGCATTTCTGGAGACAATAACATGAAAACCATTACATCAGGCTCCTGCCTGCCAGGGAAAAGCCTGGACAGGGAAAGTAGTGACATTCTGAAATCCTGGGTGTTTTAAGGAATGCTTTTTAGTTTATTAATGAATAACTGCATGGTATGGGATCCCCCTTTCCAGCCTGGGAAAAGCCTTACTCAGAAAGACTCCTATGCAATTTATAACATCTTCCCATAGAAATAAAGCAGTAAAAGGAAGATGATCAGCTCTGTGACAATTTGATTATCACTCCCCTAAGGCGGATGCTCCACCCTGACATTTTGGGGGACCTCATGGTGTGCTAAACCCCAGGATTTGGCCAAGACCTGCTTGGAAGTCAGCAGCATAACATCTCCGTCCTCTTTCAGTGCATTGCCTTTTTAGTGTGGAATTTGAATTCCAGCCCAGGAATTCAAATAAATACCAAAAAAGAATTTCTAAAAAACAGCCTTAAAATTTTTGCAGCACTCTGGCAGTGGTTCATACCTGGGGAAACACATCAAGGATGGGCCTGTCTATCAGGCCTGAGGAACTCCCTTTTTTTGTTCTATCAGTGATGCCAGAGCAGTTAAGAGGTACAACTCACAGGTAGCAGGAATTATGTGTTTTCTAGAAAGGAGGGGGCAGGGAGACTCCTCTGGCAACATAAGTCAGTTCAGATGGTGCTGGCTTACAGGCCTCTTCCTTTAAATTGATTAATAATGACACATTTAAATGGACAACATAAATTAATTTCTGAATTGCACCATTAGTAAGTAATTAATTTCTTTGCTCTGTGAAACTAAGATATCACTGTTATCTAAATCTATAAAGAGAAGAAATGCTGAACGAGGACTCCATTAATGTAAAAATTGATTTTTCCATTTATCCTCTTCTGAGGGGTTTTTTTTTCCCTCCCCCTCCCTCCAATGCATTTATTTTTCAAGTGGCTGGCGATGGGGAGAGTAACATAATTTATATTTCCAGTGGTAATCAAAAGATCATGCATGCTCATTTCAACCAAATGATGTCATTATGAAGGCTGTTAAAGCTGGGGTTGCCTTGGAAACACAAAATACTGATTGGGGAGGTTGGACATCGGAGTTCTGGGTAGGCACAGTAATGAGCAAATGGCATGGCCAGACCTGGCCTGACTGGGCATGCTGGGAACATCACCCCAAGTTATTCAGATGTTCTCTTCAGCACTCACCAGGCTGCCATTTCTCCCATTCCTCCCACCTCCTGCCATAATCCATTAGTTTTGTGGAGCCAGGAGTGGAGGAATCACTTGCCCCAGTGACAAGCAGAGGTGATGAGAAGCTGGAAGGACATTCCAGCAGAGGCCTGTATGCTGCCTGCCACCAGCTGTGCCATTCCTGCTTCCCAACCCCAAAACACATACCTGCTGCCTCTGCCACCCTCTTGGTGCAGCCCAGCAGGGAGATTTACATGGCACCCACTTTGATGATCAGAGACAACCTGATCCAGATCCAGCTGTAGGTGAGGTGTTGGATCCTCCTTTCCCCTCCTTTCCATTTCCAGGACACATCCAGCCTTGGTGCAGATCATGTCTCCCATCATCCAGGTGCAACCTAGGAGAGGGAGATTTATTCTGAGTGGCCCAGGGCAAGGGAGTTGCTTGCAAAGACCAGCAACCTCACAAACCAAGACATGTCTGTCCCCTCTTAAGAGTCCAGGATCCCCCAGGCAAGGATACTTTGAGTAATCTTAAAAACAGCAAGAAATGGAACTTCCTATCTATTACATCAAGATTAAAAAGCCTTAATTTTTTCCATGTAGGGAATATTTCCTTGGCTCCTGTGCTGAGATGGTTTGAGGCAGCTGTGCCTGGTGTTGTTTGCATGGGAGGGATGCCAAGAAACAGTGCCATGGTTTGGGCAGCACATTTTGGGCAGCCCCACCAAGACAAAAGGCTGAAGACTGATGCTGCAGTTTTGAAACAATTCCTGGATCTCTTCAGTGAGTTCTGCTCTCCCAGCTCAAGGTGCTGGGAGAGGAAGCTTAAGACTAAACTGGAGATGCTTTAGTACTGCTGATGGAATGAGCCACTCTGGCCCTTCAGCTGAGCCAGGCCACGATTTCACAGCTCCTTTTTAGCTTTTTTCCTACCCTGTCCCAAGAAGAACACAAATGTCACCTCTGATCACATCATGAGGAGCTGAAAGCCATCTTTAAAGTGCACCTCACAGAGGGATGGCACAGCCTGAACCCTCTCTCCAAGTGTCCTCTGCTCCAAAACAGGGAACCAAGCCAAGGGAATTATTTACACTATTTTGGTGGCTGCTTTCCCTCCTTCCACCCTCCTTTTATTAAAGAGCATGAAACAAAACATGCATACAAACAAGTCAAAGGGATGAAACATCTATTGTCTGTGCAAGGAATGTTAAATGAACTCATTTCAGCTTCTCAATTAATACCTGGATGTCCTCAGCCAGCGCCAGGGGTTTTTTCCCTTTGGAGAGTAGGTAATGACATTAATACCAGCAGTGATCCTTCTCTTCCTGTATTGAGTCACCTTCCCCTTCCATGCAGGAGTTTCTTTTAAGGTTCACCACTTGAAATTATTTGAATGCAGCGAGAAAAATAATAAAAATAACATTTCCTAACACTGGCAGGAGCATTTCAGGCATGAGCACTTTGAATATTTATTCGCCCTTTGTGGGAGAGATCTCAGCAAGGAAAAGTCAGTGTGAATAAAAGGAATTGCAAATACCAGCAAAGGAACTCCAGTTTTCATTCATGAGAATATTTGCACAGGTTCCTGGGAGAATTATCAACCAAGATAATACAAAATCCCTTGTAGCATCAACTCTTTGGATACTCTGTAATCCTGCTTGTCCAACAGGAAACATCTTTTCCTGAGAGCTGAGGGCCTAAGGGGGCTTTTGTTCCTGGTTTGGGAAGACTAGAGAAGGATTGGGAAAGTTTGGAGAATTATCTCGGCCCCAGTTTTGTGTCATAGTGCCTTATATTCCCTCTGCCTCTCCTCTTCCATCCACTCTCTCTCCCTTGACAAATAAGCTCACCTTCCTTCAGAAGTCCAAAAAAAATAAAGGGAGGGGGAAAGATATGGCCAAGCAGCCAGAACTGTTGGAGCCATGGAAAAGTGGGGGGACTCACAGGGAAAAGCCAATTGAGGAGCAATTCCCAACAGAACTTTATACCACAGATCTGGAATAGACAAAATTCCATGTGGGATCGAAACGAGGACAAAACACTGAGGAGCAGAGCAAAAATATCCTTCTGCCTGGGGAAGGGGAAGCAAGATAGCAGCAGCCACTGCATTTCTAGGGGTCAGCAATAAAAGCAGTTGGCACTATTTACTCATAAACAGCCTTTCTGGGCAAAAAATCCCGTGGCATTTCATTCTTGCCATAGGATTTTATAGGGTGGTTCAGAAACTTATTGAAAGGATATTATCTTGCCCAGATTTTTGGAGCATTTCTCCAGAACCCTGTTGGTTTCAGCCCTGTTAAATTCAATAACTTCCCTTAGGGAGTGCTTTAAGTGTCAGGCTTGATTCAGTTATATAAAGGGATGAGGGAATAATCGTTAGACAGCACACAAGGATGGGAGAAGTGGTTTTGTGTGGCACCAGTCTTATTTAAGAACGGTCTGAATTTATAGATGAGGCTGATGAGAAAGTCTGAAGCTACTTAATGTAAGTGTAAAAGACAAAAGCCAGGCAGTGCTGTTAGAGAGGGCTGGGACACCACAGAGACATAAGGATGGTTTCAGGTGAGTATTTTAAGTGTTTTTAGCTGTTTGCCTTGGTTTCATCAAGATGATGTCCCATGTAGTGTTCTTGCTATTCATAATGTAAGTTATGGGCACTGGGACCCAAAAACCAAGCCTGGGATTCCTGCTTTGCAATTAACACATCCTGCAATTATCAGCAATCCAAAGCACTGGGGGCTTTTTCTTTTTACTTCTAATACAGAATATTTGACTTCTAAAATACTGTTGTCATTGCACCTTAAATTATTATGACAGTGTGAACCATGACTAATCCTTCTGAGTGCTGACTACAGGCACAGACCAGAAACCCAAATCAGCACACCTCTCTTTCCAACTAGTCACCTCCTCCTCTTCAGAAAGGGTGGAGGTGGGTAAACATGGCCCTCAGGAGACAGGAAATGTGAAAAAGGGTGAATGTCTCCCTCTGAGACCTGCTCTGATCAGGAGGAGACACCCACAATTTGAAGAGGAGGAAGAGTGTGAGGCTGGCTTTACAATGTTGAGCTGCAGAGGAGAGGCCACTACCAGCTACTGGCTTTGCAGGGACACACGTGAAGTTAATGATGCTCTGATAGCTTTTCACTTCAAATTTCAAAAAACCCCAACACAATCAGGCAGGTCCAACTCCATTTCCTTCACTGACAGAACCAAATAACATGGATTTTCCAGCCAGTGACTAAAAAGACTGAAGCTTTCTGATGCTAACCAAGGATATTCATCAGCATTTCTGCTTCCTAAACAGGTCACCTGCAACTTCCTCAGCCATACCTGAGATCCTTCAGGAGGAGGCATCTCATGACCTCAGCCTAATCCATTCCTGTCACTGGGATCCTTCAGGCCGTGCTCAAACACTCTGTGGTTCCCAAATCTGTATCTGATGATGTTCAAGACATCATTGAGCAGCACCACCACCAGCAGCTCCTATTTTTCCAAAAGAAAGGACAGCTGGAGGAACTCTTCCCAACCACCCAAATGCCTCATTTATCTCCAGAGGTACTCAGCAGTTCTCAGCTTGGTGGAGATTTCCTGGTCCATCATTCCACACCCATTTTACAGCTTCTTTGGGTTCATCCCTGGCCTGAGCACGAGATGCTCCATTTGTTTTGGCAAGAACGTCCCTGAGATTTATATGTGTAATTACCCAGGTAACCTTTCCGACAGGGAATTTTAAAATGATCAATGCTAAAGCAAACTACACATTAAATGTGATTAATAAGACACCAAATGACTGTGAGGCTGCACCTCCCTGCTTGTTAAGCATGTCAGCTGGAGCCTCCCTGACTGATCCCACCACTGTGAGACAACGTGGGACACCCAAAGGTGGCCATTCCCATTGGGCATATCCTCTCTTCCCAGGCAATGCCCACAGGAGGGTTAGGGTGTGGACAGTCACAAACTCCCAGAAGTTTCATGGAGGATTGAGACTTCTTGGGCCCTCGCTCTTATCTTCTCCTCCCCCTCCTGCTCTCTGTCCATCCTGGTGGGAGTTTTGTGGGAACAGTGCTGCTGCAGGGATGCTGAAGAGGTGACATTAAGTGACAGGAGACAGACAAGCACAAGCCCAGCTGGGAGGAAGGATAAACGAGGTGCTGCTCCCTCAGCATGAAGTTCTCTCTCCAGAATTCTCTTGCCATCCCCAGGGCCCCTAATGGAGCTCTCTCCTCACTCCCTGAGCAGGCTCCATCTTCACCTGCCATCAGAGCACCCACTATCCATACAACTGGGGAAAATAGCTCCTGTCAGGATAGCCATCATACCCCAGGGAGGTGTGGGGTCCCCTTCTTCCATCAGAAAGGGTTGCAGGAGCATTAAGAGGGAGCTTTTCCAAGGAATCCAGCTTCACAGTGTGCTTGGCAGGTTGCACAGTGCTATATCCATTATGGCCTGCATGGAGCTGAGGTTTTCCAAAGCTTGCATTTTACTGCTGGATTGCCCAAAGACAGTAAAAATCAGTCACAGTCAAGCCTGCATTGACCTTCAGTCAGCGACTCCAGCACACCGGAATTGCAGGAGAAACGCTGATCGCTGCTTCCCTATTCTCTGGGCAAAGTTATTGCATATAAACTGTGTATTGATCAGAGGCAGAAATTGTAAAGGAGCCTCTCTGGGAAAACTGGAGGGTGGCAAGAAATTCAGGAGCTGACAAAAGAGCTATTTTAATTAGGGGAAGCAAAGTGGTGGGGAGAAAAAACAAACACAGCTTCCCATCAAGAGCCTCCCAATCGAGATCTGAAAATCCAAGCAGGAATCATCTCTCTTATAGAAAAGAAATGGGATTTTGGAGCTGGGAAATGGAAGCAGGAAGAAGACCTGGCTTTTCCCCTCCATCCAGCACTGATGAGGATGGGGAAAAGAGCTGCTGCATTTTCTGCTGCTCCTGGATTTCATGTGTGGAGCAAGGAAAGCAATGGATCACCTCACAAGTGTGTAACAGCCATGCTTAACTCTGCCTTCTAGCTCCAAGTGCTTCGGGGTAATTACACATCTTGGACTTATTAGCTGTAATTACTAGGTTCTCTAATCTGCAGAATGTGTCATTAGAGCATGGGCAACCTTGAGTGGTCAATCAGAGAAGTTTCTTGTTTATCCTCTCACTTTTCCTGCCTTGGTGTGAGGTGCTGTGCTACTTCTGCTGCTGGGAAGCCTCCCCATGCCCCCAGGATCCCTGCAGCCACCCCAGGCTGTAGTTCCTGACCTGAGACATGTATGGCCTGCAGCTGATTAAAGGCTACAGGAGCCTTTAAAAAAATTTGGCTCCCCCTCCTACAGCCAAAATGTGATGTTCCCAGTCTCAGCACTCCTTTGGATAAGCACCATTACCCCAGGAGTGGCTGGATCAGCTGCAGGCTTCCAGCTCCTGCACAGCCCAGCCCCCTTCCCCCTTCCCTTTGCTGCTGGGCACTGCCAGGACTCTGCTTTCAGCAGGAAAGCTTCTGAATCACACAGTTACCAGCAAGCAGAAAAGAGAGGATTTAATGTCAGTTTGGACCTACATAAAAACCTTGCCACCTCATCACAGATGGTCAGAGCCAGAGCAGGTTCCTGAGAACATCACAGTGTACAGAAATGAACTGGTTTAGGACTCTCCTACCTTCCAGACAAGTTTCTCCCTGCCCCAAAATCTGTGTGAGTCACTCCTCCTTTCACCTGGACTAATCTCCTGCCCGTGTTTCTCTTCAGCCTTCCCTGATTTTTGGGACACAGACTGGTCCCCCACCTCCCAGGTATTTGCTCCAGTCCATCCCTGCATGCAGCAGGTCCCTCTTGCAGGTGTCTCAGAGCCCAGAGCCTACTTTGACCCCCAAAGGTACACAGAACCTCTCAAATAATGATTCTCTTTCCAGATGAAAGCAAGCTGGCAGCTTGGCCAGAACTGTGGGAAAGCCTGGGATTCCCACACCTTGGACAATTAACTTCTGGGTACAACATTTCCCAGGGCAGCTTAGCTTTGTTAGCTCAGCCTTCTTTTCCCAAAATCCCTTTAATTTCACCCCAGTGCATGAAAGGGAAAAGCCAGTCTGCCCATCCATCCCTGCACAGAGGCCTCACAGATCCAGGCTTTTCTAAAACCCAGGAGGTTGTAGCAAAGGGTAAAGCCCAAGGATAAAGACAGCTCCAAATAATTTGTCTCCAGTGTGACACTTCCAAAGCAGGTGTCACCAATGAGCACAAACCAGACAGTGCCTGACCCACCCACGAGTGGGTTTTCTTTTTCCACAACATAGGTCTTTATAAAAACTTTACAATCCATCTTTACATGATGTAAAGATTTTACTTCCTTTTGGTTCCTACTTATTATTTTGGCCAAATTTAAAAAAAAAATTAAAAAATCCATGTCCAAGTGGAAAAAAATAAATCAAACCCAAAAGAGTGTGTGGGATATCCTGGACTGAAATGCACCCTTCCTTCCATCAGATCCAAGGAGGTGTGCAGTGTTAGGATACCTCACTATCCTACTTGCATCAGCAGTGAGCCAGGGTCATGGCAGCAGTATCCCCATCCCTAATGCTGCCCCAAAAAGCCAGGCAGGTAGAGGGGGACATCAGGCTCCCCGCAGGGGTAGGGGCTACTTGGGATAATCATTTTTTTCCAGAGGCAGCAAGCTCCAGCTTCACTAACAGAGCTAATGCATCTCTCTAAGACAACAAAATGCAACCCAGCACAACATAAGCAGAAATTTTCATGGCAATTTTTAACGTAAATTATACATGACTCCTTTTTATGACCCTCTAACAACCCCTGAAAGCAGCACTCCCCTATGCTTGCACTGGGCCAGCCAAGAGAGCTGTGGCACTCTAAAACCAGAACACTGTCCTTGCAACCACCTAGGGAGACAAAAAAAGATAATAAGGTGTGACCATCATCTCTTTTTTGTTTCCTTGGGAACCAGCATCCCATCCCTGATGCAAATAATGAGGTCCCCAAATAAGACAAATTTTGGGTTCTCTTCCCTCTGGGGAAGCCTCTGAGGAGTCTCCAGGGAAGCCAGCAGAGCTCACTGGGGTTTACTCAGATAAAAAAGGGAGCCATGTGGACCATGGGCTCCTAAAGCAGTGCCAGAGGTGCCTGTTACAGTAGGTCCAGCTTTCTGGCCACCAGCCAGCAGGTGAGATAGTCAGATAAATCAAAAGCATCACTTATCTTTTTTGCATGCTCAGGATTTTCCTCCTTATTCCTTTTGCATTGTCCAAGGCTTGAAGATGAGAGTGGATATAATGCCAATCATTAGAGGAGCAATTACTTATCTCACAGGAGCTCTGAGAGGCTTAATCAGTTAATATTTGTAAACCACGATGAGCTGAAGGATGAAACACATCCAAGGAAAAGGATTGCTCACAACAAAGCCCAAAGCAAGGCAGCTTTGCTGGCTGAGCTCCCCTCTAAGCCCAGCCACTCCTCACTGGTGGCACTGAGCATGGTGAAGCTGAAAGACCCCTAAGGGAGCCTTTCCTGCTGCAGGCCAGCCCTCAGAACCCAGCAGGAATAGGACACTAATGACATCCTTCAGAAATGTAATTAGCCTGCCTTCGTGGCAAGGTGCATTAGGGAGAACTCAGAGGCTTGGAGAAATGGGCTCCAGTGGGTGAGAGCTGAGGTTTGTGCTTTGAAAGCTGCATTAGGATAGAAAAGAAAACGTTCTAATATTACTTAATTACCCCAAGACATCCTGAGATGTAATTGAGCTTGGAGGGCTAAACGAAGGCTGCGCGTGTGAGACCGGCAGAGGTTGATGCATTTATAATGAGCCCACTTTGCAAGGCAAACAAGGTCCCCAGGGAGGAAGAGGGGGGCAAAGAGGAAGGACAAGAAGGGGGCTGGGGAGCTATTGAGGTGCCTGAAGTTCTATTGGTCTCCACCACCTTCATGCAAAATCTCTTCCCCTCTGCTCAGATGGAGGACGGATGGGACGTGAAGGGTGTGGATGCAGGTATAGCAAACCATGGAATTAACTTGCTCATTGTTTGGATGCTGAAAACCCCATAAAAACCCCTTAGTGCCCAATAAAACAGTCAAGAGCTGCTGTTTCACACTGACAGAGACATCCCTCCATCCAGATCCAAACCCAAGTCAGGGTTTGGCACCTCAGCAGCATCCTCCTGGAGAAGCCTTCCGGTAGGGAGCAGGATGAGACAGCAAGAACAAGTCATCCTCAAGGCAGGGCTGTCTCTGAAGATGAGGGAAAACCTTCCCCAGAGTGGCCAGTGTCCATCCCCACTGCTATGAACTTCAATGGAAAGCAGGCAGCCACATCCCTGTCCTGGAAAACATTCCTTTTATCCACAACACCAGAGGCCTGCTGCATGTACACAAGCCCATTCCAGCCCTGATTTACATACTGCACAGAAGGAGACATTAAAATCCAAACTGTTTATGGTAATTAACGCTCATTTCAATATACTGGTAACCATCACTTCCAATTCTTCTCAGCCTTGAAGGGGATCTGTGTGCATGTTCATATATACAGGGAGATTTTAAAGGGATACTCCATCTTCTCTCCTGATTGCTGCTTTCCCATAAAAAGGATGCTTAATGTTCATTAATTTTTTTCATTTGGAGAAATTGCTGTGAAAAGCCACCACAGGAGAGAGGAATTTTTTTTTTAATTATTACTATTATTTTTGGAAAGAAAGTAATGATGGGGAGCCCTGCCTGTGGCAGGGATGTACCAGCTGAGCATGGCTCTGTGGGGGCTGTTAAAGCCCCGTGATGGGTAACACAGAGCTGCCTGTCACCAGAGGAATGAAGACTATGGAGATCAAACAACCTTTAAGTGGGAATAAATGCATTATTTATCACAAATTAATCCTTCTTTCTCCCTTTTCACCCAAGCAGCAGGACTGGGTCTCACAGGAGGCCAAGGGGACACCTTTCGAGCACCTCTGGTGGGCCTTGAACAGATCCATCCCTTTGTGATATCAAAAATCAACAGGAAGTAAATACACAGTGCACAAATCCATAGGTGGGGGTACAAAATAAAGTTGTAAGAGGCTATAGGTGTCCCAGTGCAGTTTTCAAGAGCTGCTCCAGCAAGGTCAGGCAGGCAGGGCCCTGCAATCCTAGATCACCACAACATCCCTGGAGGAGGGGGAAGCAAAGATTCCCATTGCTGCATCCTTCAGACCAAGCACTGACAGCTCTGTCTCTTCACATCACCCGAGGAGCTTCCTCCAGATGCAGGAAGTTTTCCTTGAGGGGATATCAAATATCCACTCCAGCATCCACCAGATGTCCAGACAGCCAGTCCCACTGACCCACAGAGATGCCTGCTCCTTCTGGGAATAACTCCAACACAGCATGGGAAAAGGGCCAGTGTGGTTGCTGGGCCCTTTATTTATTTCCCTCTTTCCCCCTGAGCCCCAGGAGCACAGACAGAGATTGGGAGACCTGCACAGCACACCTTGAGATCCAGCTGTAGGGAGAGCTCCCCTCCCAGCCCAAAGCAAATGACCAGCAATCCCACCCAGGGCAAGTGATCCGTGGTCACACCTCCTCAGAAAATAAACTACCCAGGATATTTAACAGCCCTGTGCTCCAAAATATTGCTCCTCACCCACCCAGCCATGAGAAAGCCTGGGAAGTGGCAGCAGAGCCCAGGAGCTGTTTCAATGCCCCTAATATACTAATGAGGTTTTCTGCCCAAACCATCCCAGGTGTTACAAAACAGGAGTAGCCAGGAGAGTCTCCCTGATCCTTTCAGGCTTGGACCTGTCCCTTGAACCACAAAAATCCCATGAGAAACACTCAGGATTTTCTTGCAGGGCACCACCAGGTTATGCTCAGAAACAGAAGCAAGAGCTTGAGCCCATTCCAATCACTTGACAAGGTCTTGCAAGATCCATGTTTGCATTAAAAAGAAATTAAAAGCTTTTCCACCCCACTAGCTTGCCCAAAGCCTGCATACTAAATAGTAAACGCTATCTATGAGGTTGAATAAAATCTTCATTAAAAAAAAAAAAAAAAGCCAGCAGTCACTGAATACATCATGAACAATGACATTGGGGAGGCATTGTTCTTCTTCTGCCTGATGGACCATGCTGAAACACCTGTTTCTTATCGTGGAACTGTTCATAACTGTCACCACCAAAATCAGGGCTGAAAAAGTGTCACTAAGTCAAGTTATTCCAAACTCCACCTTAATGGGAGGGGGAAAAAAAAGCCCAGCAAGGAGGAAGAGAGGCAAAGCTAGGACTGAGATAAATGTCAAAGCATAATTGTCCAGGTGTCCCCCAAAAAACCACCAAACTAATCCATCTTAGATGGCCCCTGCCTCACCAAGATCTTGCTGACATAAAAGACACACCTGGGTAACCACAGGCAGTTTTAACTGATTCACTACAGACATTGACCCTTCAATTAATTCACTGGGGATTTGGTTCATTCTAATCATCTCCTAAAGCTGCAGCCTCACCATAAAATCAACAGAAAAGCAATTTCTGGTCCTTTCTACTATACCAGCTGTCAAAGGGGTAGGAGGGATGGTTACCCAGGGATGTTTAAGGTAATCTCGACTCAAGCAGGAATGAACACTTGAAGAACCCAACTCCTTAGGAAATGCAAGATCTTTATCTTCTCAAAGACACCTGGAGCAGTGAAAAACTTACATCCCCTACATTGCACAGTTCAGGCATGGAAATGGACCTGAGTTTATCACTGGAGGAAAAAAAAAATCTCTCACTGTCATTTTTTTGTGCTGCTCACTGGCTGTATCCATCTCCCACCACTGTTTAAAGCTTTATGTCACTTTACAATAGCAAAAATGGTTACTCCTCCCCAATATCAAAACCAATCTTAGGTTTCCCTCCTCCATAGAATCACCAAGACTGGGTAAAACCTCTGAGGTCATGGAGTTCACCCACCAACCCAGCAGCACCACCACATTCTCAAGGGCCACAGACACACATTGTCCCAACATTTCCAGGGATGGGGACTCCACCACTTCCCTGGGCTGTCTGTTCCAATACCTGACCAGCCTTTATATGAAAATATCTTTCCTATCTAAACCTCCCCTAGTGCAACTTTTCCTTCAAGGCCCTGCTTTTCAGCAGTTTCTGCCCAGTGGAACCCAAATGCCACCCAAAGCACGGGAGCTGACTCACAAGGAGTCACAAGAACTCCCTGGAATGGGTCAGGCACAGCCCTGTCAAAAAATAATAATAAAAAAAAAAAAAATTAAAAAAAAAAAGCCAATTCCCCTGATATGTTCTGTCAAAATGAAAAATTAAGTGGAAATTCTGGCTGGAGCAACTCTTTGCCCTCAGCTTGGGAATCCATACAGTGACAGCCTGAAAGCTTCACCCTCTTTGTACCACACAGAGCGTCTGGATCAAGTCTCTTCATTTATATTTTCTTGAAATATCAGAGCTTATTTCCCCCCACTTCCCCTTGATCTACAGCCTAGAAGAATTTTAAATGGAGCCACACTTCTCCAATGGTGCAAGCACACCCACCAAAAAGATGCACCTGAGATGACCTTGAAACAAGCCCAAATTAATCTCTCCAACGTGAGCTGCTGCAGAGACAAAGCATTCCTTGAGCCGCGGTCAGGGCTTTGGAAAGCAGGATACTGGAGGATGGCATCCTTTATCTTCCTCTCCCTGACAGCCTGAGAAAGGCTGGTTCAAAGGAGCAAAACAAAACACTCACCTTCATGACAGAATAGTTAACTTAATCCCCCAAAGGCTAATCCTGTTAGCATGTAAAACTAGGAGTGATAATCGTAACCAGTTTCCAGCCTTTACTGTAATGGAAATAATCACTTCAGTGCCACTGCCTGGCTTCCCAGAGACTCCTTTCTCTGCAGATTATTTTAGGAGGGCTTGCTAAGCCAGGAAATGAGCCTGGAGGTCTGGCTGCACCCTCTAGACCCACAGCTCCACACACAAAAAGAGGGGAGGGTGAGCTCCTCACACACAGGAGTTTATCCTGAGCTGTTGGAAAAGCAAAGAAGGAAGGAGGGGACTCTCCGTGTGGGCTCCACAACCACATTTACTGCAATGAAAGTCCAGGGACAAAAAGGCAACTTTGGAGAGGGTCTAGGGATTTTATACTGGGAGCAGGAAAGGCAGGGATAAGGATAACAGCCAATAGGGTAGGGCCAAGAGGCAGGATTGACAATAAGATAACCCATGGGGAAAACTCAGAGGCAGGATTACAGGCGATAACCAAGTAGCAGAGAAACTTCTAGAACTGACACAAATTTAACTAAGGAAAATAAATATTTACAAAGTTATACACAAAACAGGGAGAGGAGAACAAGAATCAACCAGCATAGAACAGGCAACTCACTGACCAAAGGGGTGATGGGATCTCACCCTCACCACCCTCACCACTGAGGCAGCCTCTAAACACTGGCACCTCACCACCAAAGTGGGCATTTTGGTGTTGTCTCTGAGGTCAGGGTGGCTGCAGCCACTTGCAGTGCCCCAATTTTAAACTCATGTAACGAGGGGGAGCAGGAGGAAAGGAGTGTGTAAGGTTAAAGATAAGGGAATTTTAAGACTGCAGCAGCAGGGTGAGTTTTGGGCTGCTCTAGGTTGGTCTCAGCAGCAACTCTGCTTCAGAAGCAGCTCCAAAGCAAAAATCTAAGAAAATGGGTAAATTCAACTGGATTTCACACAGATGGATTCGGTCAGGAGAACCCAGTAAATATTTTTCTGGGACATAACAGCCTTTTTCTTTTTTTCTTTTTTTTTATGACAAAAGCCAATCATTGTCTTTTGTGAGAGAGCTTGACCATCTGGACTTCAGAAAAGCATTTGATATTATGCCACATGGGCAAATGATTAGTTAAAGTGTAGGAGGGGAACATTACGATAAGAATTATGAATCAAAAAAATGCTTTGCCTAAAAAGAAAGAAAAATTAAGATTATAATAGATAATACCAAAAAAGGAGGCAGCCTGGAAAGATTTTGCTGAGCAGGCTGTTCAGTCACCACTCACATTCAACACTTCCTTAACAATGGGGGACCAACACTCATCAAACTCACCACTCTGGAGGCAAAACAAGGAGTTTTGGCATCACTGGAAGGAAATGATGCCTTTGAGAACAACAGTGACAGATGTGGAATGACATTCAGCAGGACAAAATCCCAGGGCAGGTTTAAAATATCAGTGGCAAGGGTGAAAAGCCTGTAGAGAAGCCCCACCTGTCTGGTTGCTCTTGTCCTATAACAGCTATGGGGACCCTGATGGCAAAAAGGCATCTACAATTCAAAATATTTCCAGGAGAAAGAAAAGAAACTATGAACTGCTACCTCAGAAACCCACAAGGCTGAGGAACAGCTGGAATATAAATTGGTCTTACTGGCCAGCACGGGAGGTCTCCCAACACAGTATCTCCAAACTCAGGTCCTCTCCAGCCCTCTCCAAACAAAAGATTGTTTCTGTTGGAACCCACAGATTTCCCATCCTCAGACAGCCCTGCAAGGCCCTTGGAAAGCAGGAGGGGATGAAGCAAAGGGATTTCAACAAAAATTAAACTGAATTGACTCTGGTTAATTTTCACGACAAGATACTTTGAGCAAACATTATTAAGCCTCCTTAGGTAATGTAATTAGAAGTTCAGCCCCTTTTATCTGAACATTGAACACAGAAAAATATCCATCATCTCATAAAGTGGGAAAAACTCTTTTTTCTTAATAAAGGGTTTTTTTCTTTAAAGCCTTTAAGCAGGTGAACATTTCATGAGGAATCCTGGGCTTGCATTTGGATCTCTCCTGAGTAAACCAAGAGACAGATTCAGGTCCTACATCAAAATATGTGACAATAATCCTCTTCAGGTGGCTGCTTGAGGGAAGAGAAAACAGCAGCAAAGGCCTCTAAACAGGGAATTACTCAGCTTTACCCAGCAGCTTCTGTCTTTATGGGCAAAACCCACTCACTGTGAGCAAGAATAGCCAGAAATTGAGACAAAATGGTTTTTAGTCAGACAATGTCAACTTGCCAAACCCAAGATCACACACAGAGGGGAGAAAAAAAGCCATTTCAAATGACATATTTATTCACCCAGGCCAGAGATTTTTCAGCGTCATCATGGAGTTGTCAGTGGTTAAAAAAAAAGGCCAAAAAATAAAAGGAAGAAAGAAGAAAACAAAAAAAATAAAGCTTCACAAAGCACAAATATCCTGGTATGTTGGGCACTGGCCAGGGATGCAGATGGCTCAGATTCAAGACCTTCAGAGCAGAGGAATGCTCTCCAGCATTCCCAGCGAGGCCCAAGCCATAAACCAGTCCTGGGAGTTCCACTCTTCTCACCTTCTGGTTGGGAAAAAAAAATAAAATCCTGGGTTTTTTTTGCTGTAGGAAAAGCCCTTCTTTTGAAACCTCAGGGAGGGTTGTGGGATGAGAAAGAAGCAGGTCCCTTCCCTCTCTGGTTTTGATTACAGCTTATTAGCATCATTGTTTGGTTTAAGATTTCCCATAAAAATTCCATTCCCAGCAAAGACCTTGACTGAAAAAGTAAGCAGGCATTAATAGGAGCTGTGTCTCATTAAGACCAGCTTCCTAAGAAACTGGAGCTCCTGGGGGGGTGTGCACGTGACCATCTCAAGCCATCATTTAATAACTTTCACCCAGTTTTGACAAAGGGTAGAAATCCCAAACTCTTCCATTCCTGAAAGCTTAAGGAAAAGAAATAGCTGGAGAAAGGAGAAGGAGTGCATGCCCAACCTCACTGTCAGCCACCAGAGAGCCCACACTGAGGGAAATCACAGCAGATGAAGCTCTGTGCCTTCCCCTGCCAGCAGCAGCACTTGGCTCTTAAAAAAATTTATAAATTCCTGTCAGTAACAGCCCAGACTAAGAGGCAGGGAGGAAGAAAGGAGAGGCTTTTGCATTGAGCTTGTCCTTTTGCTGGGAAGGGCCGGTCCTCACAGCCGGTGGGGTCAAGGGCTTTGCCACTGCTGGCTCCAAGCAGATGGTGTGGACATGCCTGAGCTGGAGAAGCCTTTTGTAATGAAATGCCTCTCCCAGAAATTAACTTTAATTAAGGCATGAGTGCTTAATATCTGTATTTGAGATATTAAGCCTTCAGTGGAGCCCATTCCCAGCCTCTCGTCTCACACTTTCCCCAGCGTGTCCTCCTGTCCCCAGGTGCTGGCACCCAGCCTCATCCCACCCCTGAGGAAGGGGGCCCAGCTGCTAATTTGTAGGGAAACATGCAGGAATGTCACGTCTTGGAGCTCTCCATCCCTCCTGGAAAATTTGACAGGGGGTTCAAAACTTGTTAAGAGGAGGCTGGTGGGAGGAAAGGCACTGACAGACAGTACAATCACATAAGCTGCTTTTCCTCGGGAAACCAGGCTAAAAATAATACCCTGCAATTTGACAGCCTTCAACCCAGGAGAGCCACCAATGTGCCAGTGAGGATGAGGAGCAGAGCCTGGATGGGGGCTGGCTCGAGGAAGGCACAGGGACAGCACCCATGAATCAAAAACCACACCCTCAACCTGCAATGGCACCCACTGCCACCCACCGTGGCCACTCCAGACCCCCAGGTCCATCCAACTGGAATTTTGTGAGCAAAAGGGCTTCTGAGAGATTCCCCCACTCCAAAGCCACAGCTTGCACTGTCTCACCAGACTGCTGCTGAATTGGTCTGAAAAAAAAGGCAGTTTTATGGCCCAAAACCACCAAAGTAAGAGGAAAATCTTGCTGTCACAGACACAATTCCACATCCCGCTCCGGTGATACAGGAGTGAATCCCTTGGAAGTGATTGCTATGCACAGGCAGGAGGAAGAGATTCTGATAGCTTTTATTATCAGGGTATCCAGATGTAAAACAAATGCCTGCAATATTAATCCATGTCATCACCTAGAGTAAGTAACCTGATTTGTCAAACGGAGACAAGATACAGGGATGTCAATTAGGGGGGAGACAGAGGGCAAGGCAGGGGAGAACCAGTGCCCAGGATCCATCAGGGCTGCAGATGCCCTATCCCAAATGTCAGACACAAAACCACCAGTGGTTTTCACCAGTGAAACACTGGCAGAAACCTGAAACAAGAGGGTGAGGGGCAAGACAAAGGCTCCTGCTTCGAGGTCAGCCCTCTGTACCCAGGGTGGTGCTGGCTGGCAGCCTGCAGAGCCTCAGGAACAGGAGGGCAAGGAAGGTTTCCTTTGACTGCCCTCTAATGCCAGGTAGAGGGAAAAAGGGATGGTATATGGCAGGAACCTGCCCTTAGTAAGGCAGCAGGACTTGGAAACAACCCCCACTGGAGGTGAGAGATGCAGGACTTGGAAACAACCCCCACTGGAGGTGAGAGATGCAGGACTTGGAAACAACCCCCACTGGAGGTGAGAGATGCTGCCACAAACCTAATGGAGCCCAGGAACAGCTCAAGGACTGAAGTGCTTTTCTGGAGCAAACACCACTGACTGCACTATGCACCCTCAGGAGTATTTCAGGCCACTGTGACTGGCAGGCATTCCTCTTTTTCCTCAGAAATCATTAGCCCTGCACAGAAATGATGGACAAAAGTCTTGTTGAAGGCTGGGGGGTGGTCCTTCCATCCCAGCTGTTGGAAGCTTTGCCAGGCAAACTCTCCTCTATGTAAGCCAAGGCTTCCCAGCAGCAGGACCACCAAGGCTGAAGAGTGTAAGAGTTTGGTTAAAAGTTAGCAAGTCCTGGCCTCAAAAAAAACCCTAAATGTTCACTGCCAGCCTTAAAACCTGCTTCTGGTAATGCCCATCACCAGTGGTACCAGTCAGGAGAAACTTACTGATGTAGCAAAGCAATGGAAGGCGACAGCTCCATCCTTGAGAGATCACAGCTTTGGGGAAAACTTTCAGCAAAGCTCTCCAGATGTTTATACCCCTGGATATTTGCAGTCAAGCCTTCCTTCTTCCCCCATCCCAACAATAGGTGACAGCAATGACCTGGGAAGCAATGTTGCTTCCCAGGCAGAAAATATCCAGCACATTTCAAGACTCCCAAGAATGTCACCCTGTGCCAAAGTCACCATGAGGAGCCCTGCAGGAGGAGCAAAGCCCTAAGCAAAGCCAAAAGGGAAGTGCTGACACCAGGATTCATCTTGCTTAACTTAATAACTGCAGACACCAGCACGTGAGCTACTCATTCCACTCACCTGTCTGTGGGTAATGAAGAGAAATTGGCACTGTTAGGACACAAATTGATTGTAGGTGTCCGGTGTAAGGGATCAAACCTCAGCTGGAAGCAATTGTGCAGGGAAGTTGCAGCCATCCCCATCCAAACTGTCCATGGAGTAAAACCCCTCCCAAGAACAGTTCAGGGGATGGCAGAAAGAAGTGGCCTGGGAGCAAGATGAGTCTTCATGAGAAGAGAGCTGATGTCTGGAGACAGCCAAGGCCCCCTCCTTCCTCTCTCCATCAGAGATGGGAGTGCCTGCCTGCCACCTCTGGGGCCTGGCCAGGAGGGAAGAGGCATGACAGACACATTAGCACCTTCTTCTTCTTCTCCTTGACAGCTTGTTTTTGTCCCAGCTTTCTCCTCCTCTGCTAATTATTTCCTTTTGATTTGGAGACTTCAGATGAAACAAGGCATCTGTGGCCTCCAGCTCCTACTTTGGGGCTGAAGAGGGGGGAAAGAGCCCTGAATTACAGAGAACTTGGAGCAGGGGGAGGTTTGCTCCTGTGCTTGCATCAGGAAAGCAGGAGTTTCTCTTTAGAAACTTTTGGTGTATAATTTTTACAACGAAGCTGGTGAAATCAGAGTTCTCCCAGAGAGGTAGAGGATGCTCTACCCCTGGGAATATTCAAGACTAGGCTGGATGAAGCTTTGAGCAACCTAGTGGAAGATATCTCTGTCCTTGGCAGGGGATTGGACTAAGTGGCCTTTAAAGGTCACTTCCAACCCAAACTATTTTACGATTCTGTAAAATCTTCAGGCCAGACCTGAGAGTTACAGAACATTGCACTGGGATTTGGGGGCTGATAAGGGATGTTGAGGTCCTACAGCAAGGAGCAGAGACCCACAACAAGGTGGACAACACCTACAAGTATCCAAAAACCAGCAGGAAGATAGGCAGGGCAATCTAAGGATATGCAGGGCTATCAAAGGAGTTTGTTTTCCAACCTGGAGGGCCACTCTACCCACCTGGGCATGGAGCATAAATCTCTGCAATGCTCCTTTAAATTAATCCATGGGAAGGGACTCATGAAGCAGCAAAAGGTCAGTGAGGGTGATGCAGACCAGTGGTTTGGAGAATTCTTATTCTGGCCGATAACTGAAGATCAGAAAGGAAAAGGGCACACAATTACAGGAGAAGGAGTCAGTCTCCACCAGGAAGCCTGAACACAGCCCCTGTGGGGTGTTAAATGTTCCTCCACACCATTCCAGCCCTGCCACCTGCATTCCTCACAGCTTTGTGGGGCACCACAAGCAAGCAGCCACAAAGATCAATGCCCTGCCCGTTCCCAAACCATCACAGCACACACAAGACAGCAAGAAAGCACCCCAGGGAAATGCCAGCAGCCCGATGTCTCATTGCCCTGGGACCTGAGCTGGGTTGAAAGGTCCCTCTGCTCCACACCCTCCTGGCCAGCAGAACTGCAGTGCCCCAAGGGACCAACTCTCAGGTTTTCAAGCCCATCCATTTGCATTAAATGGTCTGTTAGATTTGCTGGTGGTCTTCAAGCTCTGACAGCCCTGCTTTTATTTCAGTTGCCTTTAAGCCACCTTGTGAAATTTTCATATATAAATATGGAAATATGCAAAACCCCACGGATTTATAGGATCCAACACTGAGGTTTAAATTAATCCCCTATGATCTTGTCTTCTGCATGGGCCCCCTCCCACAGCACCCCTTCCTCTGGTCCCACACTGTCCTCTGCCTCCCAGCCTTCCAATCTCCAGCCATTTACACCAGCTGGGACAATGCTGTCCTGTCCCATAAACAGGGGTCTGGCAGTGCCCATCCCTGGAAGTGCTCAAAGCCAGGTTGGATGGGGCTCCATCCAACTTTCCTCTGGTCTGGTGGAAAGTGTCCCTGCCCACGGAGTGGGGGTTGGAACGAGATGTTCTCTAAAGTCACCTCCATACCATTTAATTGTTCTGTTTTGATTCTGTGATCCAGTTTTGAGCTGGATGGGGCAAGGCAGCCCATGGGATACAACCACGGTAGTGAAGCAGTGGAAAATCCACACTTTGCTGCTGCAGGAAAAGCCTTGATCAGATCCTGTGTGGCTTCAGAGGACACAGACCCAAGATGAAAATGTATTGGACATGCAAATCCCACAGGGACAAAACCTCCTCTCCCTACAGCTCCCCTCACAGGAAAGCCCTGCTGTCACTTTGGGGTTAAATCAAAACCCAAAAGCTCCATCTCTCACCATTTTCCATTCCTGCCCAGCTCTGCCTGAGGACCACAAAGCTTTTGTGATGGGAGCCAAGAGCAAGCTGAGGTTTCTTTTCCCTCTGAGAGGCAGACAGGAAAATTCAGCATGTCCCTGGGGACACGGGCCCTTGGCATAGGGGGATTCTTTTGGACTGAAAACCCCTCAGGGTTGGAAAAATGCCTTTCCTGTTTTTCAAACCACTCCCAGAGCAGGTGAATGTGACAAAAACCCACCCTGAGCTCCCAGCTTCAGAAAACTCCCCTGAAACCTCACTCCCCATGGGCAGGGGCACACAGATCACCCAGAGAGGGGCAGGACCAGGGGCTCATCCAAGCTGCACAGCCACTGCCATCCCACACAAATTAAAAATCATGTTAAAAAAAAAATAAAAAAAATCAAGATTGAATTAGTGGTGGCCTATATGATGCTTACACTTGGGTTTAAACGAGTGAAAAATCAATTTTAAAAAAAGGAAGCAATAATATGTATATTTGTTAGCAGAGTGTTAAAGAAAGCCAAACCAGTGACCTGGAGAAAATTGCTCCTTCAGTACATGCAACAAGAGCCAGTTAAAACAATCTTCCAGCAGCCATCCATTTTCTGAGAGGCACCTCGTGTTCCCCCTGAATTCCAGCTTGGTCAGGTTTGTGGCAGCATGGGAGGTGCTTCCCTTGAGGCTGCCAAAGCAGATGGAAAATGGCTGTGCCATCCTGTCGGCCTCTGCCACTCGATTTTGAGGGAGGAATTGGGAGTTTGGCTCCACAACAAGGGCTCAGTTTGTGAGCTTGGAGGACACACAAGGAAGGAAAGCCCAGAAGAGCCAAGGCCTAAGCACATGCAGTGCCTCCTTTGTTTAACAAAGGGGGAGCTTAAAACACAAAGTGTCTTTGCCTGGGAGATGGCAGCACCACTTCCTTACCGAGTTCAGCAGCTCTCCTCCACTATTTTGTGGGATTTTTCTTTTTTCCTTTTGGCCTATTTTCTGCATCAAGAGAATTTCAATTTCCCTCCAAAAGCAACTAGATAAAGATGATAAGATAAAAAAGTGGTGGGGGGGAAATGTGTTGGTGCAGCTTTTTCTGAAGGAGATGCCTATAAACAGCTGTACTGGAGCATGTAATTCTTACAGATAAAGTGTATTTGTTATTTTCTGAGACACTTAAATTTAAACCCACAAGTTTGGTGTTAGGCCTGCACTTGGTTATCAGATTGACACATCCTGATTAACCAAGGGGAATTAACCTCTCCGAGTGCAGAAAAAGCTGATTATTTAAAATAAGTCAAAGATTCTTTCCCAGTTCAGCTCACATGGACAGTCGGTTATTTTAAGTCAATCCACGCAAATACATTTTTGGCTGCACATGTCCTGGCATCCATGGGTTTGCTAAGCTGCTCTGCCAAACCCTGGGCTTTTCCTGCAGCCACCTTGAGCCAGAGCCTTTCCCCTTGCCAGAATTCACCGAGGGAGGCTAAGGAAGGGCAGAGCACCTTGTCAGCCCCCAGCAAGGTGTGCCCAAGCCTCTGCCACATCTCCATTGCTCCTTCCTCAAGCCCTTTCCACCATCTCCCACTTCCTCCCTCAGCATGAATTCTGCCACCACTGATTCATGACATCATTAGCTTTTGCTGTCACCAGAGCTGACAATCCAAAAGGCCCTCGAGAGCTGTCTGCAGAAACACAATAAATGAGATCTCTTAATTAACGCCTCCCTTAACTAAATAAATTAATTTTATGCAGCTGATATGTCGCGTCTTCACAGTTTGAGGGTGACTGAGTAGCTGAAAACATCCCTCTCCTTGGAGCTATTGGAAGGACTTTTTTGCTTGACAGTGTTTCTATAAACAAACCCAGCTCCGAGGTGGCTGTGGGTGCGTGTGGAAGGAGGGAGGGAGGCTGCTGGAAGCAGGCCAGCTGGCATCCCCCTGCTCCAGCAGCCCTCAGCACCCAGGCTTCCAGGAGAAACCCCTCACCTGCACCAGGGAGGGAAAGAAACTCCTCTGCAACAGGAGAGATGTGGGATGTGCACTCCTGCATCCTTAAGTGGATGCAGAGACGAGGCACCTCCTTCACTTCCCTGGAGGAAACCCAGCTGCAGCTATGCCAGAGCATGGAGAAAAATGGATGCTTCACCTCCCAAGTGAAGGCTTGTGAAGGCAGTCTGGCAGTGAGGGCCACAAAACCTAATGATAAAGATTAAAACAAAAAGGACTTGAGCACACAAGAATTTGGATTTCAGCCCTTCTGTTGGACAAAGCAGATCCCACACCCTCACAAAGAGATCCCTACTTAAATACAGGTGTGGAAAATGGCTACACATCCAGACTTCACATCCAGCATGGATCCTGATGGATCCATCTTTCAGTGTGGCATATTTTAGATTTTACACACACACACATCCACCTCTCCAAATCCACCTCCCATTTCAGGGCAGGTGATATGGGCACTCTGCCTCCAAAGGCAGCCTTCTCTTTCACCTCTTTTCCCTTCACTTTTCTCTCCCTTTTAACCCAACAAGCAGCATCTTCCTTGGGAAGGAAGGAAGGAGAGCTGGGCCGTGGTCAGGATGCCCACAACTTGTTCTCTGTAAAGCAGCCACATGATAAAAGCCTCCTCTCTGGTCTTTGATGGCTGGAGGAAAAAAGAAAATAACCTGAAAGCTCACCACTAAAAAAGACATTCTCCTCCAGGTCTGAATCACCAACACAGCTTTTGGTCCTTGAAGAAATGCAATAATCCAAGGGAATAGACTCAAAGCCAAAATCAGATTGTATTATCCAGGTTATCACCAGGGCACCCTGCAGAGATGCAGCCAAGAATTATTTCCTCCTCACTTTCTTTCACCTGGTGGAGCATGACAGAGAGAGAGACACTTCCTATTTTCTTCTTTTTTTTTTTTTTTTTTTAAGGGAAAATAATTAGATTTTTCAAGAGGCTTGCATTTAAAATCAATTTCCCAATTAAAAAGTGTAAAGTTTACAGTTGGTGTAGGATTTAAGCTGGGGGTTGGTTGTTTGCCTTCTGGGATCAATGCACAACCCCCAGGTACCATTGTTGTCACCATTTGGACAAGAACTCTTTAAGTAACCTTTGGAGGAAGTGTTTTCCTGCTCAAAAACAATTTAAAGGCTGAATAACAAAAAAGGCTATGCTCCTGCCAAGTAAAACCACACAGGGCAGATAACACTGAAAGGTATTAAAAAGCAATGTCCACTTTCTTTGCAGGAGCAAGGAAAACAGTCTCCAAGAAATCAGAGATTGGAGGAGGTGGATTCTCTGATGTGCATTATGGGACTGGTTAACTCCAAAATCCCCCCCTGAGGGGCACCACCAGCACCTTCCTTTCACCCAGCTCCCTCCAAAGGAATTGGTTCAAGGCTAAACTCTTATCACCTACAAGCAGAGCCTGACCTCTGCCATACTTGCAGCAAGTCCTATTACTTTGGGGTCGCTCAGAGAAGCTGATTACTGCAAGCCAGGAAGGAGCATTCTGACTTTTGTGGTGTTTACAGCTTTTATCACAGAAAAAAATCCACCTGCGCCCGCTGTAAAAATAGATAAAGTCCCCCAGCAAAGCCTGCTCTCCTCAAGATCCCATGTCACTAACAAGTCCCTGTACACTCTGGGAATGCCCCCCCAAAAGCTGTGAGGTTTTCTCCCAGTTTAATCTGGCCTGTGATCCTGGTTTAGGGGAGCTCTGGAGACAACCTGAACACTGACAGCATCCTGGCTGTGCTGACCAGGGTGGGAGCAAGCTGGATCAACGCTTCCATCATCTCAGCAAAGGGGAGAAGGAAGAAAAGCAGGTTAAAAAGCAGTTTTATATTCCTCTTCCTGTAGCAGGGGAGATACTTTCACATGCAGAGCACAGGAAGCTCCCTCACAGCCATGTTTCTGCCTCCTTGCAGGCATCAGGGAGGTTTTGTCCCCTGCCATTGCAATGTAAAGTAGATGTGGGGGTGGCCCAAAGACAACTTGGAAGGAGGACAGGGAGTGGAGTCAGAAGCAGTGAGCAGTGCAGAGGGAGCTGCAGGAGCCCGAGGGCGAGGAGATGTTGGAAAGCCATCACAACAAAGTAAAGGAGGAGGGATGCTGGGGGTGGCACCCGAAGGGAATGAGACTGCACACAGCCTCCAAGTCTTCTAGGCTTTCTCAGAGCCCTGGTGCCACCTGAGAGCGTTTGATGAGCTGAAAAAGAACCCCTCACCTTGCATTTTAAAAAGTGTCCATCTCCTGCAGCCCAAGAGGGTGAAAAAGAGCAAACACCCCATACAAACTGGAAGGGAAGGAAGGAATCAGGGACAGGCAGAACCCCAGGCTTGACTCACACCTATTGATGGAAATTAGACAAGTTTGCCTGCAACTGCCTCCTTCCCACACTTCTTTCCCCTCCCAGCTCATTCTTTAGTCCTTCTCACCCAAAGAACCCCTAATTCTAATGGACCCATTTTACCAAAGCTTGAAAAGACACCTGGGCTCAGAAGGAACAGAGCTCTCCCTCCAGGAGAGGCACCCCTCCTTTTCTCATCTTTGAGTGAAGGGCTTGGTCCCACCAAAATCTCAGGGCCAGAAGCTGTGACAAGCCCTATGTTCAGCCAGCTCAGCTTTTTGACCAGGATATTCCTCCAAAAAAAGAGGGAAGATCCTCTGGCTGCAGACGAAGGAAGAGCTTCTGCTTTTAATTTTTTACTAATTTCTTGCTTCCACAAGAGAGGGAGATATTCATTAAAGTTCACTTTTCAGGGGAAAAAAAAAACTCTCCCCAAGATTACCTGGAGTTCTGAGGGGAAATAAGCCAAAGGACAAGGCTGTGTGGGACTGCTGGAGGGGACAAGAGCTCCTGCACACACTGCCATCACCAGCATCCAGCTGCCCTGAGATGACATTATCACTTTTATCCTCATCTCTCCTTTCCAGTTCCCAGGGAGTGAAGTGAAAGATGAAGTTTTTGAGGGGCAGGCAAGCACAAGTACACTTTGACAGTGCTGCTGCCTATATTCATTGGAGCAGCTAAAAGCAGCAGGAATAACCTCAGGAGAGTCATGGGAAGACTATGGGACATGCAAGACCTGGTGTCCCAACCTTCCTGACATGGTGTCCCTTGCCCCCTGCACTCAAGATGGGATGTAGCCCCTTTTTGGGGGGATTTACAAGACACAAATGCATTTGCTGCCCCTATTTCTCTTGCCCTAAGTCAGTCTCAGCTCTCAGCCCGACTGGCTGCTTGAGGACTATGTTTAGAAGCTCACAAATTCCTTTTTCTTTGTTTAAGTAATTTTTAAAACCTATTTTTTGGTTCTCTGCTGTCTTCATGGACACACCTCAGCTAAAAGTGTGTCTCCAATGACATATCATTCATCCAGGGCCTGAGAGGGAGCAAAGAAATTGTTCACTCACTCCCCAGACAAGCACAGGGAAGTCAATATTCCCTCCCATTCCTGCTGTTCCATTAAACTAATTTTATGCATGAGGTGAGATCACATCTTTCCTAAAAATAATAATAAGAATAATAATAATGAATACATTTTTCTCCAGTGACAGCACCAGTGATGAGGTTTTGCTTTACCACACAGTAGATATTTCCAGGGAGCACATCTACAAGCTGCCTACTTAAAATTGCACCAGGAACAGCCAGAATTAGAGGATGAAGGAATTTATGAAGCTTCCTGGGTTATTCCAGAGCAGACAGGTTAAGGACTCACTCATCAACCTGTTTCCAAAGCAGCACCCTTCTGAGGGCAGATCGATACTTGTGGGATCCACACACACAGCTGGAATGAGGGAATGAACTAAGATCACTGAAGCACAGACTCACAGCTACTAAATTTGGGAAGAATTAGGCTTTTGAAAATCCAGAACAGGACTCTGGACATAGATGTCAGATAGCACCCCATGGAAAAAAAAAAAACAGTATCTAAAGTGAGTACAGGAATGTCCAATCCCCACCTCACCTTCAGAGAGCTCAAGGATGCCTCCATTCATTCCTTCCAAGCCCCAAAACCTCAGCTTGTAATGAAGAAGGGGAGATGGGAAGATAAAGAGATAAATCAAGTCCTTCCAGAGATGCCAAGAAATGCAGAAGTAGCTTTGGGGGCAGAGAGACCATTATGAGGAGATGTCTCAGGAGAGAGTCTGTCTGTGCCACGCAAGGAGAAGGACAGGGGAAAAAAGCTTTTAGCACCTGTTTGCTTGCACTTATAAATAAGAAAAGAGGCAACTGCAGTCAGAGAGGACAGAAGACACCAATCTCTCCTTGAATCCTGGTTGCTGTCCCCTCCATGAACTCCACACTTGGCGACGACTGCAGCTGCCAGAGGAGGGGAAAGGCGCGGGGATCACATCGCGCTTCCTGCTGGAGGCAGGCACGGAGGAGGTGCAGCTCCAGTCACACATGCAGACACGTCTCCCAGAAAGGAAGGCTGAGAAACATAGCATCCATAATTAGAGGGTAAGAGCTGCAAATACAACGGTGGAATTAAAAGCAGGCAGAAGTCCAGCCCAGAAAAGCAGGCTTCAGCACAGTCGGATTTGCAGCATTTGACCAGCTCTTGAACCAGGTTGCTCTGCTAGGGCTCTCAAGCTTTCCCAGCCAGAGGAATTCACACATCCACGAGGATGAGGATGAGGAGGGCTTAGCTAACGGAGCAACCCTGAGCATGCAACCAGTGGGATATAGGAAAAACCCCTTTTCTCCACAAGCAGGGATGGAAATGCCTCCTCCATCATTTGCTGAATATGTTTAGCAGTGATTGCAGAGAGTTATTACAAGTAAGGTTATGGGCCCTGAGGCCCCTGATTAAAGATTTGGGCGTGCTGTGCTAAGGAGAACATCTCCCTATTTGCAACCCACAAACAAGGTCACAGAGCACAGGTCCCTCCAGCCAGGGGCCTGAATAAAACACCTGTTTAACACAAAACAGTGCCCAGACCTCCTTTTGTCCCTGCCACGGGGTGCCCTGAGCACCCCAGGCTTTGTTTTAGGTGGCTATGACCCAGAAGCAGCTGTGGCCTCCACACCTCCCCACCAGAGAAGCCTAGCTGAACCATCAGGGTGCACATCCTCCTCCAAGACCTGTGTCACTTGGCTTTGCACCATCTTGCAGGAAAGGCCACTGAAGAGAGCAAAGTCCTGAATGATAACAAACAACAAAGACCTGGGAAGGGAGAAATGCAGCAAAGCAATTTGCAAGCCCAGTTCTCTGATCATGAGGTGGACAGAGGACCACTGCAGCACACACAGCAATCTCTTGGATTTTCCACTCCCAAATTCTGGTTTTTTCCTGTAGGAGAAAGTTAAAGCTCTTGGCATCCAGCATCAGAGGGGCTGTGCTTTGGATTGAAGATACTGAACACCAGCTCCTCACTCTCACTCAAGGGTGAGACAGAGCTGGAAGAGTTTGTTCCCTCTGATGTGAAGTTACACCCATAACCTCTACTCATCCGGACACTCGAGCAAAGCTGTGCCAAACATTTGACACCACAAGAGGCAATGAACACGAGCAGTGCTGGACAAGCTGAGTTCCCTGTCAATGCCTGGATTCACAGCAGAGGAGAAAAATTGGCTGTGACAGCCCAGCAGTGCAGCAGTGAAGCTGTGGAGCAAAGCCAAGGCGTGGTGACCTCCACGTCCTGTCTGGGAGAGCAGCAGGACACTGGAGCAGCCCACCAAAGTCCTGGCTGGATCAGCCTCCTGGCTAATTCCACTGACACACACAGAGGAGCCACACCATCAGCTATTCCCCAGTTATTTTTAGTACCTGATGACTCTCCTGGAAGCACGCCACGGCAGAGGGTCACAGGGATGGCTGCAGCAGGGACAGGCAGGGCCCCTCTGCCAGGACCGTGCCAGCAGCAGTAGATGCCAGCCTAGGTTTGAAGGAACAGCTGATAAAGGTGTCAGCAAACTGAGGGCAAACTCCAGCTGCCATCCCTCCATCCTCATCCTCTTTTTTCCCTCTCACCTGGGGAGCACCTGGGTCTCCCCACTGCCAGCTCTATCCCCTCATATCCCCGTGGGGATGCTGGGCTGGCAGCACTGGCACAGAGAAACCATTTCCTCCAAGACCATGGACAAGAGTCCATGATTATTACTGAAGAGGGAGAGAGGGCATTGCCCCTGGAATGGGATAAAGACCACAGGAAAATCCCCATAGGTTGGTTCCCAGGGTGAACCAGCAGCTGCTTTGCAGCACCTGCAAGGCAAATTGAACCTGCCAGCCAAGATTGCCACTTCCCACAGCCCTGGCCAACACCTGAGTTGTCCTGGCATCTCCTAGACTGCTGCTGGCCATCAGGAGATGGAGTCCAATGCTTTAGTAGGGATTAGGCTGAAAACTAATGACATTTTCCTTTATGCTACCAGATAGATACACAAGAGAGGCACAAAGGAATGCAGCTCCAGCAAGGAATTCAGGCGAGTTTTCCACCTCATCTAACATATTCCCCCCAAAACAGTGTCTAGGACAGCATCCCAGAAGCACTGCAGCAGAACAAGGGCAGTGGGAAGAGGAGAAGAGCAGCTGGAGTTGAGCACAGAATTGCCTCTGGGTTTGAATTATCACAGAATTATGGATTTACTCTCCACCTGCACCCGGGGAAAACACTCCCAGTCTGGCTCCCAGCAGAGCTGGACTGGTAAAATCTTAATGTTGAGGCACCCCAACTGAGGAGAGCCAAGGTAACACTAAATAAATAAAGAGAAAGCATGAGAATTTCAATATTTCTTTCGCTCCTTTAGAACCCAAACCAACAAAGGCAGGAATTGAGGAAGAAAATGGGATATGCAGTGCTTTGAAGTTGTTCTACAGATGCATGAGGCAAAAGGCTTAATCTGTGGGGAGAACAAGACACAGCCAACTGCCTTGTACTTCACTTGTAAGGTTTGATCTGGTTGGGATCAGAATAAATATAATTGTGATAACAATAAAGCTGCCTTAGGGCCATATCCTATGGGTCCATGGGGGTGGCAAGGAGTTGGAAGGAGCAGGCAGAATTTTTCAAATTAAATTCTTCCCAATTCACCCCCTTTAAGGTCTTACAACATCAAAGAGAAGTTTGAACAGTCCCACCCAGTGCTGTGCCCACAACATCACTCACCCCACTGCTGGGATTTGTCCCACACAGCCCTAATCCCTCCCTGATGCTGCCAGGGAAGCTGTGATCCAAACAGAGCCTTCTGCAGGGCTGGTTCCTCTCAGCTGGGGACCCACAGTCCTTCCTCAGTGACTCATCCCTGAGGTTTGAGCACTTGGTTGCTCCCCAGCGTGGAGGGAAGCCCAGCACAGCCACACTCTGCTGAGAAATTCCTCATTTTTGTCCTTCTGTAAACGATTTATTCAAATTTACCTGCAGCCCAATTACACAGCACTAAGGGAATAAAACACCTTGATGTGTGCAAACTGTTGCTTTACTAAATTAGTTTGGTTGCTTGCATTGTTTAGGACTATTATTTTAATGCATTCTGATCTGATGTCTATTCTATTTTGCTTTACAAGAAAAAGAACTGATAAGAATGAATCTCAAACCTGCAATAAGGACAGAGTTTTGCCCAAAAATGGGCATTAAGGGGGTTAGAAACAAAAGTGTTTGAGATGTGAAGCAGTGCATGAGGAAATGAGGTGAAGCATCACAGTGAAGGGGATTTATTTCCTACATCCCTTCCTCCCCAACTTCCTGATTGATCCTGATAATTAGATATATAATTGCAATTAACTGCAGGCAGTGTAAAGTTCGAACAAATGCACTTGCCAGTCCTTTGGCAGAGCTGTGTGCACACAGAATGGCAGCCTTAGCACCAGCTCAGCTCCCTCATCAAGAGGAATTGTCTGGATATCGGACGGAGCACACACACACCTCAGGCTGGTTAAACAGAGACACTCAGAGAATGTGAATGAAGACAGGAGTTTTTAAAGGCCTTAGAGGAATTAGGTACCCAAAACACACAGGCTGGCATTTAATTCCCCTGAAAACCCGGTATTTCAGCTACCTTGCTGAAGAGATTTCCTTTGATAATCCAGAAAGCTGACATAATACCCGACAAAGATTTCTAATTTTTCTCTTTTTTCTCTGGCACACTTGGGATTCAATATAATGATTTGGTTGCAGGAGGAATTTGGTCTTATGCTTCTCCTGGCAAGGCCTCTAGCCTTCTGGGAAGTTTCATGGGGCTTCATTATGGTAATAAATGAAGAAAAGCTCCAGCTTAGTGGAATGGGTACAACCTGCAAGCAGAGAAATCCCTTTTCTTTCTCACACCCACTTGCATCCATTCACTGCCCATACTTTTAGCAAAAAGTCACCCTAAATATTGAACTATTGCTGCACCTAACCCAAACATAAACATCCAATCTCATGAGGCAAGAGCACCACTGGTGCCCTCCTGGAAACCTCTCTGCAGACAAGGAGAGCTCAGTGACTTCCCTGCCCCATCCCTTTCACAACAGTTTGAGGGAAACCTGAGCCAATGCACTCAAAACCCAATGAAGTTATTCTGAAGCATCTCTCATCTGCCAATCCTAGAAAGAGCTGTGCAAATGGGATCTCTCCCAGCGCTTTGACTGCAAACTACTCCTGTCAGCATCCCGAGGCTGCTCAGCATCCATGGCTCCTCACACTCCAGATTCCCAAAGCTCTTCTCCATCACTGGGACAGGTTATTTTCAGGGCCACGTTACACAAGGACTGGAAATAGGCTCTGATTACCATTTGGTGCCTATTTAACCCAAGCAGGAAATGTCAGAGTCCCCTCTAAGGAGTCTCTTACCTTTGTGGGGTTTAGCAGGGACACCTTGGTTGGAGGACACCAACCTTCCCCTGTCAGGACCCCTCCACACAAGAAGGACAAATGGACAAAGGGGGATTGGACACAGAGATTAAAAAAAATAAATAAATAAATTAAAAAGCACCAAGAATGCTGCAGGCTCCTGACCATGTGAGAAAGTTATTAGTGTTAGAAGAAAGCCACCTGCATCAGAAGGGAGCAAAGCCAGCAACTGAGATCCGTATCAGGAGACAGGAAAGAGGGTGGGACGTGATGAGAATTGGCATAAATAGGAGGCTGAGGCAGAAATCATAGGAAAATAAGGAAAGGAAAAAGAGTGTTGGGCTGCACGGCATCCCTGGGTCATCAAATCCAGCCCTCCTACAAGCTCCTGCTAAAAGCAGGAAGGGTTTTATCCCCCTCTCTTCCCACAGGAAGGCTGGTCCATAGTCTGATTGCTCTCTAATTGTCAGAAACGAGCTTCCAGTTTCCAGGCTGAATTTATTCTGGGCCAGTTTACGTACATTTGTTCTCGTGCCAACACTATCCTCGGGCATAAATAGTTCTCCTTCACTGCTGTTCTGCCCTCCCCATCTTCCACCAGTGTATTTATAGGCAGCTATCTTCCTCAGCTTTCATTCTGCTAATTTAATTAAGCCAGGCTTTCCTCCTCTCCCCTCCAAATACACGAGTTTCATTTCTTTTATCGTGTTAGCAGCCCTTTCCCAGCCCTGGCTCTCTAGGCTGGGCTCCAGTGTCCCTCAGAGGAAAACACGAGGCCCAAAATCACCAGCAGTGATCTCTCCTGGAAAACAGATGCTTGGGAGCCGAGGTCCTAATTGCAAACAAACAGAGACAGCCTCCTCTTTTATCCTGTCAGCTATTCTGGATCAGTTAAGGACCATAAATAGTGCTGTGGAGCATGAGCAGGTCCTGGAGTGCTTTGCAATGTGTTCAGTTTACATTTCGGCTGAGTTGTCTCACTGTGATCCCACACTCATTCTTCTTTTTCCAATTATGCTACAGCACTTGGGGAAAGCATCTGATGTCCCTTGGATTAAATATTATCCTATTTGGTGGTAGACAGCAGCTCATATTGCAAAAGGAGAAAGCCGTGGCCAGCAGAGGGGATGACAACAGGAGTTTTCACTCCTGCTTTTCTTGGGAAAAGAGAACTCCATGGGATGTACATATTGCTGTTTCACTGAGCATTTGGGGAAGAAGTCTAATCCATGGACTTCCTGACAACTAAAGACCAGGAAAAAGTGGCAAAATGCAGCAACTTGGGGTGATCCTGTGCAGGGCCAGAAGCTGGACTTTGCTGATCCTTGTGGGTCCCTTCCAATTCAGGATATTCTATGATTCTTTTTTGTTAAAATATACATTGAACAATGTCAATAACATCAATTCTTTCATGCCCCAGTACTCCTCATTTTCTAGCTAGAAAGTGGCATTTTCTTCAATATGAGTGAAAAGAAGACAGATTAATAAATAAAGCCTGAGGACTTGATGGCCTTAGAGGTCCTTTCCAACCTTAATGGTTCTGTGATTCACCCAGGGTACAGCTCAAACCTGGCTGTGAGGGAATTGTCATCCTCCTTTCATGAGGTGGTTTTTATCTGGATATGATCTCTTAAGAAAAACAGAGGCACAGGAACCCAGAACCTTGTCAGAAACTCAGAATGCTGTCTGCAGCTGGTGTTAGGCTGGCAGTTAAAATGGGATTCTGCTGAAGAGCAACTCTGCTTTTCAGCCCATCTGATAATGTTTGTTAGCCCAGCAAAAAGTTGTTTCCTGCCTTGTGTAAGCACCTTCTGTCCCCTTCTCACCAATGACCAAACCAGCTCTCCGGCTCAACAACTCTACACAGAATCCCAAACTTCTCGCTCCATGGCAGCCTCTTCCTGACATCAACCAGCAAAAGCTGTCCCTGGCACCACCAAAAGCAGGGGTGAAGGGGTACAACGCTGCTTCCATGGCTGTTTAACCCCAGAGAGGTGCCAGGGCTCCACAAGGCAGAGCAGAGGAACATGGCATTGCCCCCATGTGCCACCACATCCCTGCTGAGCACGGCACTGTTTCCACACTCTATCCCCAAACTGCCCATTGCAGGCCTAGAGACCATTTCCTGGGATGATTTTTGATCACCCAGCAAGCCAGACAGGCTCCCTTCCAGTCAACAGGGAGGAGAAAAGGTGCAGTTGGAGACCAATTTGCTGTAGCACAACCGCCAGAAACAGCAGAGAAAAATGGAAATATCCTCCTAGAATCCCCAGCTTTTCAATAAATAAGAAAAGCTGCTGTCAAGATGTAAAATAGGCAAGTGTTATTCATAGGAAAGCAAATTGTGGTGGGGTGCAAGAGAGCCAGAGGAACAGTTATCCACAGCCACTCACTCTTATTTCTTTGTGGAAATCGTGGTGCTGGCTGGAAAACACAAAAGCCACAACCATTTCCATCTGCATTAGAAATACAACCAACACATCAACCATTTGTCAGAAGACAAAAGCAGCAAGAAAGGAGAAGAGGAAATATGTCCTTTTCAAGCACCTCCATGGGGGATTTGCAGAAATTGGGTGATAAAAATTAAGCAAATGGCCAGAATCCTCCAACACAACTCCCTTCATTTGTGATTTTACACTTCTGGGTTGCTGGGAATTTTCTGAGCCGACAACTTCTGCTCAAAGAGAGAAGTGCCCACTGCAGAGGACACAAGAAGTTCTTCTAACAGGCTCTCTCAGGTAGGAACAGGCAGATTTAGAGCCAACCTCCCAGCTAAGGGAGGTTTTTGCAGATCATTAACACCAAGAGAGCAACGGCAAAGCACCCAGCACTGTTGAAATATTAACTTTTAATTGCAGCATGGCAATTCCCTATAACCTGTGCCCTTCTCCTGCAAGGAGCTCCCAGGAGCAGGGCTGGCCAGGCTTCCCTTGGCCATTGCTGAGGAAGGAGATGGATGGCCAGCCCCAGGGCAACCTGATTGATTTCCCTCATTATCTGGAGCAGGAAAGTGGGATGGAAGGGTGGCAGCATTCCTGGGGGTGGGGTTTGTCTTGTTCCAGCTGATGTGAGTAATATGTGACAGGAGGCAGGCAGAGGCATCACATTTTTGACAAGGGTTATGTGTTGCACCACAGCTGGCAGCCAGGTAGGATGAGCCCTTGCTTCCAGAACAAATTATTTTTTATTGTTGTTCCTCCTCTAGTGGGCTCTTCCCTTTCCACATATGAAGCCCAGGTGAAATTAAAGCTCAAACAGCTGATGCCACCCAGGTGTGGTAGAGGAAAAGGACTTCTTCATGATGAAACCTCCAAGCATCCTGAGTTAATGCTTGCACAGCCTGACCCAAATGAAAAAGTTCCCAGAAAAGTTTCTTTCTAACTCACAAAGCTCAATTTAGCTCTTGAGATGGAGCCTTATTTTTCATTTCCACATTGTTATCACTCCCAACTCAATGCTCATAACATTGAAATCAAAGCTCATGGTGAGGCAGCAAAGGGGATGAGTAAGAAATCACTAAAAATGTCACCACTTCCCATGGAAAATTCTCCTGCAATCTGTTTTAAAGGCAGGTTAACAATGGTCTGGGGCTTGGTGGTCTAAGGGAAGGTTTTTTGGAACTCGAACAAAGGCACCAACAATGACACTGTGACACCCACAGCACGATGAATGTGTGAAGAAATCACAGCCACTGGCCATAACGGAAATGAAATGTGGGAAATGCTAAATTGGGGTGGGAAGGAGGAGCAGAGAGTACTGGAGGGGTACCAGAGGCACCATAGTGGGGGAGCCCCTGGCTCAGTGGGCATTAATGGATGCCAAGAGGCAAAGACTAGCTGACTTTTTCATTGCTCCCTCCAAAGCAGCTGGATCCCTCACTCCAAAGGGGAATAAACAACATCTCATCCAAACACATCACTCCAACACAGCAGAGGGCTCGGCTGACATCCCAGGAGCTGGGGGAGGAGGGGCGGGGGTTGCTTCTCAGGAAAAACTCCATGCCAGCAATTTTTTGTCCTGGCTCAGCCCCTTGCTCTGAGGTGGGAAGAGGGCATCTGCCTGTGTGCATAATTGGGCATGTAAATAGGTCAGCACCAGCTCGTGGGGCTGCTGCAGACACAGAGGCATTTTTCCTGCATCCTTAGGCAAGCTGGAAAATGTCACTTCCTCGCTCAGCGATCACTGAACATTGTGCTGCCCTCAGTGCCCACCTGCTTCACATCTGCACTTCTGGGAATAAGGTGGAAGACTAAGAACAGCTTTCTCCTTTTCCATACATTTTGTTTGAGTTTTGGTTTGTTTTTTTTTTTAAAGGCACACAGAGTGATTTAGAGGCAAAACTGGGGCAAATGCCCCAACCTACTTCTCATTCCTGTTCTCACCTGGGCCTGCACAGCATCCTTCAGCTCCTTTTTATTTTAACTGTGTAAAAGAAACCCCTAAACCAGCAATTTTTCATTTAAGCTGAAGCCCAAGCAAAGCCCATGGTGCAGAGAAATGCCTGCAGAGGGGTAAGAAGCTGTGGCACATCCCAAGGGCCAAGTCCTGGCTAAGGAAATGGAGGGAGCTGCCTGGATACCTCTGCATGCAGAAGGAGTCACACACATGCCAGAGGGGCTACTTCCCCTTAGTCCTGGCTCTTCCATCCTTGGGAGGAACACCTGGAACAGGAGTTAAGTTCACAGGTGTTTGCTGCTGAATCCTGTGCTAGTTAAAACGAGAGGATTTGGGGAACAGGCTCACAGTAGTGTTGGAAACAAGCAGGGATGTGGCAAATCCTTCCTGAGCTGTGTGTGGAGGTGAGGGGAGAAAGATGCCACGGATGAGTCCAAGAGAAGGAAAGGAGCAGGGACACTGAACAAAGCTGAAGCTCTCCAGGAAGGTAGAAGGCAGCTGAAGATGCTTCAAAAAGGACTGGGCTTTCTATCTCCTAGCAACAGATGCCAGCAAAAAAAAAAAAACAAAAAAAAACAAAACAAAAAAAAAAAAAACCCCACAGGAGATGGTCAGAAGACAATCTTGGCTGGGGAAATGGGGCTTTTGCCAAGTCTCACCCCAATGGACCCTCATCTCTCCTCTCTCATGGACACCACACCGGTGCCCTCATCCCAGCCAGGCTATTTTTGCCCCCAGTGGCCAGGAGAAGAGATTTGGGTGTTTTCAGCCCCACTCAGAACACCTTTTGTTCTCTCTCCCCAGCTTAACTTGGAGCAATAGGGCCACAATAGGGGGGCAAAAATAGCAAGGGCAATCAAACATCTTGGTAGCTAAAAGGGGGACCCCAAAGTTATGTGTAGGATGATGCTGGGGTGAGAGTGAGCTCTCTGGGGTCTTCTGCTGCTCAGTATTTCAGGCTCCTCCCGCTTCCCTGCAAGTGAATCTATCTGCAAACAGGGCAATATTCACAGACCTCAAAGCATCTGGCACTAGTATGCTTTAACCCTTTAGGAAATGGCTGGAGGACACCACACTCAGGGCTTTTAAAGACATTAGGAAAGGGGAAAAACCCTGTGTCTACAAAATCACCCCTGCCCATCCCTGTATCAATTACTGAAGAGGCATTAAAAGGTTTTAGTAATGATTTCTTGTCAATAACCTGGATCTTCAAGTGCCAGTGTTCTTATTCAAACTCTCCTGGGAGCAAGACATCCCAGCAAAAAGAGATCACAAACACACCACAGCAAAGGCAGAGGAAGAATAATAAAAGGAGATATTGGGCAGAGAAAAACAGATCAGAGACAGAAATCTGCAGGAACACAGACAGATCACGAGTTTAAAGGGAGATGATTCTTCACTCTACACTAATACAAATTATTTTCTTCCCTTTGCAGCTCCCTCTTCCCCTCTTCCCTGATTATTTGAAGGCTTTGGGAGCTGCAGTGTGACTCTTTTTCTGTGCAACTCAGCCAAAGATTTAAGTAGGCAGGAGGAGAGCACTCTCCTTTTCCATCAGTATCCAATAGAGAGAGAGATCCAAGCTGCAAATTGTTAAAACACAACTAGGAACATAAAAACCAAAGAGATGGAGTGGAAAAATACACTCAGGGAATCCTTCCTCCCTCTAACACTTCTCATGTGTGTAAGATCTTAATGCAGAGATTAATCAGCAAAGCTGCTGAGCCAGAGCCTTCTCCTCCAGACCTTCTGATAATTCCCAGGAGAGAGCTAGGGGAGGATGCTGGCCTTGGGTGTGCTCAGCCCCTGGGTGATAAAGAGGGGGAGCACAGGGCTGCTGCCAGTTATCATAAGGCTGCTCTATGAATGCTGATTATCAGAATGGCCCCAGCTTGCTAACCCACATCTCCAGATCCAAAACTCTTCTCCTGCTCCCACAAAACCCTGTTTGAGAAAGGCACTTTTGTTGGGAGGGTTTTATGACACATCCCACTTGCCTGGTTTTCCAAGGAAACAGGGAATATATGGTCACAATGTCCCTCTCTCCTTCCCTTCACTGCTCAGTTCTGAACCTGCCAGTCCATTGTAACTCCATGAAAAAAGAAAAAAAAAAACAACCAAAAACAAACCAGAAGAAGAAATTCACGGTGATTACCCACTGGGCACCACAAGTGTCATCATCCCTAGTGAAAGCAGGAAGGGGAAACATTTTACTGATTCAGAGGAATTCCTACCAGGAGAAATCACACAGGAACTCCACACAGAGCCCAAGCACCAGCAAAAAGCAGGTGTTTGAATCTTGCAGATCATGGGATGGCTCATTTTCATTACATCAGGAAAATTCAATGGGGTGGAACAGAAGAAGCTGTTGTTGATGCAATCAGAACTCACCCTCAAACACATGACATTGCAGAAACACATTTCTTCTGTCCTTCCCATGCTCCAATGACATTCCCAGCTCACAGAAACAGGAATATTGCAGGATAAGGGCTTGGCTGATTATTTCTTCTTCTTTCCAAGATATTCATCTTTCTTTGCCACCAAACATTGCCTGGAACCCATCCACAGCTTTCCAGGAGCACAGCATCTTGAGTGTGCATGCCTTGCAGCTTTTCCATTCTTCTTGATGTTATAAACCTGTCTTGTAAAAGCAAAATTAAAGGCTTGAGTGCTGGCCACAAAGCCCTTCCCATGGCCATGTTTTCTGCTGTGTGCAACTCCAAGACAGAAGGAGGAGGACAGAAGGGGGGGAAAGAGCTTTATATATCGAACTTCTTTCTAAATCAAGTGAAGGTATTTCATCACTTCCCAACATTTTTCTATAAAACCCAGTCAGCTACGTTTACAAATTATAAAATCAGCTTTATGTGCAAGGTCCAGGCTAATGGTACAGCTAAATACAGGGAGCAGGAAGATTAGATGCCTCTCCCTTGCCCATGGTGGGATTTATTTTGCAGCATCCTTTCCTGGAGTAGAAGAATTTCCCTCCCAAACCAAAGCTTTCAAAGGTCAAGAGATTTGGCCACTAAGTGGAAAGTTTTAGAGAAGCCACATCTGTGGGGAGCAAACAGAGCTGGATGGCTCAGGGCAATATCTGTGCTCCACAAAGACAAAACATTTTTGAAAAATGAGGGAATGCAGAACTGTAATCCCATGCAAGATAATTCAAACATATGGGATGGATGGAGAGGGGTGCAATACTGAGAATATACAGGGAAAAGGACCAGTTTTCATTAATCTCAATGTTGCAAACAGGTACAAGCCTGCTGCTGGATTAGGTGTACTTGGTACCCTCTAACACTGTTCAAGGAAACCTTGGGCAGTGCCAACCTACTTCCCAGTGGTCTCCCATTCCTTGGCTACAGCCCAGGGCACTACCCAGCACCTCTGAAGAGTGCTAAAAATCCCATTACAGAGACAGAACAGGCAATCAGCACAGCACAGCTGCCAGGAAGAAAGGGGTGACACACTTCAGCCTCTTCTGCCCAGCTCACATTCCCTCTGCAGGCTCCCCAGGGTGCAGAAAGAAGCTTGATGTTGCTTCCCCAGTCCACAGGGATGCTGCCAGCTTCCCCTGGGCAATCCAGGCCTGAGAGGAGGCAGAGCAACATCACCTCCTGATGCTTTTGGCCACTTGCTATTCCTCACAGTGCCAGGGATCAACATTGCAGGGCAGGAGCAAAAATATTTCACCAGTTCCCTCGTGCTGGAAGAGGAAACAAAAGTTAATCAGCTTCAAGCACAGGGGGCATGCAGGGATCAAGCTTCTTCAAGCTTTATTTCTCTGCTCCCTTTTAAAAAAATAATTTCCCTCTGTAGAGTATTAAGCACCACAAGTCAGCCTTAGGAAGAGTTATCCTTGGAGCTGCACAGGGACTGCAAGGACACTGTGTTAGAGCAAGATTATTTTCTTTTATAACCTTTACAGAAACAAGAGATAAGTACATTTCAACAGCTTGCTCACACACAGCAACTGTCTGATTGATTCCTGCACCCTCCCATTTGTGATGCTGCTCTGGATGCCAAAGGGATCCACAAAACAGCACTGAACCATGCTGGGATGGCTTTGAAAGTGGTTTTTGCCTTTCAGGGCACCAGGTCTCCCCTCCCACTAGGCAGTGACACTCAAGGGCTCAGGACCAGAGGCCACCCAGGGCTGCTCATGACACTGCGTGGTGGCACGAGGCAAAGTGGCTGCAGCAGCATCCTCAGAGCCTCCCATTGCTGCTGCTGGGCTTTCCTCTCCAGCAGGCTCTGACCACCAGCAGGAAGCCTCCTGAGCTCCCTCAAACACGAGTTTTCCAATGGCTCACATCATGGGGAGCCTGCAAGTAACTGAGAGCCCTCTCCCAACAACCTGACCTGCAGCTCAAAAGGATGCTCATCCCTTGAGCCAAGAAGTGAATGACATCTCTGCACTGCTCACCTCCTCTTCTCCCTACCCCCTCTGACAAAGAGCTGAAGTTCTGCAGGTGTTATTTATTTCCCTGGCCCCTGGCATGGTGGTCATGGCCAGAAGCCAAGCACACAGGGGCAGCTGTTGAACTCTGGGGAGGCATTGCAATTTTCCAGCAGATTCACCTCCCCCCTCTGCCAGTCTGGGATTACTTTTCTTTAAAAAAAATCAAAGGTGCATGGGAAAACAAAAGTTACCTCCAGTTTCTGCTGCAATGAGCCAAACCTCAAAGTGGAAGTGTTCTACATCCCTCATTTCCATTTGCACCTGAACTTGTATCTTGCACCCTCTGGAGCTGTCTCCCATCTCTGCAGAGCTCTGTGGGTGACATCCTGATCTACAGACACAGAGAGCAGTCTTTGTTTACAAGATAAGAGCCACAAAATGCAAGTAAAAAGCCCCAAATAGCTCAAGATCAAACAGGGTCCATATCCAGCCTGCAAAACATCACAAGCAATAGCTTTGTTTGGAACATTAAATATGATGCTAAAAACACCTCCAATGCAAAAACAACATGCATGTAAATTTGTTTATGCTAGAACTAAAATAACAGCTCTGCAGAGCTTGTTTTAGGCTGAAAAATTATTGCCAAGTAATGATTCAAGGTGTATTGGGTTGGCATGGCCAGGTCTTGGTAGTGGGGGGGCTGTAGGAGTGGCTTCTGTGAAGCTGCCAGAAGCTTGCCACAGAGCTGGGGCAGCCCATGGTGAGGCAGATTGTCCCCTGCAGCCCATGGAAGTCCATGGGGGAGCAAAGATCCACCTGCAGTCTGTGAAGGACCCTGCTCTGGAGCAAGGGGATGCCAGAAGGAGGCCCTGATGCCGAGGGAAGCCTGTGCTGGAGCCCCAGTGCTGGAGGAGCCCACTGCAGAGAAGGACTGCAGCCTGGGGAAGGACTCAGTTTGGAATGTTTCATGGAGGATGGCCTCCCACGGGAGGGACCCTCACCTGGGGAAGGGGAAGTATGAAGAGGAAGAAGTGGTAGAGACAATGTGTGATAAATCGACCCCAACCCCATTCCTCATCCCCTGCACGGCTGGGCAGGAGCTGGGAGAAAATTCAGGAATGAAAATAAGCCTGAGGAGAAGGGAGGGTTAGGGTTTTCAAGATTTGGATTTATTTCTCATTACCCTACTCCAATTTGATTGGCAATAAGTGAAATTCATTTCCCCCAAGCTGACACCTTTTTACCCATGGTAGTAACTCCTGAGTGATCCTTCCCTGTCTTGATCTTGAGCCTTTCATTAAATTTCCTCTCCCGTGTCCAGCTGAGGAGGGGAGTGAAGGAGCAGCTTTGTTGGGCACCTGGCATCCAGCCAGGGTCATCCCACCAGGTAAAGTCAGAAGAGGCTGGGAATGACTCCCTAAAGCAGCAGAGAGTCACTGCAGAGAGTGCAGCCCTGATTTCATTAAAGCCTTAAACATACTCTAAGCCACAAGATCCATCCACCCATCAACAGGATGAAAAGACTGCAAGTCCCCTTAAACTCACCCAGCTACCTCATGAATCTCCTGGATGGGAAAGAAAGGAAAAATGAAGTCCTCTCTCACTTCATTCTTCCATTTCCATGCAAGCCTGAGCCATCTCACTGCTCCTGGGACATGCTAACAGGAACTATTCCTGTGCAGTGAGGAGAGAGGGGGCTCCAAGTGAGAGCACAGCAAAATTCAAGTTGCTGGGCCCCAACCCTGCAGCTCAGCCCACGTGTCACTGCCCCTCCAGATGCTCTTCCTCCAGCAGCATCAAGTTTTTCGGTGTCCCTTGCCATGCCCAAAAGGATCCAAGATCCCTTCAGGCTCTGCTATGCTGCAGGAATTATTTTAGGCATAGGAGGACAGCCTGGAGACTGCTCAGATGTCCCTTTCCTTCCTGTTTCTACTGTATTGGACTGGTGGCTTAATCTCCATTTATTCTCATTGAAGCAATAAAAATCCCAGTCACACTTCATGGGGATATCCCACATCCCTGAGGATGGACACAGCTCCCAGCAACTGTGCAGGGACTTGAGAGCAGAGGGATGGAGGCCTGAGACAGGGGAATTCTCCCAGCTGGACCTCACCCCTGGCTCTGCAGGTACATCCCTGGCTCAGGGGAGGCAGCCTGACCCCCCTGGAAGGGGAGAAGCCAAAGGGATTTAAGTCCAGGCTCATGGTTAGGCATGCAAGGAACGTTTTCCCAAACCACACCAAATGAAAAAAACAAATATTTGCCAGAATGAAAGTGTCAAATGCTTGGCAGCTCTCTCTGTGCTTTGTTTCTTTTGTTCATGGGAGCTTGAACCAGTTAATAACCATGTGATCCACGGATTTACTTCCCTGTGGTTGGGAAGGTGGGATTATCCCAAGGCAGCTCAAGACAAACATGCTATTTTCTCCTAAACAACATTCAAAGCAAGGAGAAAAAGGGGGGAGGGGAGAAGATTCACTGGGGAAGGTCCAAAGGGCATTTTTTTAAAGTTAGCATTAGTTTCATTTTGGCTCCAAACATCATTTCAAAAAGCAGAAGTCAAAGCATCTAATATGAAAAATGCACAAAGAAGTGGTTTGATTTTTTTCAAATTGCTACTTTCTGCTGTCATTTTTTTTGTTAAGTTCAACACAAATAATTTCAGCTGACCTGAAATGCTATTTTGCAACAAATGTATGCTTTAAAAGAAAAAAGAGAAAAAAGGAAAGAGAGAAAGTCTCATTCTTTAGCCTGTGTGTGTGCTACACCACTAATTTTTAGTTGTTGGCTTTCTGCTAGAGATAATTGCACTGAAAAAATGGCTGAATAACTTATTCTTCACACAGGTGCATCACAAGGGCTCACTAACACTGTCCCTGGTCACCCTAACATAAAATTTCTTGTGGTACTAGGGACTTGTCTTGCTGAAAACTCTCTGTCCCTTGTAATGCATGTTCACCAGCCACCACAGCTGACAGAAAGAACAAGAAAATTAGATGGTGTATCAAAAAAAAAAAAAAAAAAAAAGAAGAAGAAAACAAAAAGTGTGGATGGATGGGAAGCACTGGAAACACTCACAGAAACCGAGCACCAACATCAACACTTGGGTGCTTGCATCACCAAAGCCCTCTTTGCACTTGCACAATGCACTCATGGCATTGTGTCTGTGCTCCCTGTGATCCAAAAAATACAAATTAAGGAGCCTCATTTTATCTGTGAGAGCTTGGAGTGACCTCAAGAACAAGCACTCTTAGCTTGGAGCTGAGTTGGAGTTCCCTCCTCACGGAGAGCAGCGTTGGTCCCCTGGGTAACCCGGCCTGGGGGACGGCTGCTCCATTTCCTCATTAAATAATTCTGACTCATGAACACATCAGAAAACTTGCATTGTGCCCTCTGGCAGTTTACCTCCAGAAAGGCAAAGTTTGTCAAAGAAATCCTTTTGTGCAAATCATTCACGCAGCATTAGTCATGTTTGTCCCTTCCTCGCCAAGACAGCTCCAGGAATTTGTGTTATTTTCATTGCCTTCCCCTGCACCCTCATCCATCCTGACTGAGTGAACTTGCAACTTTTATCTCATCTTCCTGCAGCGTTGCATCAAGACAGACCTGCTTCTTCTGGCCAAGAGGAATGGCTTTAGATGAAATTTTCATCCTTTATTTTATAGACAACCTAAATGTCACCCATACCTCAGGCCAGGCTGGCTTTTGGCCTTCAGAGGCGTCTGACCAATAAGGAAAAACAGGCATAAAGACATGACTGGAAAGTCAAACATTACTGATATTATATGTATAT